>JAODKN010000039.1:17465219-17481588 GCA_026774425.1 Petrocephalus zakoni | reverse complement strand
CCCCCCCCCCCCCCCCCCCCCCCCCCCCCCCCCCCCCCCCCCCCCCCCCCCCCCCCCCGGACACGGACCACACATAGCGCACATGCCACGAATGGAGGGCACACATACAGTATATACGTTCATTGGGTGGATGGAATGGTATGTAGTACATACAGTGTACAAATAAATACAGGTACAGTGCATGTGAATATAATACAAATAGATTAATAAATAATTTAGCAACAGGTAACAGGAGTGCATCGTGATTACAGGGACTCTGACTGGTGAAGTGAGGACATAGTGCTGCTCACTAACTGAGGGACTTTGGGGGGTTCAGGAGGCTTACGGCTAGTGGGACGGAGCTGTTACATAGTCTGGTTGAGCTTGTCCGGATGCTGTGGTCCCTCCTGCCAGACGGGAGGTGGGTGAACAGTCCATGCAGTGGATGGGAGGGTCTCTCACAATGCTGGAGGCCTTGCGGAATCGATAGCTTGTGAAAGATGTCCTGGATGGAGGGTCCCGATGATGTAAAACAATGTGATTGGGACTTAGTAAATGGGGCTAAGCAGAAGCTTTCTGAGAGGTCGGTGCTCAAAGGTTAAAAAAGGGACGCCAGTGCTTTTAGAGCTGACACCAACCGCACCCCCCTACCCCTCGGGTCCCAGAGGTTAAGAGTAACATAAACTCCGAACCAACCACCAAGTCCCAGAGCTGCCATGAAGTCTTTACTTTCTTCCTTCATGTTCTCCAAAAAACCGGCTTCAGTTCGCACAGCCTGGAGGCCACCGCTGCCCTCGATGGCCTGAGCCGCCTCTGAATCAGCATTACACGCCATGAGGCACGGCGGCAAACTGAGACAGAATCCCATGCTGGGAACAATCAGGCAACATGCTCAACCTAGTGCCCTCCCCTACTGCTCCAACTAAACTTCCTGTCTGCTTCCCGGGGTTGGCCACGATCTTGACCACTCCAAAGCATTGCTAGATGTCCTTCAACTGCCAAGTCAACCTCGGCTGTCAGCAGCAACCACCTTAGCTGTTAAGGTAGGCGCGCCTCAGCACTGCACATGGGCTTTTCTCACTACGGAGACGCGGGAGTGTAAGCGCACCGCACGCTCGTACTGATGGTTGGGTAATTTGAGAAAATTTACAGACTGAGTGTGATGAAGGTGTGATAAATGTACCACAGTGTGTTACCTTGTTAAAGCTTGTTATTGCCTACTTATAAGGTACATGTCGGCCAGTGGTGAGGAAAAAGCAGCCTGTAATACCAAGCCGTGCACTCCTAATGACATTTGAAAATTAAACGCGCTGACAATTTACAAGCCATCTACCAGAATTGTGGTTTACTGCAGCGACAGGCGATAGGCGCGGATTGCGGATTGCATGGGTATTATCGGAGCACCGGCTGCTCGCATCATTAGCGGGGAAGTGTCAGACAGCTGGCGTTTCAGTATTTAGTACGGCGACTGCCCGGATCTGCGAGAGCGGCGCGCCCCCTAATGGCGACGAAAAAGCATTACATCTCAAACCGACCCCTAGTATTATGCAGCAGGCGATGCAAGGTCATTTCAGGGAGAGTAATGCATAGGATCATAAAAAAAAAAACCTAAATGCCTTTTCCCCCATTCTCAAACAAAACATCACGGCCAGTAATTCGTAGTATTACCATCTCCATTAATTGAGATGGAAGCTTAAAAAAAGTGCGGAACTTTACCAAAATACGTGCTTTTTTGAGGGTGGATTCTACACGCGTGTTGGTACAATAATAATGTTCTCTTTTTGGCTCCGGCTATACTGGATTCACGCTGTATACCTCGACCCCTAATTACATCGCTTTTTCCGGCTATGAAAAGGACTACATGTACAATGACTCCCTATAATTACTGGTTAAGCGCCTGGCTTCACCATACCTGCATGCCCTCCCTTTCGAGAATGTAAACCAGCGTGTGGGAGCAGGATGCCATTCTACTGCAAAAATGACATGTAACATAAAACTCCACAAACAGGATAAGTACTCCACTTCGTTCCCGGAAAGAATCGCCAATAGCGTACATAACTGCATATTTTGCGACTCGTGTCATAAAACAGGGTGTTTAATTATTGCCTAATTAACTGAGGCAACATTTGAAATTCCTTTTGGAGGGCTGAGCCACCAAACGAGACGTAAAATCAAACAACCATTTGGAGAATCCATATGTCACAGAGCTACCAGCTGTCCCGCATCTGACGTCACGCTTTCAGACTCTCAGGCTCATGTAAGAACTCTTACGGCAAATCTATACTATTCCCATTATAAATCTAAAGGTAGCTACATCAAAAGCACTGGGGCAGTTAACAAGCCATACAGACTATTTGCAAGGTAATAAAGCCGTTGTATATATGTCTGTGTATATATGTATGCAGACTTGCCTTGAATTAAAAATCTCCTGTCAGCCAGCTGACCAAAGTTGGCAACCCACACAAATGGGGTTTAGCCTATTCCTAAAAGTGGACAAAGCACATTTCAAACTGCAGATGTATGTACACCCTGGAAACACTGGCCTGTAAATTCTGATAATCTGCAAGCTTTTGTATCACGATCTATTGGGCGGTGGCCACGCCAGACGGAGATAAAGATCCGGGCTGGTTTTTTCACGAGTTCAGCAAAATCTCTCTGCATGCAGGAGGGTTTCAAGTCTTGAGGATGAAGGAGAGGAGATGCTTAAGCCACGCTGCTTGCCAACTTTCAGTGTCTCCTGGGCCTAATTTACATTTTTTTTTTCCAATTGCAACACTGCAATACTGAAGTCACTTTCTCAAAACTTTTCCCAGTCTGCAATATCAACACTCACCTTGGCCAAACAGTTAATCTCTCCTCCAATGCACTACAGCCACCAAAACATGCCTCAAAAGAGACTCATACATTAGTACCGAATATCTTTATGGAAGATCTGGATCATTAGTAAAGGGTATCATCCGTATAGTAACTCCGATATCATATTTCGCAAATATTGACAGAGCATTTCTTCCCTCTATAAAATGTCCAGGAACAAACAAAATGTGTTGCAGTATATTTCAATGGCCTTTATTCCTTACTGTGGTGTAATCACAAAATAATTATTAGCAATTAGTAACAAAAAAAGCAGTATTTCAGGAAATATTACAGAAAATTACACTTTGCATACACACACACACACACATATATATATAATTAGTTCCTGCCATGGCTCCATGTGTGTGCATGTTCTCCCTGTGTCATCGTGGGGTTTCCTCTGGATATCCCAGTTTCCCCCCACAGTCCAAACATGCTGAGGCTAATTGGAGTTACCAGATTGCCGATAAGTGTGCACGTGTGAGTGGATGGTGTGTGAGTGTGCCCTGCATGGGTCGGCGCTCCATCCTAGGTTTTTCCCAGCCTTGTGCTAATAGCCTCTGTTGTAGGCCCGTATCTCCCACGACCCTGACAAGCGGATGTAGAAGATGGATGGAAGGGTGGGTGGATGGGTATATATGCACAGTGTATTTTGTTTCTGTAGTAATGTTGATAGTAGTGTAGCACATTGTAGTCATTCAGTTTTGAATGTATGTAACAGTTTTGGGGACAGTTTGTGCAAAAAGGGCTCTAAAAACGTAAAGCCTTGATGGTGATGGATTTTGAGTGTGAAAGGAATATGGGTATTTTGAAGCATTTAGTCACTGAATGCGTTTTGTGTGAAAGCAATGAGAACTGATTCACGGTTTGGCCCACATAAACTGATGTGATGGCAACCGCGTAAAGAGTTTTAAGAACGTGAGATCAGTATTGCAGAATGTATCTTAGCAACTGAAAATACAATGTAACATCACTACTCAGACCAAAAAATGGAAAATCACACCCACTCCAGGATAAAGTCCCTTTAAATCAGTGTTTCAAATTCTGGTCCTCGGGGGCCCTCAGACAGTCCATGTTTCGCCCCATCCCAGCTCCTTGTCAGACAGTTGACATTTTTGCTCACGTGGTAGAACTTTCTGGAAAATAGCTACACCTTGATGTGCTGAGTGCCTATCCCTGGAGTTCAGCTATAATTCCTGTCTTTGGCAGCATGTGAAATGGCTTGTTTCTGGGCTTGTACTAGTATTAAAAAAACACTTAAAATACGTTGTGTAAAAAACATGCATGACTCAGCATTACATCAATATGACCTCTCCTGTCTGATTCATGCGGGTTTTATTGGTAGTGTGATTAACCGAAGTCCAGAACTAACTCAGTCCATGGAATAAGTTTTTCAAGGAAAATTCTGTGCAAGTACTGAGTGAACTTTGGTTCCCAGGAAACCTGATTGTAGGTCACCGGTGGTCTCAGCTCAGGAAAAAGGGACTTTTTTGGAAGTTTTGGAAATTTGCTCTTCAGTTATCATGTTTGTTTCAGTAAGATGGATTATACATCAGTTCGCTGTAAAAACAGACTTACTACAGGCCCCTCCCCCTCACGCTTGATACTTCCTAAATTTGTAACCCCAGCTTTCTGGCACCGCTACTATCTTTCAGTTCCAGGCTTAGGCTCTGTCTGTGAATATGATATTGCGTCATTACACAGGTTCTGCTGGGTGCCAGTTTGTGAAAGACTTGGATGGGCTGTAGAAGATCATGGCTTGACTTTGGATCCCATTTCCAGCTATAGGTAAGGACCAGTACCTAAAAAACAAAAGGAGACTTTACTGCTCAGTCTTTCCACAGACAAGCTTTTATATTAGACAAGGGTGTAAATGTTTTTTTTAGAGGGGCCATAATTGATTCAGTTGGCCAACTTTATCATTACCCAATGATATGTTTTGACTTGGTGAATGACATACATGTGAGCAGTCTGTGGGCCAATCAGCTTTCAACTGGGCCCATTGCCTCTGTTGCCCCGCCCCTGTATACGCCCCAACTATTAGATGCCTTTGATAAAGTCATAAGTAATAAAAAAAACAGCATAACAACAACAAGGTACTGTAATTAAATTAATACACAGTTAGAATGTAGAGGACGAACTCGACAGACAAACCTGGACTACAGCACTTCCGAACATCTGAAGGAGTCAGGAAATCAGGACGACACCATGGACCAGAGGAGAGAATCATAGGAGGAACGTAAAAAGGCAACAAGTGTGGGTTTAGTCACAAGCATGTCATTAATCAAAAGACATGAAAAGCAATTCTGGTACGGCAAGTCTTTCTCCAGCCCACCAAGCCTGATTATGTACATAATGGGTGAGATGTCACCACGATGAGGGAGACAGATGAACATTCCCTGGGGGGTGGGAGGACATTCCCTGGGGGAGTGCTGGAGAATGCAGATTATTTCAAGACAACGGAATCATGGAGGGTTGCTTTCAGAACCCAAAAGCCATGGTCATTCGTAGGATGAGTCTGAAGGAGATGATGCACGCAGCCAACACTGTAAAGATTTAAACCAGAATACCGTATTTGTGAGAGAATTATTTAATCCATTCCTGGGATTTCCCCCTTTTTGAATGGAATGGCAAGGTAGTCGGACCTGTGGATAATCAGGCACACAAAAGAGGCAACTCTAAGTACCAGCACTGCATTCCTGTGATGAACTATAGAAGCTTCAATCAGGAAAATATTAAGTGCTACTGTATTGGGTTAAATGAGTCTTCAGTAAATAATACTGGGTCAGTTTAAGAGGAGATTCTGCATTCCCCAAGAGGAAACACACTTTCCTTCCCACGGCATTTTTTGATTTGGTAGGAATGGAAAGGAGAGGTTCAAATAAAGGAGAAAATCTGTCTTGAGATCACTCCCAGATTTTCTGAAACTTGAAACAGTCCAAAGAATCAATCTTAAGTCATTTGCAATTGCAATTGAAATTACATTGAACTGAGGGCAGAAGATCTATAGTCCCACAACCAAAGAGTTTCAGATCCATCTGTCCATCCATCCACTATCCATAGGATGTTTTGGCTCAGTTACGGAATGATGGCTTGTGTAACGCCCTGCCCACCCAACCCTACTGTTTCCTCCCTAGAGCGCCCTAACAAGCCGTGCCTGTTCCGCATTAGTGTTACCTCTCATTTCTGCCCTTATGTGATTCACTCCATCTGCCCCTTGATAGTCCTTTTCAAAAGTGCTTCCCAGTCCTGACACTAACGTTGCTGCCCCTGTTAGCCTGTGTTCTTCCCAGTGTACAATTCCCCCCTGATCACAGTCCTCTCTAGCTTGTTTCCATTTGAAATAAAACCCATTTTGTTTGCTCCGGCTCCTGCTCCTTTCGTCCCGCTATATGTAACAACTTCCACTGGACTATAATGACGCTTTACTCTCATTTCAAATGGAATTGAGAAACATATTTAATTTCCATGGAATACATTGCATTTCAATATTTCTTGTAGATAAGTACATATTTGGAATGAAATTGCCCTTAGGCAGTTTATTCCTGTTTATACTGTGAAATCACACAAATCACTGCTTCTCCATCATCCAGTTAGAATTTTCCCTATCCATTACTGAAATTTCTACTTGACCATTCCATTACTGAAATTTCTACTTGACCATCCTTGCTGTGCTGTTTACATCAGACTTTTTTTTTACATGCAATAGCATACAAATCAAATGCGCTAATGCAACCGCGCAGGACTATAAAAAGGTCCATTATCCCTCAGTATACATCCATTTATCCCTCAGGCTCCGCCTGGGGCACAGCACCTTTAAATGCGCCCTGTGACGATTAATGGACTCTTACGCAACATAGTAAAATTCATCATGGCCGATAATTCCCTGAAATGTCCCTGTTCGCAACCTGCAGGCCACACATCTCCAAAAAGCTCCAAATGGACACGGCATAGATGAGTTAAGCTGCAACAAACATGTCACCTTTAACAAGGAGGGGTCATGTATATCAATCCCATCTGTCCATTTACCTTCTATCTCATCCATATTGTAGTAGCCTGCTAGGGCTGGTAGGGGGCAGCATCGCCCACCTCAGAGTAAGGGAATGCTCTGAGACACTTGATACCTGCACCAATGCTCCTTGTCCCCACAGCAACACCTCCCACCCCCCATGACTCTCTGTTGCTAGGAGGCTGCAGCTGACTCGTAAGCTAATTTGTGGCCCGCTGAAGCCCAGTGGGAGACGTTTTTTTTTTTGTCCCAGGCCACCCGGCTTTATTATTCTCTTGATAGTGAGGTGACTTCCTGTCTGGTCCGGACTGGCTGTGGCACAGAAAAGGTGCAGTGGCCGGGGGGAATACTGAGAAAACCTAACCACAGCTACTAGTCCTGTATGAGCTATCCGGCACCTCCAAGGTTTCTGAAAACCCTCCTACCGTTTCTTCCCCAAAAGAAGCGCTAGACAGGGATTTGGAGAAAGGGAGTCGATCAGTTTGCTTATTTACGATTTATATGCGTAGCTAGCTTATAATCAGCTGAAATCAGCTGAAAGAGTCTAGTGTGGCACATGTTGCCATAATAGTTAGGGACGTGACTAGGTAATCAAAAGGTTGCTGGTTCGAGTCCCCAAGACTCAAGTACCACTGCTGAAGTACCCTGAACAAGGTAGCATCCCCAAGCAGTGCTCCCCGGGCACTGAATTAGCTGCCCAGTGCTATGTCACACATGAGTTCAATTCAGAGGACACATTTTGTTGTTGTGTGCTGTGGTCAGTCAACTACGATAATTAATCATGCTACATAAAATACTACATGCTACATGTATCATTCTACTGACCAATGCTCTGGAGGTCTGAGCTTGTGGCTTAGCTGACACTGTGGTCCAACACTGACGCGGATTTGGGGAGGGAACTCACGCATTGTTCTGCCCGCGAGCGTCGGCCTTGGACACCTTGCTGTAGCAGTAGCCCATCTCCACCAGTAGCCAGAGAGTCAGGAACATCAGCAGGGTGTACATGACGTACTCCGAGCACATGGCCGTCAGGTTCTGACTGACTGTCCCGCAGTAAAACAAAACCACAATATTCCTAAACATTCACTTCAATGCACCTTTTTCTAGTGGTGTTTCTGAAGCTTCGGGGATAAAACATGGGCCTTCTTTGGCCTAAAGTTTCAGTGCTTTACCTTCCTCACTCACGACCAGATGGATGACCTTGCTGTAGGTGAAGGAGGGCGTGTAGAAGTCGAACTGGAACTGGCGCAGCACCTCGCACACATACGTGCCTGTGTCGTTGAGCGTAACGCTCAAGATGGTGATGGACAGGTCCTGTAGGTCCTTGCTGCCATTCCACATCAACCGGCCCTTCCATGGCCCATTGATTTCCTGTGGCAGCCCATCGAATGCGTAGATCTGCCGGGCGTGCGACACACAACAGCGATGACCTTCAGTCAGCCAACCTTCGTTTATCTTTCATTCCAACCTCGAGGCATCAACTTTTTCCAAGATATCAAATCTTGGCATGATACAACCCCATCTACAGTCTTGGAGCTGACATATTTTTAATGTCACATGTTTAACTCTCAGTTTTAGCTTGGGGGAAACACATAGATTCTATTGACTGAATTAGATGAGACGCTAGCCTAACAAATGCATCTCCTTGCATCCAAAACCTTGCAAAGATTAAGTTGTAGCTATAAAATGAGCATACGGGTATTCTTTAATAGCTATTATTGTTATAACTAAAAACTTATGAGAGTGATAAACAAATATGGCCACCAGGACCCACCGGGACTCTCTTGTTATCCTCCTTCAAGTAATACCAGTCAACCCGTGTCCTGGCATTGACCTCCTCTCTCTTCATGCAGGAGATGCAGGTGAGCCTCATGGCGTTACCCTGGATGGCTTCTGTGTCCGGAGGCATGTCCACACACACCTGGCTGCCCATCTGCACTGGAGATGGCCGACACTGTTACCAGAATCTATTCTGGGAAACTGAATGCCTTTGAAGCAGTAGTGTTCCCCAATCCAGTCCTTGGGGACCCACAGTCGGTCCATGTTTTTGCTGTCTCCGAGTTCTCTGCCAGACAGTCTACATTTATTTGGGGGGGGGACTGTCCATGAGAACCAAATTGGTAAACACTGCCCTAGATAGCCGAGTAGTGGTGGCAAGGCTGGAACTGGAGCTCACAGTTGGTGACTACTCAGCATAACATTGTAAGCTTCATAGGTCATGTGGCATTTGGTCATCACTAAAGCAAATAAATATCATTTTGCGATAATGGTCTTCACATCAAGGCTGACAGGAATGCTACCGTATATTAGGGAAGGAGCAGAAAACATAAGATTACATAACTGGAAATGGTAATGGTTAATTATTATTCTTGTTGGAATATCTTCTACCATAATTCCCGATTCCTAGCATTTCTTATTGACTCAGCTGACGTACCCATATCTGGCGACCGGTAATTAGTCTGACGGTTCTCTGTTCTCAGAACAGTTCCTGCTCAGGCACGTTTTTATCCCAATCCCAAAGGAGAAAAATACAAACAGTGAGAACTACTTTAACAGTTTTTTAGATAGTACATTACCAAGTGCACTAATGTACAGTAGTACCATTAATGTGGTCAAAGGTTTTAATAGTATTTATAATTTATGAGCCTTTTGCAACATTAACGATACAATTTAACCCTTGAAATCTTTCCGGCAGCCTCAGTGCATTATTGAAAATAACATTTTCCTTTATTATGAAGCGAGATATAATCTGTGTATAATTTTGGAAGAGGTACACGCTTCAGAGAAATTCGGTACATATTGATTTGGTGCGTTATCTACTTCAAGGATGATTAGTTGTTCTGAATGTATACAGTTCTCTTACATGATATGCGCTGAGGAAAAAATCTAAAAATAAAATTATTAAAATAAAAAACAAAAACTTTCCCTTAAATGTTACTTTAGTCATACCACTGAAGAATATACTTACCACCAAAGATTAAAAGAGTTAGGAAGAGAAATAGCTTCCTTGCTGGCGTTCTCATGGTCAGATTTTGGTGAAGAAAATTTGCCTGAGAAGACGGAAAGTTTCTGGAGCCAAAACCTCGAGTTCTTTCAATATCACGGACAGCGCCGCGACGTTCCAATTTAATATTGATCTAAGGAAACCAGTCGCTGTTTGTAAATATTTATATTTCCTTGGCGAAATAAAAAACGTAATGAGAGAACTTTCACAAGTAGTGAAAAAGTCAACTTGGAAACAGTATGTCCGACTTTAAAACAACCAGGTTAACGATTGCTTCATTGATATTTATAATGAAATAGAGAAAAACAGATCATTTGTCCTTTAAGCAGATATACTCAGTTTGACAAATCCACACTCTTCGAGTATCAACTCCAGCCATCCGCTATTAATTTATTTTGATAAGTGCAGATTATTCCCTGGAATACGGTGAGATGTCTTAAATTGTTCTGAATTCTGATATTTGAAAAACAAGTCAATAAAAAAATAAATAAACCAGAAAAAGGCTGAAAGTTTTTTTTTTAAGTTAAGCAACAGGAAAATCCCAAGTCGGATTGGTCTTAGGTGCCCCCCACTTTGAAAGTGAAGCCCTTACATGACTACACCTCCAACTACTGAGCACCTGCTTTGTTTCCAGAGCGCTCGGCGTGCGCCTAGTTTCCTGCTGCGCATGCGCTACTTTCCAGGCTTATTTATCATACTCGTCAAGCCACTCTGCTAACCAGTACATGTATACATCTGTAGCATTGAAACATTTCATATTCCTACCTAGACGCCTGTAAAAGAATTAAATAAATAAACTAGACAGCGAGCAGCTGGACAACAGCAGTTAATTATTTTATATATTTCTATTTACTCAATATATTGCAGAAATATATGATAATATTATATTGTAAAATAAAAATTCACTATTGTGTGTCAAGTTGCATAGAAAAAACGTGATTAGTTAGTATGCACTATCTAAAAACGACGCAGACGCAATGTTTAAAGTTATTATGTAGTTATGATAGCAAGTGGGAGTTGTCGGTGGTAACTAGCCACTGTGTTGTTTGTGCGATTAATGTGTCAGGAGGGATTTCTGCCGCACAGGAAGACGACCAGAAAGAGATGCTTCCGTATCAGCTCACTCCCGTTTTGTGAGCCGACTATAGACAATGTTTAGAAACTAGACATTGCTAATTCAATAATCGCTGTCTCACAGACATTAGTTCTTACAATTAGAAAAACAAACGAAAAATGCTGTTCAGGAAGTGAAACCTAATTTGTTATTATAAGTGGGTTCCCTACTCCTGTTTGTGATAACTGCTGTGCTGTGTTCGGTCACAGATCGCTCCCTTCAGGTTAAACAGGGCGGCGGTCACGTGACAGCACGCCGCAATACCACCAATATAATTATGCCGTGACTATTTTATAGAACGTCCTACATTTCTCCCTGTGTACAAATATACAGTAGTGAAGGAGATGAGTTATATTCCTCAAAGCCTTTTATATTTGATTTAAACACGTGCTTCTGCTTGAATAACTTTCTCAGATAAATAGATAACTTATCAGACCTTGAAAGTAAGAAGCATACTCTTGGAACCCTTCTTCAGGAACTCTGGGCAAGAAACATACAGGATGGGACACCAGAGGAATCCAAAAAGAACAGAGAAAGAATGAACAAATACAGAGCACAGAGCTAGCCAAAAATAATCGTACCCACAGACATGATCGTGTAAGTCTGCAGTGCTAACCACTGAACCACCAAGCTCACTTGCTCATAAACAAATGAGCTGGAAGCATGACAATGAAGTATACCAACTAATATCTCCCTCTGAAAGTCCATTTGTGGATCAATGGGATTTATAGGTTAATTGACACAATCATGTCTAAAGGAACCGGACACTTACTGATTGCTGTTAATACTATTATATTGCTAGTGTAATATGCCAATCTTAGCACAAATCTAAAGCTGATATCTCCCTTCCAGTCACTAAACCAGTTGTCGACCAGAGAACAACAGACACATTTATGCCTGAAGACAGTGGCTTTGGGGAAGACAGTAGTGTCTACACTTCTCGGCATTATTTATATGCATCTAGTGACTCTAAGCCCCTAACTACCCAGGGAAAAAATTGAACCTAATATCTGTCTGCTGGCTTTGCACTATGATCAGCCACGATGGCAGCACATTTGCTGGCCCACGCACTTATCCAATGGGGACTCGGAGCTCCAAGTCGGGGCAGCTACGTCTCTGCGCTGTTCGTGGGAGGCAGATAATTTACTGTGCCACAGAGGTGGCAAAGAGTCCATGAGGTGAAATCACTAGAGAGGATGCTACTGTTGTATCATTATTCAAGGTGTATAGCTTCAAAAAAAAAAAGATTTAATGAAAAAATCCAGGATTCACAAAAGGTCAGGGTCATATTACATGGTCATGATCCAATCTCATCCTCCATCTCTATGGACCTGTACAACTTCATCTGATCGTTAACCTGGATGTGAGGTAATATTATGGGGCTGTTATTCAACATTATGGCAGGCTTCATAAAAGAGAACTGTGGGTGGGTCCTTCAACTAACCAAGAAACCAGGCCTTTGATATCTGAATTATTGCTTGGGATGATTTAACACGAAGCTGTGTAACGTCTCAACAGAAAAGTCAGACATAGTCAGAAAAAAACTGAGCCTTCCTACCAACTTGCTGTCACAAGTACTGCCACACTTTAAATCTATATAATTTGGCAAAAATATCTCAGCATAATAACAAACAGAAACTCTGAGGCCACAAAAGGGGTGTCCCTATAGGCCCTGAACTTAGACCCCTAATAGGAGGCCATGGGGTTCTACACTGGCAGGGGAGCCAGGAGCAGCTGAATGAGACATCTGTCAAAAAAATATATACTTCCCTCCGAATCCAAAATGGACAAAGTAAACAAAAGAATTTAGGTTCCGTATCTGCATGCTGAGATCCGTAGCGGAGCATCCGGAAATGTGCCTCCCGAGGAAAAGGCAAGCGACACGAGAACTCAGAAAAGTTTCCAGCTCACGAGCCAGAACAGAATGAGTTCCCCAGCTTTCTAGTTGCTCAGCATAAGAAGGTTAGGAAAATGAAAACATTACCTGCAAGCGGGCTGCCATACTGCCAGTCAGGAAGTACCGCTTCCGGGTCCAGTATGTCAAGCACCTGACATATCTTATTGATGTCATCCTTGGGAGCGGAGAATCTTCAACCAGGACACAGCATACCAGACCTCTGCCCAATGGTGACCCTGAATTTGTTCACACCTCCATGAAGAACATTATGTCTGTTTTCCTTTTGTCATAACAGTGTCTAAAGAGGCAGCAACGTTTTAGATATTTTTTGTTTGAATATAAAACCCCTGGATATCTTTCTGTCGCTCCCATGTACTAAACAATAGTTTTTTCACTGCATAAACATATTGTGAGGATAACCTACATACAGCCAGCACAGTGCTTAAAATAGCCACACGCACGGGTCCAGAATTCCTTATCTTGCACAAAATGGGCATTATTAAGCACCTGTACATCATGGCCTACATAGCAAGCACATTTAATTCTACGTGGGCCATTAATATAAAAAAAAAACATGGTGTAGACTCTGCCTCACCATCACATTCCATAGCATCTTGAGAGAGACGTATGGACCAGGCGAAAACCATTTGACACATTTATTTATTTCCAAGGACAACATCCTAACGACAAGCAATCACATGCAAGGCAGCCAAAAGTTCTGGAACCCATCTCCTGGTACAATAGCTTCTTCTGGTTACCCTTACGGTCAGCACTGAGAACAAAGCTGTTAGGTGTCCAGCCACTGAGAATTTCAAACTCCATGACTGGCTCTGTTAATCTGAGATGGGACTCTTTGCCAGTGGAAAATGTGTAATAGGTCCTCACATGACCCTCCCCGTGTCCTCAGGACAAAGCGTGTTCGCCTGTGTTTTGCTTTGCTTCAGTATGCTTTAAGCCCCCTGTCTCCTAGAGGCAAAGCTTTAATGCCCCTGAGTCTGTCATGCCAGATGCTGCCACAGGTGCCCATCACCGCTACAGAATCGTCAAAATCCTTGGCGCGCCACGTGACGCAGCGACCTGTCAGCTTTTCCACAACGACGCCTCCCTCAACCCTCCAACTCAGTGCTCCTGGGCGTAGATTCTCTCTGCCGCCAAAGGCCTCACTCACGATCCCCTTTCCGATTTGCAAGCCACAACATTTGCCGGGTCCCAAGCGCCGTGTGATGTAACTACCTCCGCTTGCTTAGTCTGCAAGTGAAAATAGCATCGCTGGGCAGGAACAACAGAGGGAGCTGCATCATGGCTCATCACGGCAGGAAACGTTCAGGCACCTCACTACCCTTCTTCACCATGTACCATGTGCTCATGTAAGGAGAGGAGTGGCAGAAACATTCATACAAACACCCGTCTGATGTAGTAACCAAATAAGAGCTGATTAATTGATATTCCGTGGCTGCTCCCTAACAGATTAAGCAGCAGCTAATGTAATAATAATAAAAATAATAATAAAGTTCCATTTACATAGAGTCCTTCACAGTCCCAAGGTCGCTTTACCAAAAATAATGTCTGGACTGGGCGATATGGAGAAACATCTTTCACAATAATTATATATTTTTCTCATTTCAGTCAATATCGATAATTACCACAATATAATTAAAGTCATTATTTCTTTACTTCTAGGCTCCATTTTTGCTTGAAATTTCCTTAGGATCCCCCTTAAACAGACTCATAACATGAAAAAAATACTGGAAGGCCTACAAACTGGAATAAAATTTTAATAAACTGGTCAAAATCAACTTTTTTCTTGTAGGGCGTGACACCAGTTTAATACGCTTACAGTAGGTCTTTTTCCTGCTGAGTTTGTTGTCTGCCTGTTTGAGAAGGGTCTGACTGTAGAGTCACAGTTTTGGAGCAGTGGCATCTGACGCATGTGCACATTGATGCCATGTAGAAGTTTGCTCTTTGGGAGACGTCTCCTCCATGTCTCACATGTATGACCAAAACAGTAGCATGCACTGTGCTCTACTCAGTCAGTCAACCTTGCTGTTTGTTGGTATGGGTTGACCATTCTTAAAAGGCTCCCATATGATTGGTCGTAAATTGTGCTCATTTCTGTGAGGTGATTGGCTATTGTGCACTTTGTATGACGATAAGTCCATAAATGGTGGCACAGTGGTTAGCGCTGTTGCCTGACACCTCTGGGCCCAGGGCTCGGGTCTCCGCCCGGCTATATGTATGGAGTTCGTAAGTCCTCCCATGTCATCATGGGGTTTCTTACAGATACTTTTTGCACTCTGTTGAGGGTCATTTTCAGCCATGTACATGTCGCGTATGGCAAGGTGATGTAATGCAATATTATATAATACAATGATGGACAGCCTTGCTAGATTGCTAGGTGTGCCTGTGTGTGTGACTGGTGTGTGAGTGTGCCCAGCTCGTGGCTTCCGCGATAGGCTCTGGACCCCCCGCCACCCTGTTAGGATAAGCGGGTTGGACAATGGATGGGCAATGATGGAGAGGGGCAGTGAGTGGCTGTGCAGGTTAGGGTTCACCGTCGATGAGCAAGGCCCTCAGCAGGAGAATTCCTGGAAAATTAGCCCCCACCTCCCCCCGCCATTCCCCACACAAGCCGCCTGCCCCCTCTTCAGCACCAGTAACACCTTCGGTTTTACAAATTAATCACAGTCACTTGATCAAAGTCATGCCCCAGCCAGAATCTTCAGCTCAAGTCTGCTTCGGACAAGTTAATCAAACAGTGTGGTCTAAGGAATCGTGTAACACACGCATTGATAAATAGTAAATTTAATAATACAGAGGATCGCCCGTATCTGCTGATTCAGTTGCCGCGGTTTCATTCATCTGAAAATATATCTTACAATAAACACATACATTTCATCTGTGTTCTGTGTCTACAACGACCTTTATAAATTTATGATGAAATAAGTAATGTTAGGTTTTGTAGGCGATGCTAAATGAGAAAATGTTTATACTTAATAAGGAGATATTGTTAATTTAATGTATAGAATTTATATAGACTGTACTGTATATGAAGTGGAAAAGGGCATTTCCGCGTGGTGTTTTGAGATGCCACAGTGCATATTGCAGATAATTCATATGCTACATGTGAAATATATTGCTCCCTCATGAGTGCAGTAGTCCGTCCGTATTCCTGGGTGATGCGTTCTAAGACGTACTGCAGGTAGCCAGGACTGCAGATAATGGCGTGACCCCACATACAATGTAATTTTCGTGTACTTTCATGTAGTACAGCCTAATTGATTGCCGTACTGTACTCGCTCGAATGAGAGGGATTCTGACGTTTTAGCCGAGTTCTCAAGAGTCGATAGGGCAAAATGTTCGGGCCACACCATGGGGGGGCCTGAAAGTGTGGTGCCATCGTCATTTACACAAACAACGATACATTTTGTGGAAAAGTAAAAAAAAAAAGAATAAGTGAGCTAGGTCAGGGAAATGTCAGAATGATTGATTGATGCCTAGAAAATTAGGTTTCGA
>JAODKN010000039.1:17428947-17449357 GCA_026774425.1 Petrocephalus zakoni | reverse complement strand
AGGGGGGCTGAGTGGATGGGGGGGTAGGGGGCTGGAAAAGTGGTTGAGTAAGCTGGTGGGTGGTTGTGGCGGGGGGGGGAGGGGGCTATCTTACCTTTTTAAGTGATAATGTAACAACAGTCCTGCAGAAAAATCTGTAGATACACATGCAAGTTCCTTCCTACCCTTACATAACTGCATATACCATCATTTTGAGGAAATCGATTACAACGAGTACAGAATAACGATTTCTCTCTTGTCTCATCACCTTGGGCCGGTTCAGCTCCACTCCTAGCTTCAGTGGCGATTTTTTTTCGTGGTTGCCAAGAAACTCACGCAGCATCCTGTATTTGTGATGCTCCACACCACGCCGGATGCCCCTGGCCTGTTCGATAAGCAGAGTGTCAGATATGTTGTATTTGATTGGGGTCCCAACACACACTCTGAAAACAACTAGCTCTGGTGGCCAGCAGAACACATCAAGAAACAGGGAGGCCAAACAGAAGGTTCCAGAAAGCTTCCAGAGCGCCGATGCTCTGCTCTGCTTAGGACTGTTCCAGAAGCTCCCACAAGCGCAGAAGTGATTCAGCTGAGCTTTATTCTGGCTCGTGGAGCCTCTGTCTACCACAGCAAACTCCTACTTCCTAGTGTAAACAAACAAAATACTATTATATGAACCTTGCTACTTCAAATACACAAAGGTAGATTTTTTCCACATTTCTCCTGCTTAAAAATCCATTTACTGCACGCATTCTTAAGCAGGATATGGCTGAAAGTGTGTATCTACACCCAGCAACCAGCAGTCCCAAAACCACTCAGACCAAAAGAAAGAACAGCGCGTCATTTCAAACACTGTCTATACGTTTCTGCAACCTAATAGAAACTCAAGTGAAACAGGTCGAAGTTTGAGTTGCTGCTGCAATTTATCAAAACGGTGAAGAGACCCGTCTTCTCAGGACTGCTGCGCCAGGAGTGAGCTAAGTGCCAGATATGGTCATCCACCCCAGAGATGTTCAAAACCTGAGGCCTGGGGGCCTGAGGCTGGAGTGACAGAGACCTGGTCGCCTCCGTTGACTGACTGCTCGTTTTTCGCTTTCCTCCTCTTCTCCAGAAGCAGCAGGCGCGGAAGTAGAGGGAGGAGACTGAAGGTCGACGGCCGAACAGTGCGGTCCCCGTGTGCGCCAGAGGCCACATTACATCTACTGCAATAACGACAGCTCTTTCGCTCCATAGAAACATTCATTGTACAAAGAAATTTACGTTAGTCGTAGGTATGTTTCGCTTCCCGTCTCGATCAGGTAGGATGTTGGTGACCCAAATTAGCATACCACCGCATGTTTTTTTTTTTTTTAAACCACTATTGCAGTCAATAAAAAATACTCAAAGTTTACTAAACAAGCAGCATAAATTTCGCTAAATACTGATTTATTACCGCTATATATTTGTGTTTTTTTTTTTACTTCAGCCTTGCAATATTTATTATTATGCATCTTAATGGACAGGGCAGGTCAACACGTTTTCTAAACTTATGCTATGTGTTTGTTTGCCTGTTTAATAAAGTTGAGACTATGGAATGAACTCTGTTGCTTTGGTCAAGGCTAGCAAAAGAGTTTATGCATTGCCGCACTAGGTATAAAAATCCTGTGGAATCAGATTGGGGCACATAATGATAAGATTTTCCATTGTATGCCCACTTTATTAGCCAACAAAAGGGTTTTCGTCTGCATTAAATGTTATCAGATTGGCTTGGTGACTCGGGACAATGACCATTTTACTGTCAGATGGCATGAAGGTCTCTCAATAGTGAAGGCTGGGGCTAATCTGTTCATTTTCTCCACCTAATTTCAGTAGCCGGACATTATATCAGGTGTTTGCCCCAATGCCTCACCTACGGCAGGGAGTGTAAGGCCAATGGTAGGGCTCACCTGAGAAAAGAGGAATGCCGGCCTATCGCAGGACAGAAATCCGCTCATAAGCACGGGATCGCTTGTGATCGGGGGATCGTCGCTGATTCGGGGGTCCCATGACATCAGCCACCACGCCCGCATTCCCGATAACATTTTTACCTTAAATGTCTTACAGTTTGAACCCCATAATAACCCTACATTAAAAAATGCAATAAATTCCAATGAATGCTAAGTAATTTATTTAAGAGTTTGCTATTAAAACTGTTTTGGAGCTTTTTTCCATTGCCCAATCTCTAATGATATTTAGTTAGTACATTAATAAAATATCAAATGGTAAACCTTATTAGTGAAACTCATGTTTTCACAAGGTGATTTGTTATTTATAGGAACAAAGTTTTCATTATAAAATGAAACGTTTGTTTTAACTGTGCCCAACGTGTCACAGAGCAGGAGAGGAAACTGAGCATTTCATAATTACTTTCACTTGGCTTTCAAACGATGGCATCTCACGTTCCCACGGCACCACTGTGCCGCATAGTAATATATACAGACTACACCCCTGCCTGGTCCTGTAAGCAAGCAATCTGGAGCAAATCTGGAGTGGTTCATGGCGGACGGGATTGTGCACTTACGCGGGAATTAAAATCCGGAGTTATTTTAGACAAAATCACATGACATGAACTTTACAGATGCATCAAAAGTGGAAAAACTGCAAAACTATGAACCTACTGTCATTTTACTGGAGCTAGGAGACGTTTCCCAAAAACTGTTCTTTTATTACTCAGCTTCCACGGTTCGTGCCAATGTTAGCACCTGCACTTTGCATAAATATTCCCATAGGGGAATATCTCAATGACCATTTGGGATAAACAGTAACACATGGTCAGTGGCATCTAGCCAAATCTCAATTTGTAACGTCAGGGACATATTACTTCAGTTTTATTAAACCAGTTTACATTTTACAAATTAGCTTGCATAGTAATTTCAAGTTTTTATGACTATGATTTAATCATCAGTTTTTCATTTTAGCTAACAATAACAATGTAGACTCAGTATATAATGGTCCACATTCCAGAAGGTGCTGGGCTGTGTGGGGCAGAGGACAATACCTAATCTTGAATCATCATGAAAATATCTATTAAAATATGGATAAAATTCAAATTAATAAAGCATTAGCTCAGTAATGGAACAATAATAATATTAATCATGACACTTTATAAATATCTATCATAGCAGCATGTAACTCAAACTTTCAGTTTGTATTTGCTACCTAAGGACAAATACACTTTACGTCTTCGGGGAAGGCTTTTATCCAAAGCAGCTGACAAGCCCCAGGACAAGGGCCTTCCACCATTTCTGGGATTTGAACCAACAACCATCCGATCACAGGAACAGTGTGATAAACCACTGAGCTACACACCACCAAACCTAAAGCATATGCAGATTAATAATAATAATAATATAATAATCTTCTTATTTACACAGGCATAACACATGGGTAGCCTGAAGCCAGAAATTGCAGCCATGCCTTTATTGTAATCTTGCAATGAGGAATTAGATTTTTGACAAGGCTGCGAGCCCCCTCCAGTTGGATGGTGCTTTATTCCGGCAGCTCGGCCCACGGGCCGCCCACGCCGCTTCGCCTTACCCTCGCAGCCAAGGGGGGAGTCTGCGTGGTGACGCTGCACTCGGCGCCTAGAGATATTACTTATTTTTTTCCGTCTCGGCTCTTTCTCCTAGCAACACACTTTTCCACCGCTGAGCCCTCCTGTTAAATCATCAATTAATTATCTGATGAACCGCTCGGAGGCTGCGATCGAGCGTTACATGTCATATATATAATAATCATTCCAACTAATCAGGAACAGGGTTTGACTCACTGTTATTGAAAATTGCGTGGGTGCGCCGGCTTCTCGCGTGTAGTTAATAAGTTTCATCTTTGTCGCTCTCCTTAATGAGGAGCGGCCATCGGATTTTTATTTTAAAAAATGAATGAATAAATAATAATAAAACAGCATCCTACTTTTGGAAACTGACGGTGAGGGGGGTGCATGCAGGGCTTCTCAGTCCTGCAGGCTGCAAAGGGCGCGCCGGGTTCGAAGAGGAAATCGGCTTGCTGCGCGCCCCTTGACTCACTGGCGCCCTCTGCAGTGCCGCCACGAAACAGCGGTGCGACGCCGGGCGCCGACTTTCGATGGGGCGCCGACTTGCCGCCCAGTTTGTGCCAGAAGGGGGCGCCGCGCTGTCGCGATGTGCAGGCTAACTGTGTCAAGGGCGAAGGTAGGTTACCGAGGTGTGACCAAAAAACACTGCAAGTGTAAAGTGGCGACAAGAAGACCGAGATTTCAAAATGAGCAAAGATCGAACAGCCTACAGCCATCAAGTGACATATATGTATGTATAGGCGCTGCTTCTCGGGTCACTGCCCCATTGGTCATCAAAATTAACGCATTTAGAATTAACATGGTCAAAGAAATAATAGGTCTATAAGGCATTATGACACCATTTTCTGTAAAATATCTTCATTTGTAATTATTCATTCAATTGTTTCATTACATAAAATACTACATATTATGTTTTCATTATTAAAATTCAACAATATTGACCAGTGAATAATATTGTTTCACTCTTGCCGTTTTGGCATCAGCTGCTGCGGTTGGCTTGATGGGTGTAGGGCACCACATGGCCTAGGAGTTAGTAAGTCGATAACGTGCATTGTCTGTTCCTCAGACCAGCTGTCTACCAGAATATCTCAGTCTACTTCTGCTGAAAAAACTTAATTTTAGAATCCACTGACAGGCCCCCCTCTCAGACCCGGTCCTGTCAAAGTTTTTAGTCTTTTTAAAACTCATATTTATAGAATAGCTGATGCAAATTGTGCAAAATACACGTCAAATTACTTAGTGATTCGAATAATTTTTCATAAAAAGCCCTTTCCAACATAGTTACAGTAAAGCACATAAGACACACGCACACATACACAGGGGGTGTCTGTCAGTGTGTTTTGACCATTTCCAGTTTAATTTCAGACTTTCCATACATTATTATGCAGCGAAAAGGCTAATTACACTTGAAGTAAACTCTCAGCAATGCGGTTTCATTGTTTTACCCACCTTTACTAGTGTACAGTTTTTACTGGTGGGTCTGATTAAACATATAAATATAACATGTCATTTTAACGGATATATTCACTTAAAATTGAAGTAAAATCCACTCAACCATGAAGTGTTTCCCCAGAGGAGGTGTCTTCAGCTGAACAAGAGAGGGCACTGTTCTGGGAAAATCTTACGCTGTGCAAGCAACTTTTTTAGGTGTTTTCTGTTCTACCCTTTGGGATATAAATTAGCAAGTTCTCTTATAAATACCACTTTACCACTTCTCTTATAAATACCACTGTGCAGTGTAAATTTTGCAATGACGCCTCAGCAGATTAAATCAACAGCGCCAAAGGAATTTGTCACTTTAAGAGAAAACCCCAATGCCATCAGGGAGTGGTTCTACAAAGGTGAAAGGTCACTGGTAGTGAGGTCTTAGCCCTAGTACCATTGGCTGGGTTAGACACAGTGCTACGCTGTGTAGGCATGGTTCAGATGGAAAATAGCATTCCTGCTTCCAGGCTGGGTGGTGGATGAAATGTCTGTGTAACAGCATTGAACAGAAAAATCAGAGCAGCATGTGACTCAAACTGTTCAGAACATAGTATTTCAGGTACCAAAGACTGCGTGTTGCACAAATTGTCACATACCTGTACCACTCATGTTATTTACACATAAGACTGTATTGTCAAAGCAAAATGAAAAAGGCTTATCTCCCCGCTGAAGGATTAAAATTTGAGCTATACCAAAAAGTGTTTTTGACATGTTAACACATCATTATGTTGCACATAGTGTAAAAGACACCATATAATATCAGCAAGTCATCTTGATATGTGTTGAAGGGTTAACGGGTCTTTCTTGTGTATATATATGTGTACACAAGCCCACGTCTTTCTGCTGAGGGACCACACTGAGGCTGGCTGGTATCTAATCAGCTGGCCACTGATTGTATGACTATATTGTTTAAAGGTACAGGTCTGAACTTACAGAAATTTAAGGAATGGAAAACTACGTATTTTTCATTGACTACTTACTGACTAATTATGTCTATTTAATAGATGACTGAAAAAACTAACAACAATCATTTTGAGGATACATGCATTTCTTTTCCCATTAAGTAGGCATTGCCCAATGTTTGATTGTCACACTTGTCTGCTTATCTTACGTTTTGTGTCCTCACTGTCAACTGCATTTATATGTTGAGCAAGATACAATAAGTCAGAGTTCATTTGCATTCGCATTCATTTATTTAGGCGATGTTTTGTTTCAGATAGACGTACAGCAGGGCAGACAATACATCAATAACGTACAGCTGTTAAGGAGCCAACTTAGGTATACGTGCAGCTAAGCTGAGCTTCTGGTGAGTGACCAGAAATAAGTGTGAGTTTGCACTGAGGGTTATGTTCCAGGACAAGTGCAGAATACACAAGAATCCAGGGTTGCCAAGAAACCGTAACCAGGAGATGGCTGATGATGACGTAACAGGTCAGTAGTCAGATGAGTTAATTAAGGTATTCCAAGAAAAGATGAGTCTTGAAACAGTTCTTGAAGGCTGAGAGGGACTCTGCTGATATGGATGGGTAACTCATTCCACCCCCAAAGAACCACACTTAAGAATTTAAAGTGAGACTTATTTTACTGTGGTAGAGGGATCATCAACCAGTGTTATTTTGATGACTGGAAAGAGAAGGATATGATGTTGGTCCTGATGAGTAAGTCAATGGAAGTTGGTGCAGTTCCATTAATAGCTCTGAAAAGCAGCACCAAGCTCTTGAATTTGACACAAATACCCATAGGGAGCCAATGAAGACAGAGAAGGAGAGGGGTAACATGAAAGCTGATTGAATATCAGATGTTCTGCTATATTTTGAATAACCTGCAGTGGTTTATCAGCACAAGCTGTCATTGAAGGGTTGCAGTAGTGTAGTCATGAGAAGGCCCTGGACTAGGAGCTAGGCTGCATATTCTGACAAATCAGGGCTGTTACACAAAGCAAATCTACAGGACTGCAAGTGTGCAGTGTGGTAAGCAATGGATAGCTGGTCATCTCTCCATAGCTATTGGTTCCTTGGTTCCTAATGATCCAAAGTGTATGGTGATGTTGTGGCGAAAGGTTCAGCTAGAGCCAGTGATGCAGGCTGTAATGTCAACAAGGAACTCAGAAATACAAGTTGTGACTGTGGTGACCCCTGGAGGGAAGGTCAGACCTGTTATCACTGTGACAAAAGCTGCAGGTAGGTCTAGCAGGATGGGAACATATGTGGAATCCTCTTGTAGGCAATAATTGATGACTAAGTACACCAGGAGAACCTGAATCTAGGTGATCAGTACATGGAAAGGGCTGGGAAGGAGTCAGTCTTGTTCACTGTAGACCGGCAGTTTCAGTCCTGTGACGAAGGATGTGTTGCTAGCAGAAGATGGAACCAATCATGGCTTCTTAGGGTTGCAAGTCCTACTGTGAAAAAGTGCTGTGTCTATGATGGGAAACAGGAATGCATTGGAAGCACCTACCAAAGAGGATGGGAATTAAACGGGAGACACTCTGAGTGGCTCTGTCCTTGCGTGGTGGACTTGCACACGTAGACTCAGGTTTTTGCACAATCTTTCCTTTATCGCTGGTCTTTTCACGTGCAGGGTAACATAACATTTTACCATATTAGCCAAAAGAGTTGATACTGATTCCAGTGTTCGCTCCGGTTCTTGGCATGTTGGTCACGTTTGGGCATTGAAAAGTCTGGCTAAGTGGAGAGGAATCAATGGGACAGTGTCAGTAGACTGTTGCACTTCTGTAGACAACAGCCAGGGACATAAAAATGTAAATGTGAATAGCTAACAACAAAGAGCAAGACTTTCTTTTGAGTTTCCTTGGATCCCATCTTCTTGTCTCCACTCATCAATCATCCAGTTAATCAGCCAATCATCCAATCATTGTCCAGATCATTAATTGGGAGTCCAAATATCAGACTAAATTAATTAAACGCCTTACTTCTACCACAACAAGACGATGTATTCTCTGGTTCCCATGCATTTTTTTGTTGACCTCTCTCTCTTTCTCTCTGTTTTTAGAGAGAAGCAAAAACCCAGACTTGTGAACTTGCCAACTTGTCATTTTTCCTGCCATCTCTTTCTCTCTCCTTCAAAAATAATAATTAACAAACTGATAGATAAAGCAACTCCGCCTCTGATGTATTATTGGTTTGGCCCAGGAGTTGGGGGGCTAAATGGGTGAGTTTGGGGGGCTAATGATTGTCTGGGTCCATGAAGCTGGTGAGATCTGACACCTCTTCATTCCTTTGTCG
Organism: Petrocephalus zakoni; assembly: GCA_026774425.1. Lineage (NCBI taxonomy): Eukaryota > Metazoa > Chordata > Actinopteri > Osteoglossiformes > Mormyridae > Petrocephalus > Petrocephalus zakoni. The sequence continues at coordinate 17,441,077 of JAODKN010000039.1, read as the reverse complement.
GAGTTCTGTTTTATGGGGCTGTCTGAGAGCAGCTAGAGGGGAGCAGATGTTTATTACCACGGCAACCTCGGAATTCCATTCAAGTCCTGGGCCCTCTGAGACGGCCATCGAGTCTTCTGGTCTTATACAGTTATGCTTGTAGAAATTCCACCTTCCAAGATAGGGAATATGGATGTATACAGTACCTGCCATGGACAACCAATCCTGGATGTTAGTGCTTTTACTGTCAGCACTTCTTTTCTTGGCATTTGTAGGTACATAAGAGAATCCTGCGTAGTGCCTCGCGGCATGTTTTATGCTTTTGGAAAAGGGTTGTTTGTGTGAATCACAGTGACCTCTACTAGGTTAAAAATAAAGTACCCTAAAGACAACCAAGTGTGAATGCAAGGCTCCTGTGGGGTTTTGACAGCTAGTAGCACCCTGGCCAAACCACCACGGCAGCTGAATGCGCAGACCCCACCGAGAACATGCGCTCAGAAACAGAAACTTGCCAGCCTCGGCCGTAACCGTGCTGCTCTGAAGTAGGTAGAGATTGGAGGGGAGGGGGGCCCCTAAGATCAGAGGCCTTAATCCATAAGGCAGACTAGAATGTGAAAGAGCACAAATTGGCACACACACACTCACAGACACACACGGACACACAGAGAGGCTGCGCTCCGTAATGGTGGAGTCCTGCGCGGGGGGACCAGCCCTGGCAGAGAGCAGCCTCTCACAAACCGCTCTGTGCACTTTCAGGGACGTGCCCGGAGTGGACAAATCATGCTAATTGTCTGGGAGAGAGACCCAGTGTTAGACCCAAGATGAAGGCAGGGAGGGAGGCTCTCTCCACAGCGTTGGCTGGCCCTGCATTTTTACCAGTCCTGTGCCTGCTTCTTTCCATCCCGTCAGGTGAGAAAGCTGTTTTCATTCTCTTGTTAATTCTCGTTCTGTCTGTCTTTCCCGTTTCCCGGAAGCCTGTTGCGTCTGTGTGCACGAGCTCATGCGGATCGAGCGAAGGTGGCAAGCTGGTATGAGTGTACGAGGGTGAGTATGCGTGCCTGTGCGTATGTGTGCATGCGTCTGGCCTCGTACGAGCGGTACTCCCGCGCACACACGGCCTCGGCTGTTATCTGTGTGCCAGCGGGTGAAGGTATTTTAAACGTTTTCTGTCGTGGCTGTGTTTTAGAAAACTTTAACTTGAAAGCTGGTTTTCTAAGCGTGAGCGTCTGTCGGGACGTGGGAGGAGAAGCCTTATATGTGTGTATGGTGCACAGTTATTAAACTGGATCAAAAGAAAATCGTGTTTTCATGTGATTGTTTTACTGGGAAAGCTGTCTAGTAATAGGCAGTGGATGTTTGATTATGTATTAATTTATCACATAGTCATCTAACTATAAACTAGGCCTATGTAGCTGAACTTCAGTGTCTAAAATGTTTGGTCCTCTCAAAGCCTACTGATAATATATTTCATTCTAATTAAACCTCAACAAGTAATCACATGTAATAAATCTTATCATTAACTGAGCCATTCCCCTTAGCAATGCAGTTTGAGAGACATTACAGTTTTATCCTGAATTTTTAAAATTATTTCTAAAGAAAAACAGTTGTTTGAGCCAATATAATTCAGTAATATATATATTCAATATATATTCATAAGACTCCTCATATGGTGTTCATGAATATAAAAATTTGGTGGAAGTTTTTTTTAAGGTCTTGTCATTCATAATACAGTGTGGAGAGCGAGCCTCGACTGCCCGTAATGGAACATTGCGTCCATGGCCATCCTGTATGATGGCACTTATTTTAATATCTAGAAGCAGTATTCAGAGAGGACTGTCATCTACCAAATGACACACACTATGAAATGGCAGCCATTCTGCAGCCTCTATTGGCCGCACGCTTGTATAGACACATTCCAACAATGGAATTTTATTCATCATTAGCAAAGCATTGTCTCAGATTTGAGAGGGAGTATGAAATGTTACCATAGGCAGCATTTTAATAAACAATAACTTTATTATAACACGGTATAGTAGCACTGTGTCATTTCTTTTCACTGCGAAAAAGCAGATTTGTATATGTCTCCGCCATGTGTGATGTCGAGCGGCAGGACCACTCACGGTGGCTCGTTCGCCAAGTGTTACATGACTCATTCAGTACCTGTCAGATTTCTGCATTCGGAGAAGAAAAATGTCATAATGCAAAAGCAGTGAGCAGATGGCATGCAAACTTGGACCAAAAGAAGTTCCTCTTAGAAGAAATGTTAAAGGTCCATGGACTCTTGTAAGAAGATGGATTATTACATAAATGACTCTATAATGGATGGGTGATTATACCCTTTATGCAATTTGTCATACTCTAAGTGCCAAATACCGAACACAAGAAACTATTTCTGATATACTCTTGTGGAAATAGTTTAAAATCAATACTCTAAGGCAGGTAGGAGGTAGTATGACTTGTACTGTAACTGTCAAACCCGAGTTTTGAGAGTCCGTCTTAGATTTTGGTCTCTGAATAAGACATCCACTATGTATGCAAATGATGCATTTAATCTGAAAGGCTGCCAGGTCTCATTGTGAATTTTAGCAATGCATTCAGGTGACGAATGGCTCCACCCCTGCCTTTGTCGCTGGTGAGGTTTGTTTAGTGATCCAGAAAGACCTGACAGGATGTGGACCATTTAAGGCACTTCCTGGATGCAGGGGCCATCCACAGCCTGGGCTCCTGGTATAAACCGAAAGGCACAGTCCAAAGTGGGCCGGAAGAGACCCATTAACTATAAGTCTCAGGAGAAGCATGAAGACTTGGGGGGGTGGATCTGAGGGAAAGTGAGTGATTGTGAGTGATGTTTGTCCCCGGGGCCTGGGTAGGGCAAGGCGGACAGCTTCACTAAACCCAGGTGCCGCATTCCCCGAGTTGTGTTGTGTCATTGTTCAGATATGCTGTCAAATCACTGGGCCCCTGTTTCCCGGGGCTGTCCAATCACAAGGATGGAGCTGTGCTCCCCTCAGTAGTCCTTTCATCAGTGTTTCTTCAGAGGAAATCAGCCGAACAATTCTTGCCTTTGTTCGCCAGCCCTGGCAACCCCCCCTTTTGGGCCTGGGGATAGTCGTCAAGGCGACGGCGGGATGCCACACAGGCCTGTTCCAGTGAATCGCGAGCCTGGCAGCGGAGGGGCGGGTACCGACGGGACAATCCGTTGCACAGGGCAGCAAAGCGGCGGCCTCCAGTAGCCGCGACGGCTTCTCCCCGTCGCGTATGCGCCGCGGAGCTGGGCGTTCCACGCGGGTCGTGCTCATGGCCCTTGGTTGTGCGGTTTGCCTCATGCGAGAGGCCATAAGGCCTCCATTGTGCGATCCACATCCAGGGCTGCATTGTTTCCCATGTGATACCGCACCAGTACACTTTCACACCATGTGCTTTGTGCCGTGGACATCGCCGATTCGGCCGAGGCCAAGGACAGGACATATTCATTGCTATTACTAATAACCATGTAAACAAAGTATAAATTTCAATAAGGCCTAGAGGGGAATTGAAGGGAACTTTGCGATGCATTTGAAGTTATTTGAATTATATACTCTTTGAATGTCAACCCAAGTGACTTTAACAATATTACATCCAACCACCATCAGTCCGCTTGATCGGAAGTGTGGTTAAGGTTCCCTACTAAGTTACTAAGCACTAAGTGTCCTGCACCTGTAGCTGGAGTGGTTAAAACACTGTGCTGGTTAATGTCCCTGTTGCTAAACGAGGCCTGTACAAGAAGGACAGCATAGCTCAGTCAACAAAGAGAAGTTTTGCTTCAGTGGTTTCTTGTGTAATCCTTAATTTAGATTGTACTCTTCCGGAGTGGGTCCTAAATTGCAAAATAAACAAGATTACAGGGTAACTTGACAAGAAATTTATAATACGATCTTAAAGCTGAAGTCATACATCCACAACTACTGCTAAAACCCCTAAAACTTAACCATACGTCCCCTCAGTATTGCTCTACTGTGCCCTCCAACTCCAAACTTCAAAATAAAAGTCTGTTTCAAAATAAAAGCCCGAAACATCATGTCACACCTGTGTCCTGTGCATAGGCAGGGTGCTTGGGGTGAACATCACCAGCCCCACCTCGTTGATCCGGGGCACACTGGGCGGTGAGGCCCTGCTGTCGGTCCGCTACAGCAGCACCAGCACCGAGCAGCCCGTCATCAAGTGGCAGCTGAAGAGGGACCGGCCGGTGACCGTGGTGCAGTCGGTCGGCACCCAGATCCTGGGCACGCCGCGGCCCGAGTACAAGGGCCGCGTGCTGATCTTCGAGAACGGCACGCTGCTGCTCCACAACCTGAAGCTGTCGGACGAGGGCGCTTACGAGGTGGAGATCTCCATCACGGATGACAGCTTTACTGGGGAAGGCAGCATCAACCTCACGGTAGATGGTGGGTTCTACCGGGTCGAGAAGATGCTGGATCAGCTTCCGCAATAATCCCATTCATTTGGTCCCAGAGGCATAAGCTTATCACCCTCTCAGAACTCAGCATGATTCATTTTCTCATTTATAATAACTACATTTTTTTAATTACTTCATCAATATTTTACAGAGTATAATTTCATGCTGGTTTATAGCAGCATCCCTTACGTCCACTAACAGAATCTGATTTTAATGACCATCAAATGAAATTACCTATATTCATTGTTTAGCAACACTTTACATTAACTGAAACTTAGTATTGCCTTTATAATGCATTCATAGAACATTCATCGCACCTTAATAATGCATTTATCATGCATTCATAGAAGGTTTATACGCAGTCTGTAAGCATACCTTAACGTCTTAATATACCTTAACAGGTATAATACAAATTAATCGCAAACATTACATGAAACAGTAAAATCATATAATCATAAAACTGTTAAGGTATATTAGGATATTAAGGTACTCTTACCTGCTGCTTATGAATGTTCTATGAATGCATTATGAAGGTGCAGTTGTAAAGCGTTACCCATTGTTTATCACAGATCAGTTTCATGGGATGGGATAAGTAACCAATGTTACTGTGGGCTACATTAAGATGATATGCAGTGTGTAGAGGTCCAACAAACGCGATCAGAAGGTCTCTGCTTTGAACCCTGTCCTCGCCAGAAAAGTCACGCTGCTGTCGGACCCTCAAAAATGCTACAGGGGCCCAAGTTTCTTTCGACTGTATGTGCGTATGTCTCAAAGGAGAGCAAGATGGGATATCTGAAAATGAAAAAGCTGCCATGTACCTGTGCAGACCCTTGTCTTGTGTACCCCCCTGCAGAGCCCGTGTCTAGACCCTATGTCCACATGGTGGCCTCCACGGTGCTGGAGCTCAGTGAGCACTTCACCCTGAACTGTTCCCATGAAAACGGGACCAAGGCTGTCTATAGCTGGATGAAGGGGGGCAAGCCCCTGACCAATGATTCACGGCTGCTGCTGTCACCTGACCATAAGATCCTGACCATCACACGCGTGCTGATGGTCGATGACGACGTCTACAGCTGCGTGGTGGAGAACCCCATCAGTAGCATGCGGAGCCTGCCTGTGAAGCTCACCATCTACAGTACGTCAAACTCTGCTTCACGCATGTCATTGTACATTTTGACGAATGCATGGTTTTAGTGTGCCATTTTCTTGACATTTATTGAGCAGACACTTTTATCCAAAGCATGATGTATTTGTCAAAGCAGTGTCATATGTCCCCTCAAGCTCAAATGTTTCCCAAGCCAGTCCTCGGGAACCCCCAGATAGTCCACATTTTTGTTTTCTCCCAACTCCCAGCACACCTGTACCTGGAATTCAATGTTCTTGATTGGCTGGGAGCTGGGAGGGTGCAAGAATATAAACTGTCTGGAAGTCCCTGAGAACTAGGTTGAGAAACCCCACCCTCGTGAGGTTGCACAGGGGCCCAATGCTAAAATTGCTTTGCTTAACCCAGAATTGGAACCCACAACCTTCAGATTACAAGCAGAGTGTCCTATTCCAATAAGCCACAAAAACACAGAAGCCCGAGCTCTGGAATTAAAATTACTTGGCCAAACCTAGGATTGGAACCCACAACCTTCTGATAACAGTTATACTGTCCTAACCAATTAAGCCATGATAACTGAAAATACACTGTCAAACCGGTTATTTGAATCCACAAGCTTCTGAGCACAGGAGTACTATCCTATCCCATTGATCCACAGGAATTCTAATTACTCTACTGAACCTGGGATATGAACCCACAACTTTCTGATCACAGGCTCACTGTCCAATCACATTGAGCCACTGGAATTGAAATTAGAGTGGTCTAAAAGCTACACCGCACAAAGGATAATAAGAAACTGAGTTTATATAAATGACATTATATAAATTAGACATTTTTTTCCTGTTCAATAGGAGCAATACGACATTCTCGTTAGCAATCTATTACCTAATGACTGAAATCACACCACAGATGACACTTTATTGGTCAGCACATATTTCAGGATATAATCATGTTTAAATTGAAGGTACCGATTTCTCGTTAGGCTGCAATGCATTTATTTTGAAAGTGTCCTACTTGTAAGGATGAGGAGGACTGGCTCTCAGCCCTGCCCTGTATCTCAGATACTAAATGAGAGAGTGGGAGAAGTGGTTTGAGAAGCTGAGCTGCATGGAGGGGCAGCATCTACAGGACCTCTTCCCCTCGCTCTTCAGCAGAGCCCTTCTCCATTGATTGCACTGGGGAGACAGGGGCCGCATTTATCCCCAAGTCCACCGAGGAAGAAGGGGAACCTCTCGCTGGCCCCCTAAGCCCCCCCAAGCCCCCCCGAGCCCTGCTGATCTTTCTGCCAGTGGTTATGTTCACAAAAATTGCCAACAATTAAACCAACGGCCCCAAGTTAACAGTTTCTTAATAGAAATTTGCTACAGAGAACCTTAATGGGTGCGAATGTCGCATCCTTGGTGGGCTTGCAGAGAGGGAAGCCGGATTGCATGGTGCCTGAAGCAGTACCCACAGAGTTAAGTTCTAAGTCCCACCCCAGGGACAGAAGCCAAGAGGGGAGAAGGACATTGCATGCTAAGATTCATCCAAAAATCTCTGCTGTATATGAAAAGGGACAGTGGGACTTTAGCAAAGCTAAATTATCTGATAAAAAGGCAATATTAGGGTTGTATGTCTTACCTTATATACGTTATGTACATAATGTACTTTAACATATAAGGGATCATTGAAGTGCTGTCTTTTTACACACACGCACACACACACACACACGCACAATAACAAATATTGTTGGCCTAGAAACCCCCCAACACCCCCCCCCCCCCCATCCCGTGCTGCCCTGAATGATTATATTCCTCATTTGGGGATTTGGCTTCTGATTATGGTTTCACTCCTTATTCATTACAGTTTATCCATTTACTGGAGCGATTTTACGATGGGATCATTCAGGCTTTGTTGGTATATGTGTGTATCTGTGTGTGTGTGTGTGTGTGTGTGTGTGTGTGTGTGTGTGTGTACCAGTTTTGCTATACGTGTGAGGACCAAAGGACCAAAGTACAGCAAACCTCACAAGACCTCACATAGTAAATCTTGAAAAAACAATGAATACTGAATCAATCAAAAAAGTAAAAGTGCCAAAAGGCTTGTATTTTGTTTGGTTAATTATGGTTAAGGTTAGGGTTGGGTAGGGGTTAAGGGTCTCATGACTGGGATTAGGGTTTTTCCCATAGAAATTAATGAACAGTCCTCACTAAGATTGGAATACAAATATGTGTGTGTGTGTGTGTGTGTCAGCTCTGGATAGGGTTAGGGTGGGGAGACTCTGGTGCAGTCGGGTCAATGCATTTTCGTTCTGATAATATATCTGAAAGGCACTGCAACAATAACCTTCCCAGCTGGGAGACGGAATCGTCCATATGTGCTGATTTTGGTTTTACTTAATTACAATCCGAAATGTGTGTGAACCTAATTTACCTTTAAATAAGATACATTTTAACTGATTTTATCAGGTAAAACTAACTTTTGGGATCTTATTGTTGAAAATAACAAATCTGTGAGCTCGACTAGGCTAATCCAGTACAAAACGGAGGGAGGTAGACGGCATGAAAAAATTTTATTATGGTGGCTATCAAAAGGCCAAAAGTAACCTTAAAATGCTTTGGGACTTTAGTTGAGAGGCAGCGTGAAGCCGTTTGTGGCAAAAAGAGATCACGGTGCCAAAGAACCAACATGGCTACCACAGCTTTCTTCTGTGGAGCAAGTTATTTTCATTGTGGGTGGGGGCACTTGTCAGGGGAAGGGGGAAGATGAATAGGCCCAAATACCAAGATATTTAGAGAGAAACCTGCTGACAGCTGGAGAAAAGCTGAGCTTCAGGAATTTCACCTTTCAAGTCAATAACAATACGAATCACACTGTCAAATCACCCTAAGAATTATTGGACGGTGGGGGCTGAGGGGCGATCAATGGCCTGTCCTCAGCAGCCTAGTCTGGCACCGAGAACTCAGTCCTGTATAAAATCTGTAGATCAACTTAAACAGGGACCATGCAGTAGAGTTCCCTTGAAAGAATGTGAACTCATCTACAAGAGAAAATGAAGGAAAATAGATAAATCTAGGTGTAACTTGCTAAATTCAATTGTTAGAGACTTATGCAGACTACAGTGAGTGCATCCATTAGATATTAACGCAATGGTTTGTTGACGTAGGCAACCATGGAATTGAAGGTGTTATGTTTTTTTTATTGTTTAGTTTTGTCATATAGCTATTGCCTATTACAATATATAAGTATAACTGGGAGAAAGTCTAGAATGTAGATTTGTGTTGTGTGTCCTGTGTAAGGCTGCACCAGGAAGGTTTTATTTTTCTGTGTGCTTTTCAGGACGGAGCTCGCTGTACATCATTCTGTCCACCGGGGGCATTTTCCTCCTGATCACCCTGGTGACGGTGTGCGCCTGCTGGAAACCCTCCAAAAAGTGAGCCCCCCCTTTTCTGTCCCTCTGCCTGCTATTTTCTTCTGCCCTTTAACTAATATCCATAGTGATTTTTTTTTCTTTTGCAATTCGGGCACGGAGTCAACGTGACAAGACCAGTAGTGAGCGCAGAGGCTTTGGATTCTGGGTAGATTGCCATTCGTAATTATCATCATAAATCCATTCAGTTATGATGAAGGCCAAGCAATTATCTTGTAGATCTCGCTAACTGGGGGCTACACGGGGGAAGAACTGCAAGGGGGACTGCCCATAGCTGAAAGCTGATTGGTTAATGTGCCAAGGCTGGCAGGTGGCATGGTGGTGCAGTAGTCACACCTCTGGGACCAGGGTTCATGTGTGTGGAGTTTGCATGTTCTCCCCATGTTGCTGTGGGGTTTCCTCTAGGTGCTCCGGTTTGCCCCCACAGTCCAAAGACATGCCGAGGCTAACTGGAATCATTAAAGTGCGAATGGTGTGCCCAGTGATGGGCTGGCCCCCCATCCTGGGTTGTTCCCAACCTTGTGCCCGTACGCTCCAAACCCCCCATGACCTAGAAAATGGACGGAGAGATAAGGCCTTCACTTCTGTATGAATTAAGCCCCCCTCTTTTTATATACCTTTTTATTGCTTTTTGTGTCCATGTCTAGTTTCTACTCCTCATGTGTAATAACTTTTTTGCATTTGAATAACGAGGAACGATATTTCATCTCAGTGTGTGAGCCATGCATCGCAGTGTGTGAGCCATGCATCGCAGTGTGTGAGCCATGCATCGCAGAGCTAAGGCAGCAGTAAAAGCACAGTAAAAAGCAGCTGTTCCGTAAGTGCGATGGAGCACAGTCACCTGGCAGCCTGTGTCTGTTACTCCTTCAGGCAAAAGCGCCAGAGGGCCAAGCAGGGCTCTTCAGAGACTGTGGAGCAAAACGAAGTCCCGCAAGAGGGTAAGCATGATCCAGAAAGCCGCAGCCGTCTTTGGACTATAAGGATGGATGATTTAAATAGCCTAGCATCCGCTAACCTAGCGGTAGCCAGACGTGGAGTTTAGCAGCAGCAGCCAAGCTGGATTTAAGGAATCAAGTCTAATTGCACCACGTCAGCTGTGGTGCTCGGATCCAAGAATTTAAAGCTGGAGCCACAGTCCATTTGAAGGTTGCTGTCGTGAATATTTAGCCATGACAGCAGCTCAGATGTTTTTATTCTGCTTCATCCAGTTGCCGATAACGTTGTGCCGAAAATGAGAGAGCACGGGCGCAAGAACCCCGTGTCTCTGTACATCCTGAAAGAAAAGGTAGGCTGCTCTGATGTTACTGTCAGATGGTATTGGGATTGGTGCATGGGGGAACAATGGGACATGCAGATTAATGGCAATTGGACCAAATAATGATCATGTGATGTGATCTGTGTGTCCCAGAATTCCTCCAATGGAGAGGACAAGTCCCTCGGCAACTCGCACGTCCACTCGGAGCCCAGCAGTCCGCCCAGCTACAGTAGCACCCCACCCCCATTTTCCCGCTCCCCGGACCCCCCCGCCCGCTCCTCCCGTAGGTATCCCCGCACCCCAGCCAGCTCCCCACCTTCCCGCCACACCTCATCCTCTCCCCAGCAAGGCATCCGCAGCTCTGGCCGTGGACTCCGGCCCTCTGCCGGCATACTGGTCAACCGTCAGCAGAATGACCCCGCTCCTTCCATAGAGAACAACGCGGAGACTCCACCCTAATGCCCCCATCTGCACCCTCCCGCTGCTGAAAAGCACAACAGAGAAGATCCTGCTCGTTTGACACACACACGTGGGAGCGTTTGTTTGTATATATGTTCTCGATAGTTTGAACAGATTTCTTATTTTGGTACGGTGACCTTACAGTGCCTTGGAATCCAGTTCTGGGCCAGATGTCTTCTCAGAAGTATTAAGAAAATTGGTGTATCGCCCTGTTTTCTTTTTTTAAGTGCTGTCATTTTGTTGATAGGAAATACGTCGGGCATTGCACTGTCTGGAACACAAGCCTGACCCAGAACAGCTTCATACATTCAGTGGAACGTGAGAAATTAGCAATATTTTCCATCGCTGCATATTTTTCTCTTGATTATGCATCCCATCGTCAGTAAAAGGCCTGTGTAGCGCAGTCTTTATCGAGCCAATAAGCGAGCAAAGCTATTCACACTACGGTTTTATATTGCAGACCTGATTAGTATTTTGATCACCTTTTATAGTTTAGTTTTGGGTCAACACTCAGCATGCTTTGTGCATTTTTAGCACATCCAAAAACACAATCCCACATATCATAAAAATTATTGGGAAAGTTACACTGGGAAGCACTGCACAGTAAAACAAGATGAGCCTTTATTTGTTTGATAATTTGTATATAAATTCCTTATATAAATATAAATAAACTGTTGTTTTGTAGCCTTGTTTTGTTTTTTTTAATATTACTAATGGTCACTTCAATAAGTTTACTGTGTTAGTTCAAAGATTGTACAAGGATCTCGCTTCAATCATTTTGATGTTCAAAGTTGTTTAGAGGACAAGAAAGCATGTAAATGTTGGTAAAACTGAAAATAAAACAAATATAAAACAAAATCTTATTCTTTTGATTTCTAATGTTTCTATGTTCCAATAATTTGTGGCATGCCAGTTTTCAATACCGTAAGTCTACATTGGTAAATATCATGTGTACCATTTTTAAATACCATAAGTGATCTACACCAGGCATGTGACCACGCATTAAAGTAATAGCTTACATCCCCTCCCCTGCAGGTAGTAGTTAACCCCCCTCCCCCTCTAAATTTGCTGTACCCCATTGAAATTCATTTCTAGTTACAGGCCTGATCTACACCGTTATGTATTAGGATAGATCAATATCAAATGGGCTTAGGTATATTAGAATCACATGAAAAACACATAATGAAGAGGAAAGGATATATTTTCCAGTGTATTTTTATGTAATCAGGGGAGCTCACAATTCTTCTAACCAATGATACACACTTCTGGCACACACACAATACATGCCCAAGAACAGAGACATCAAACAAACTAATATATAACACTGTATGTAACTATTGTATATTTATAAAAGTATTCAAATGAAGTTTGTCAATATATGGTGGGACAGAATCACACAAGCATGTTTGTACACTGCACCTGTGTCTGATTATCAGTCATTATAATACTGCACCTGTGTCTGATTATCAGTCATTATAATGCTGCACCTGT
>JAODKN010000039.1:17306711-17325252 GCA_026774425.1 Petrocephalus zakoni | reverse complement strand
CATGAACATTGCTACTGCTTCAGTCTGCATGTGCCTGAAAATGTAAATTACGTGTTATCTAACTAGCCCTGCAGTTAGATGCATATCAGAACTAAAATTCCTTACATTGTAGATTTCTCAAGGTAATAATTATTCAGTTCATGCCGGATCAGCAAACACTTTGCTATTGAGCTAAATACGTAATTCATATACGTATTATATATACGTTATACCCAACAAAACATTTTTCAAGTTAAATATACGGTTATAATCAACAAGACATGTCGCTACTGAGCTAAATATACATCAATAATCTCATAGAAAGTGTCTGTTATAATGGACAAGCTGCCGAGCTAAATATACATTATCTAATTAAATGTCAATTGTGCCATCAAGCTAAATGATTCCTTAATCAAGAAGGATAAAGTTGAAACTTCTGGGGTGCCTTGAAGCTGCATCATCACATCGGAGCGCGGAGCGGTGTTTTATTTAAAGGCAGGAGCGGTCGCTCTGTCTCACTCAGATACCTGGTCTGAGGCATGCCCAAATCAGAATGAACGTGGAGCGATTTCACTGTAGTGGGATGACATTTTAGTGGGGCGCGAACCGGTATTGAGCGGAGGAGCAGGCAGAGCCAACAGCCTCGTGGGCAAGGAGTGGAAATTCTCACCGCTTTGCTCTGCTCATGCTCTGCTCTGGTCATCAACAGCCACTACCGTGGTAGGCCGGTGTAATCAAAATCTCTCCCGTTGGCCAAATTTGTACTGTATACCGCTTATAACGCTTATGCCGCTTATACCGCACACCCCTAGTCAGGCATAAGTCTGAGTCCCTCAGATGGCTGACATTGTCCAGAAAGAAGTGCCTTTAAGAGTGCTCCTGACTACTGCCTAATGGCTTACTGCTTTATGTGACACGTCCCTGAGCATGTGTATAACCCCAGTGGATTAGGGATCTATGTCTTTGTCCTAAAGGTCATGAGTTCAAGTCCTGTGGTTGACAGTGTAATCATATCACTGTTGGACGCTTGAGCAAGGCCCTTAACCACAACTGTGTCACGGATGCCGGTCATCCGTGCTCCTTGACCCGGTGCTTGCCTCACTCGTGTATTGCTTTGGACAAAAGCATCTGTTGAATAAATAATGGTATATGTCAGGTACACAGCCTCTGTTTCATCAACAAAAGATGATACTGGAAGGTTGCAGTCTGATGCTGTGGGAGCTTATGGAGAAGGAGGGTGGTGGTGAACAGGAGCGATTGCACTGGGGGTTATTCAACATCAAAATGCACGTCTGAGAAAATCATTACAAATGCCACAGGGAGTGCTGATTGACAGAATCCCAGATTGTTCTCTCCTTATGTATTCTTATGTATTTTTTCTTGCAAAGGCTACAGCCACGAACTATCAATACCTGTGTTAGTTTTGGACTGGTATCTGTCAGCACTGCTTCAGAGGAAGAGTGGGTTAAGCTTAGGAGTCTTTGCTAGCCTTAGTGGCCAGGATGCAATATTGTCTTTAGCCCGGGAGGTATGGTATGTAGCTAGGATGTGTCCTGTAGGTCCTGTCTGCCATACCGTGTAGGAAGGGAATCACCTGGTTGATGGCTAAGGAGGGGACTTCTAGATTGGGCTCTCCCCCTCCCATTTTGTGGCATCCTTTGCATTTGCCTAATCCTGAAAACACGGGTGGTGACAGTCATTTCTCATCATGCTGGAGGTGTGGTGTTCTAAAGTATTTCTGGGCTAATTGAACAACTTGTTATTCGTAATATGATTGTAGTATCTGTGTTGGCTACCCTGTGCTCTCGTTTGCTGAGATGTGACCGGTCTGGTCCCCTAGTGATCGATGTTAATATCTGACAAGGGGTAATGCAGTGATAACTATAGCATGTTGTTAAAATACACCTTCAAAGTTCAAAGCTGTTGCCGTAGACAGTGAGGTTTTGAGCTTCAGTCTTTTTTGTGTTCTAGTGGCATTCCCTCCCACCACCACCACCTTTCTTAGTCACCTTGTTAGGCCATAGCTTACTAGATTTGAGGTGATTGCCTCCTTTTCTGAAACACAAGCATTTCACAGTGTGTTGTAAGTGCATGCAGTGATGCTCAGAAGGCATACATTTACTCATTTTTTACTCATTAATAAATTTTGCAATAAATTGGAGAGAGATTCACATTTGTGTGCTTGAGGGAGCCAGTCATACTTTAATTTTGACTGTGAAAATCTGTTTTCCATAGTAAGGTTTTTTAAAATGTATAAACATTGCGATCTGTTAATGGAGTATGCCCCTCCCTTCTCATACAGACTTGTTAATCAATACCAGACTTAATCAATATCACATGCCCTTCCAGCTACATATAGATTCATATAGCTACATATAGATTGTTAATTGACTGTATAGACTGTGTTAATCCAGGCAACAGGCAACAACTCCTGCCTGACCAAAAAGCCCCAGCTTTGCAAGTGGCCTGTTAAGGGATTAGAAGATGCTTAAAGTTAATGGGCTAGGCCTGATGCTGCTGCTTTATCAACATGAATAGATCAAAGTGAACGTGAAAATCAAGCATGCTCTGAGATCAATTGATTAGCAATGGGAATGATGTGCTTCACGCTGAGAATTAGGGGCTACGTGGCTAGCATGTTGTGCGGCTGGGACTTGGAACAGATTCCAGAGAGGCTGCCAGTCCCGGTGACGTCATTTTGGGAGTCACAAATAAGTAGGAGGTGACAGACTGTAAAGAATGGGCTGTAGGGATGGGGGACTCTGGTAACTGGGGCTGTAGTTTGTTCATTACACCTGTCCATATGACATTTTTGATTCTAGCCACGTTATATGTTAGTATACACATTTGAATTATAATTTTTTTGGCCATTTTTGCCTGAATGATGGTTTCTTGATTTTGCATTTCTCCTGTCAGTTTCTGTGCTGCTTTCACCATGTCTCTGTCTATGCCTGTATCTCTGAAGAGGGAAACCCTTTCTCTGTTCCATTCCTGTGTCATCTGATTTTCTTGGCAGATCTGACCAGAGAATTGTGATACATTGCTAAAGTATCACCTCCTCCTCTCCTGCCAGAGCACTCTGCTGTGGCAGGTTAGCAATCTCCAGGTCAAGGCAGATGAGCTTTCTGCAGCTTTCCTTAAAATTTCAGGGAATGGGCGAGTATAACTTCTTTGCCATTATTATCCGATGTCTATTAATAGACATGGTGGAAAGAGCACTTCCTGAGTCCTGTTATTCAGCTGTATTTCCCCGCCCCGCCCCCGCTGTAGCTCGGGACTCTGTCAAGCCGGTCTGGGAAACCGGATTCTGCTTCCAATACCCAGACTGAGCCTTTTGTATGAATCGTACAGCGAGCTTCAAAAATCTGTCACCAGCTGGTCCTGTTTACATGTCTCCTCCCAACTTAGGCTATTTGTTAAACTATCATTCACTTGCTCCAATTCTACTTTTATGTTTTTCCCCTTAAATATTTCTGCGAAATACGAAAATGACTGAGGAAAAGCTGTTGTCTCCTTGTCGGGTGAAAAGAGGTTTAATGGAGATTAGGGTGCTGTGAAAATCACGCTGTGTTTATGACTCTTGTGTTACATTTAAATCTGCTTACAGCTGTCCTGTTTTCTTTAGACTAGCTCTTCATGCCTTTCTCTTAACTCCTCTGTTAGACTTTCTGCTAACCCTTCCTTCTCTTTCCCATGAAGGCTAATCTGAGGCGTACGGTCGGTCATGCATGCACACCTCTGCACCTGTCTCGCAAGCCATATCGTGTGTCTGTTGCTGTTTGTCGTTGGGGGTGTGCTGTCATCCTAGGGCTCAGGCCTTAGGGCAGAGGTCATACGCGCAGAGGGAGAGGCACCGACGGCGTGGTTCTGACCGCCATGTACCCTCTGCCTTCTGCTTTCTTGAAGCATGATTTACAGCTGGGATTACACCCTAAGGATGCATACGGTATATCTGAAACAGTTACTGAACAGCTGTCTAAAGAGCTAAACGACACACATGTCCAATCACCCCCTGCTTGCCACATGCTGTGTTCCAATTGTCGAATCTCACCCACCGCTGCTGTGGTCACCTGACCAACCGAGAAGTGCGTCTGCCCCTTTTGCTGTCGTCCTTGTAGGTCGGCCCGGCCCCGTTTCTAATTTCCGATTTGCGTAAATTCCCTTCCTGCCCTTTGCTTTGTCCTGAGTGTCACTTGCCAACTGTTTTGTATGTGGCAGGTCAAGCAGGTATTTTTGAAACCACACAGATTGTCAGTGAGGCATATGGGTACGTCTGCTCCGAATCATATCAGGATAAAACAGGGGACCTGGCTCTATTTGGCACTGGGCTAAAGGACCGGCATGGTCTAATGGTTGGGAGCAGATTGTGCCTGGGAAAAAAGGTCCTTGTAATTCTGCGCAGGTCCTTTGTACTTGTGCATCTAACTTTTAGGGTTATGATCTTGACATATTTGTCTAGCATGTGTAGGGTGATAATACTTTTATTTGTACAAACACATTTGGTTAAGGTAAAGCTGTGAGTAAAGTAATGCTGTGTAAACTATATAAGGCCTATAAGGTTGTCATTTAAAAAAACAAAAATATTAGTTTTAGTTTTTGATGGGTAGCCCAAAAGCGCCCAGAAAGTAATTTGTGCCTTTTTGCTGCCAGTTCAGAGTCCAGCCCTCTCGTTTGTTGTGAAACCTGATTTTCTCCAGTGAAATGTACAGCTGTTTCACTGGATTAAATTCTGAATCACTTTGGGTATACATATCGGGTAAGCAACAACAATGATACTGTAATCTTGTGCAATAATCCTATTTCAGGCTTTTAGCTTCACTCTGTGGGCCTCCGTGCAAATACTGCCGATGGATAACTGATTGTTTCCGCTTTTGTGAAATGTAATTTATTATGTAATTGTAGCTTGTCTGATATTGATGCTTAGTTGTGTGGGGAGTCAGTTCTTCAGGCATCCTACCATTGACACAGATGCCTGTAATTTAATCGCTGGGACTTACTGTAACCTCCAGGACTCTTCCTATGGCCCTGTTTTTCAGGGTGCATTATTATAAACTCATGAATATTCAGTAGTCTGAATTTGTTTCCAAGGATTCTGCCACAGTGATCTCAGCTGAATTTATCCTCTAATAACTGCCTCTAGAAGTGCCTCAGGTCACCAGTTAAAGCAAGATGTTTGTAATTGCAAATCCCCAAAGTGTCCACTAATCATTGGAACAGGCAGCCGATGTCACTTGATCCATAGCTGGCTGGCAAATGGTCCCATTAACTGGCCAATCAGTAAGGTGGCTGGGGCGACGGTTTGGGAATGAGAGGGCGTTCCTTCCCTCCAGATCCGCAAAATGCTGTGGAGTAGTTATTCTCAGCCTGGGGAGGGAGGGAGGGGTGGGTTGTGTCATTCTGCTTAGGCTGATTTAATGGGGGTGGGGTGCTATCCCTGTGGCCTTCACCTGGGTGGTCCGACCCGGCAGCCTGCCACAATTTTGCTAACGAATCACTCATACCATCCATAAGTGACTTGTTTGTAAGGGGGCTTTTTCACATTAGTTCTCAGGATAAAGACACACTGATCATGTTCCCACTATCAGTGTCATGGATTGCAGGTCTGCACTCAGTGTTCCCACTGTGTCAATACAGCATCATTGTCAGTATGGGTCACATACATGCTTTTTTTCCACAAAATGCTGACTGGTCAGATATCAGGACACTTGGGGTCATTATAGCCCTTGTTGGATATCAAAGTACATTCACATGGAAGAAATCCACTGAACATGTATACATTTTTAAAGATAAAGTATGGTTTTAAGAAGAGCTAATATTTTGTTTGTCATGGCTGGCTTCATTGTCAGTGATGTCATGTGCTTTGTTTTTACTGGTCAAAGTCCTAACCCCCTCACATAGACACTGAAGCGGTATTGTTGATTTTGTGACTAGTTAGAAATTACATGAGACCTGTAGGATAAAGTTGGAGATAAAGATTGCACCTGATTTTAGGTCCATGTTTACCTGCTAAAATCACTTGAAAGCAGTGATATCAGATCAAACAGACCGAAGCGGTTGTGTGGGAATGACTGTCTGCTTCCTGAGGAAGTATGATGGGGATGCCAGGTAACTTTCAAGTTACCAGATTGTAATCTGGTTGGGAAGTGGAGTTATCAGTCACACTTGCCTTTCTGAAGCTCCACCCCTAACACTACACCTCATGACCCCTAACCCTAGTGAATTTTTGGAGGCACCTGGTCCATTAATTCATATGCTGTCTTTGTTTGGGTATGTTGTAAAAAGCCACTGCTTAACTCTGCTAATTTTTCACACAGTTCCAGCAGGTGTTTTGGGGCACTTAGAAATTAAATGTCTGGTTGAGGGCCCTTGTTGCAGAACACTTGAGGAAAGTACTTAATTACATTAAGGAATCCAGCAGTACAAAAGAGTGTGGCTCGCACCTGCATGGAAGTCACCTTGGTGAGAATGAAAATGATTTACTAATGAGTTCTCCCAGAGTTGTCTAATGCCTCTTTTCCACTTCCTGGATGTGATGCTACAATGTATGTAGTTCATACATCCATAGTTTGCCTATATGGAAGGCAAGGGGACAGAAGAGAGTGTGGCACAACAGAGTTGTGGTGTAGCACCTCTTGGAGAGAGGATGTTAGGTTTGGTCAGTATAGGAGTGCATGGCCTCCTGACACTGGCATGATCTTAAGCATTGCACCAGTGATACAGAGCAGTTAAGAGGATGTTTTGCTCTGAGAGCCATAGCAATATCTGAAATATCTGAAATGGCTATTGCCTCACCATGTTTTGTTGAGTTGAGTCCACTCAACTGTCTAGCATACTACTGGTGTGGTGGTAGCCTCAGAGAGAGGGTAAATGTATCTCTAGAGATAGTGTTGAACTGGTTATCAACACTAATAAAAATGAAATGTCTTATTAGGAATTGGACTTGGTAACATATATTTGGATATGAGATGTGGAGAGTAACATCACAAGAAAACAAAAATAGCCACAGTTGTTCACTCAGTAGTTATTGCATTGACCCTCTTGGTACTGATTCATTTCTATTCTAAGCATATTACTCAACTTTACCAAACAGAAGTTACCTAAAAGAATTTGGTTTTATCAGTTGTGTTGTAAATTTTGGTGGCTTTACCCTATACAGTTAAGTTTTTCACACTGTAACTACTATTTCCTACTTCATTGCAACACTTATGAAATTACTTAATTAATTACTTAAAACCATTTGTAATGGTGCACTGTTTCTGTCCATCCATTTTCTGAAACCGCTTGTCCTATTCAAGGGGGGTCCAGATTCTATCCTTGAGACTACGGGAACAAGGCAGGGAACAATCCAGGATGGGGCACACTTTTTCCATAATCTGAATTGAGATCTGTTTCTTTTCACCTCTCTTCCCTACAGCAGGACAGGAACTGAAATGAGGTCTGTCTAGTTACAGGAAGCCCTCTACGCAGGTCACCCTTGCCCTCCTCCATCCTGCCTGGGCTGTGACATTGGCTTGTCCAGGAGTGTGTGAATTAATGTCATTTGGGGCTTTCCAGACAGATTGAATGTGATTTTCGGAAAAGGAAGGTAGATGGTAGGGTCTCTCTGGCATGATTTCCCTGTTGCCAGCCACCACAAACCTCTGCTTTCATCGCAAGTGCTCAAATTTCTGGATTATCTGGGGGTCATGTGGCTGCATTGCCATGGGTGCCTTGCAGCTGTGGAAACTGGCCATGGTTCTGCTCTGTAGAAGAGTGGCATACCTGACTAGGGATGGGTATTGAAACCTGGTACTAAACGGCCCCCGGGGCTAAATTTTTAAAGACCAGAGTATCGATAAGCTCTGACATTAACGGTATTGCCTTCGGTACTGGAGAAATTATCTGATTTTTTTTGTTTTCTTCATAAACAGTCTTTTCCAGTTCTGACCAGCTCCGTTACTGATTAAAACATTAGTCTAGAGCGTTCTCCTGCGTGTGCAATGCACGGGGGAAACTCACACACGAGCCCACACGCGCACACAGACACCAGTGTCGCTGCCCGATTTGCGTGTGCATGCGCAAAGTTCTGTTCTGCTGATTGCTGTGTGTGATTTGTATACTGACATCTGCTGGACCCAGCCTAATCGGCGAAAGTATGCACGCAAATTTAAACTTGAATACATTGTAAGATCGTAAGATCTTAAGATATGTAAGCATACGTACACAATCACATGATACTTAACTTGCGTTAAAAGTTTGTTCCTGCGTTCACAAATAGGACAGAGACATTAATGCATTGCTGTACAGATCTGCTGTACTGTAATGTGCATGCGCACGCAAATCTGGCAGCCGCAAAACAAAAGAGTAATAGTACCATTAAAGTCTTAACGATGCCCATGCCTACACCTGACCCATTTCTGCCTAGGTGGCCCAATGTTCTGGGTTGGGCTGCTTCTGAGTTGGGAGTTTTTTTTTTTTTACCTTTTTTACCACCTAAGAACATGACCAGAGGAAGTCAGCATGCCATGACTGGAGATTATCTCTGTTTGTTTGATGGGTACACGCATCCCCCCCCACCCATCGTACACCATCAACCATGATGTCATGCCATCCCTGCCCCTCCTCCCCCCAAAGCCCTTGGATTTCGGATACCCTGACCCTTTCTTTCCTACCCATTTGGCATGGCACTCAGTCTGATAATAAAATGTGAACATGAAAAGCGTGAAGAAATCTACATCCATGGGATGTGCACTGATTGGGGTTATTGGGGCAGAAACTGAGAAATCCCTCAGGGCTTCCACCACTCCCCAGCTCTCTAAGTGAGGAGCAGTGGGGGAAAGCACCCCTAATGGCAAGCACCTCTTTTTTAGTGCACTTCTACACCTGCTCCCTACTACCAAAAGCACCACCTTATTCTCCTCCTATTATCTGTATCCCTCTGTAAAAGAATTTGCCATAAATGTATAATAATGTAAATAATAATCTAAATGATAATACATTTAAATAACAATAAAAAATCACCAAGTATACTGTCCCTATCAATGATAATGCCATGATTTTTAGACCATTACTAGACCTTCCAGTTAATTTGACCTGTATGTTTCTCCCAGGTGTGGGTTCTTTGTTAATTAATATTAATAGTGATGTGATGCTTTGCTGTTTTCTGGCATGGCTAAGGAAGCATGGCAGTGGTTTTTGGGGGCGATTCCCTCTCTTTGTTTGTCTGGCTGCACAAGTATGGAGGCGTTGGTTTCTGGGCATTGGCCTCAGTGTTCCTTCACATTACAGTTGTAGCTTTGCACATGCACACACCTCCATTGGATCAGAAGGGCATTCTGTCCCTAGATGTTGCTTTCCACCATCAGACACCTTGCAATTTCAGCGTTCTACGTGTAGAAAACTCTAGCCATTTCCTATATCCATCCGTGGCACTCTTTTCAGGTGAATTAATGGGTTTTTAGGAAGGAAGATACAAGTGTCCGCTTGACTTCACCAGAGCCACTCAGTTCAATCCATTCTTTTTTTGTTGCTACACTGCAGTTACCCAACTCACATTCCTGGTTGATTTGAGTTTTATTTTAGTATAGACATGCTGTTGTGGACTGAGCATGATGTGGTTGCCTGCCTTTCTAGGCATGCCTTTTGTCACAGTCCGCAAACAGGATTAACTTGGTACAGTAAAAGCTGAGAAGCTGAGTATCAAAGGTGACCTCTTTAACAGTTTCTGATACTAATGTCTACCTAGGAGTTTGCAGAAGTTGATTTTCCCTAATGGGAAATAAGCTGTTTGTAAACACAGGCTTGCTTATTATTAGGGGTGGGAAATTTGCATCGCGATTCACTTGCGATTTTATGGCACATTTGCGGTTATCACCAGGGCTTCGGATGACAGGCGAAACATTTCACAAACATGACTTTGGCAATTTACTTAATATTCAGAACATAATTTTTTGTTAGAACTGTCACGATTACTCCATTTAAACTTGATTACTCAATTGTTAAAAATGTATTGATTTAAAAATTTTCCTTTTCAATGCTCGCCAACATAGCAGAAGAAAGACTGCGCAGTGTCCAAATAAAGAGCAAAAATACAATATTTTTTGTGATATTTAGAACTTGCAAAATTTGCTAATTTGCAAAATTTGCTAATTAGATTTTTTTTGTGACGCAATTTAGTGATGGTTTCAACCCAGTAGACAGTTGCCATGTGACAATTGCATGTGCATGCCTCATGCCAATTGTAATGTTTGTAATGACGTTACATCATTGTTGTACATTGACTTCTTATCTGTGGTGAATAAGCCAACAAAATCTCTTGTCTTCCACTATCGAAAATGGCTTATTTTTTTAATTTAGGTTTTATATTTTAAATTTTTATTTGAATCGTTTTTAAGTGTAGTTTATTTATTTTGAAGATGTAAATCTATTTAGTTGTCTAGTGATTTTTACCCCTCTTTACTTCTGGGGGTGGTGTGATGTGTATCGCAATATTTCAATGGGCAACAATAATTACATTGTGAAAGGGTGCAATGTGAGAGAGATTTTAAATCATTAATTATTTCATCAACTAAGACTGTTTAGGGTGTAGTTTGTTAAGGAAGGGGGTGGGGTCTGCTGAAATATCACCCTCCCTATTTTGCCGCTTCTGGGTTTTAGTCATTTCTAGGGATAGACCGAAAGTTGCTGGCTACAAAATGTCGCAGTGTAGTAATGTTAGTTATTTCTATGCTTCAAATTCATTGTGTGTTATTTCAGTTTATGG
The DNA here is from genome assembly GCA_026774425.1 of Petrocephalus zakoni. Classification (NCBI taxonomy): domain Eukaryota; kingdom Metazoa; phylum Chordata; class Actinopteri; order Osteoglossiformes; family Mormyridae; genus Petrocephalus; species Petrocephalus zakoni. The sequence goes on along the minus strand of JAODKN010000039.1, from coordinate 17,314,532 downwards.
AAATGTTTTCGTTAACAATTATAACGCTGCCTTGCATACTGCAAGTAATGTAAGTGCACAGCTAGATTTATTAAAATTCTCTTTCTTAACATCCATACATCCATGTGACTTTTAAAAGAGCTTCGCATGGTGTGTTTGAGCTGTAAGTATGAACATTCATGACTGTGGACAGTCTGGCTTTGCTCCGCTTGTGCGCTGGCACACATGCTTTCATGTGAAGTATGAATCAGCCCTGAGTTCTCCTTACAGTACAGAGAATAGAGAGCGTAGAAGCAGAGGTGAAAAAATTAAGATGGTTATGTTCATATATCATGCAATTCAATAATGTAATTTTCTTGGCAGGCCTAATGTTGATATCTTGATAACGAATGTCAGGTAATACTGATATGTTAACGGATATGTTGTGCATTTCTAATGTTAGCATTATATATTACTTAGCTAGTTAGCTACCTCAGAGTCTTGACCATTGCTGCCATGACTAGTAGCAGTCTAGCAGTACACAAATTTAACAACTCAGTATAAACCTTGGTTTTGAAACGAAAAATGAAATTCATTGAATACTTTGAATGGCACAATGTCATCTTCCTTCTACAGGCTTTAACCTGCATAATTTTGTGAGACTGTTAAACTGCTGTCCTGGTCCCAGGCACCTGTTTTGTTTGCTGGATGCCACAGCATAATTCACACAAGAAATGTCATGTTAGCTGTCGTCTGCTGGATCTGCTGTTTTTAGTCAGTTTTACCCTAGGCCTGCTGGCCTTGTACGGAGGTTCCCTTTGTCCTGTGTGATGATGACAGTCCACACTGGGACACAAGGCGTATCTGTCCAGTCTCCTCCAGAATGCCTAATGTCCTGTTAGAGTGGGGATTGAACCAGAAGCTAAGGAAAGAGCTGCACTAGGTGTGCCAGCTCTCGAAGGCAGCCAGATGTCCTGTGGAGCAGAATACTACTCCAAGATGATAAACCCTAGTGAAATGTAGTGAACAGGCTCAGGATGCTGCTGTAGGTGTCCCGTGTTGCAGTGGTGTTGCTTGCCTCCAGAGCGACGCCTTGTTTCCCGATACATTAGCATCAGAGATGAATGTTGGACCAGCAGTGTGGGTTTAATTTACAAACCGCTATGAATGGTGACACAGCCGGTCCAGAACAGCAGGCTGTTTAAAGTAGGGCCCATTGCAGCCTTAATTTGTTTTGTTAAACATTTATTAAACACTGTGTATTACTTACCAGTCCAGAGATCCTATACAAGAGTGTTTTATTTCAAGGCCTCCCCTGCTACTGGCACTGCCGAGCCGTTCAGCTGACAGAAAGAGACGCCAGCTAGCTGTCCGGCAAACATTAGGCAGACTGATAGAAATCACTGGCTCTGTTTTATCTCCTGATTTCTTTTTTTTTTTTTTTGGGGGGGGGGGGGTCATGCCAGATTCCAGACTGCTTCCTCATCACGTGACCTCAGCCGTCAGTGCACCCCTCCTAGCTCCCCCTCCCCAACATCCACTGAGGCGTGGTGAAAGCCACTCACAGATGACTGCTGTTCTGCACTTCTTTCTCCACTCGGGGGTGTCCCCGATCCAGCTGATTTTTGGCCAGACCTGCTGCGCTTCTATCAGAGCACAAAAGTCTCATTTCAACTCATGCCCAGTCCCCTCCCCCTTTCATTTCGTGTTCCCTCCCGCCAGTCTCTGCTCCTCCCTCTCAGGTTTATTTCCTGACCCCTTATAGAAAAAGCTCAATTCTGAATTCAGAATTCTTAAATCTAGGCCAAGCAAGTGTCAAAACAAAGACCATCTGCTCTGCCTTTCACAGTTTCCCCACGTCTTCTCAAATCATCGTTAGGTCTTTACTCTCTGCTGCCCTTTGCTGCGTCCTGGCGGTGTCCAGGCATGGCCACTTGAAGCCAAAGCTGTTAGGTTTTTGGTCATCAATGGATCATTCAGCTCACCAGAGAAGGCCTGAAAGGGGTTCTCTGTGACCGTGAAGAACGTGGAGCACGTGGTAATTCAGTAAATGGTTCCATGCTGAAGGCCACTGAGTCATATTACAACATTTTAAATTTATTCAGTTCTCCCAGTGGATGCATGGTGGCTGTGTAGTTTATTCTGCCTTTTTGAATGGTCCTGATTACTGATTTTTTGCAGGGTGGCTTTTGCCTACACCAGAATGCCCTGTTTCAACATGTTTTGAGCTGAGGGTGTTTAAATGAGCTTTAATATTTACCTGTAATTTCATGGGTATCACATTTTGTAACCACCTCCCCTGTGCTCAATGATTCACATTCACCATTTAATTTTCACAAAGTTTTCGGCTGGGTGATGGGCACTCTTGTAGATTAAACAGGACTTTCCAATCTGGACCTTCTCTTTAATCTTGGGAAGTGATTTGTCAAAGAAAATTTGGAAATGGAACAGATTTCTCAGTATTTCAATTCTCTCTATGGTCATCTTTCCTGCAAAAACTAATTTTTAGAGTTAAATCAAGGTTTTTTTTCTTAACTAAAGAAAAATGTTCCACTTGAGTTTATTGTGGTTAGGCTATTGTGTAAATTTAAAGTGACCTCACACAGTTGATTGACTCGCCGTTTTTTTTTTCCAAATCCAATTTTGAATGTTGCATCCTTCTTTTCCAGATGACTTTGTGCAGACAGATGTATATAAATACTTATGAAATCCCCCCTCGATCCTGTCTCTCCAAGTCCCCTGTGATCTTATTGTTTTAACTGCCCAGTTGGCCTTGTTTGTGGTATTTGTACAACTGCATCTTTTTGTATATGAGACTGTTTTATTCATGAGAAACGCGCCGTTACAGTACAGCCCAGATGGACGTGGCAAAAAAAAAGAAAAGGCAGGTCATCCCTCCTGAACCACTGAGCAACGATCAAAATGGCCTCTTTAGTTTCCTTGACTGTCCACTCACCATGGCCCAGAGACATCCTGGGGCCACTAAGGCAGTCTTATGCAGAGGCACATTGAGAGGCGCACTGGGAGCTCATTGCCAAAGCCACCCCCCCGCCACCCCCGCTTTCCCCTGTGTCTCCCACTCCCCCTTTCACACACTCAGGAAACGGGAGCAGAGCCAGTGCTGCTCGCTGTTTCCGGGAATCTGTCCCACAATGCCTCAGTGTAGTCATTCGGGTTGACGTGAGCGCCATTGTTCCGAGTGCCGGCCCATTGTTAAAGGGAAGGAACAGCAACAAATACAAAAACCACCCGGTGAAGGGGTAAAAAAAAAAAAAAACCCATAAGCCCCAGCTATTTATAAAAAAGGGGGGGGGGGTGTCTCACAGCTCATACACAGTTCTTTTCTCACATCTGAAAAGACTTGTCTTTTACCAACATGGGGGTGACTTGTTTGATTCAATTTCACATATATTTTATTAGCAGAAAAATTATATTCAAGCCGTTGGATGCTGTGGCAGTGACCTTTGGAATCTAAGCCAGTTATTTTATCCTAGACTCCAGACTGAACTGGCTTTGCAAAGTGTGTAGGAAATTGCATTCAGTTAAACACGATAGCACTCCCTAAGTTTAATCATCTGATGAATGCTGATGAATGACGGATGCCTGTGTTTGGTCAACACATGCTGGTGCTCCATTTCCTGTGAACTCCAGAGCCGGTTGGTGTGAATCGAACAGTGCTGGTAGTGTCCCAGTGTGGATTGATTTGATTTTACTGGATTTTCTCTAGTGGGGAGACTGGTGTGCTTCGACTGGCCTGTTTAACATTGCTGTGTTAATTGCCCAGCTGCTCATTATTGTTGTCGACCTTAATCCTTAACAAGAAACCCCCTGTCTCTTGTCTTTCAGGTATACTAAAAAAGCGACCAGGTAAGAGCACCCTTTCCATATTTTGTTCTTCTGCCTTACAGCTCTGTTAGATACTCCGCTGTCTGCGTAGCTGTTTTGCACCCGCGTCTGAGCAAAACGTGAAAAGGGGGACAAAGGGCCTCCTTCTCCGCCGGGCCCCGCTGCTGCACTCACTCGGGAACAGAGGACTCTCACAGTTGGTGTGAGCCAGCTGTGCCAAGGGACCTGACCTCCCTGCCGGGTCTGTGGGTCTCTGTCAGAGCTTAGGCCTACAGGATGTGCAGCCCACTCGTGGATCTCCATCATAGATGTGCCACATCATATATCTAGAACTTAGGGGCTGACCCAAGCGAAGGCCCAGGTTTTAGATGTGGTCCAACCTTATGCCTTGAATTTAGGATTGGTTTTTATAAATTTAATTTAAGCACAGGGTTTAGCCTGGGTTTAGGCTTTGGCCTTAATGTCTAAATCATGTTCCAGAATTGAGACATGAAGCAGATGCAGTGATGGGTGTGAGGCATAGGACCCAGGCCAGTAGTAGCCCAGGGGAAGTCACACCCATGATATGGTGTAAAATGCTGTAAAATGTTTTCTGCATAAACTGCTATCAGTTCTTAGGCCTAGGATGCCTTCTGGCAGGAAATGGCCTCTGAAATGTTGGCAAGTACTATTCAAGGAATTCAGAGATGGATAAGCGATCAGAAGTGATGGCTTTTCGCCATGTCCTGTTGTAACTGCAGACATCCTTGTCATTTTGTTTCCTTTGTTTCGGGGTGACCTTATGAGTCTTTCGAGCACTTTTGAATAGGGCCCTCTGTCCTTAACAAAATTAAGTTGTAATTAGAAGTCAGACAGACTGGCTATGCATGATATTAGAGAAACAATCATATGTAATTATGTGTGTGACAATGTGTTTAAGTCCCAGGCACAATGGAGCTTGGTTGGTCATGCCTGTCTGGGTCATGTCCAGTCACATGTGAAATGATCATTTGGTGCCCCAGACATTAAGGACTGAGAGGTGCCTCTTTATTAGAAAACCATTAACATCCGAAATAATAGCTGTACGGCAGCAATTATTAATGACTTCATTCACAGCAGCGAACACTAAAATAAAGAGAACCGGTGCATTGGGCAGTTCTCTAGACCCAGAATGAGATGGTCGCAGAGGCCTGGCCAGGCTGGAGTGTCACACCGTCCCCACACCTCCAAGGCTGTGTGTCTGTGTGCCTCTCAGGACAGGCAGCATTCTCAGCAAGGACCACCCACCAGACAAGAAGCCCAAGAGCGACAAGCCCAGCGTGCCCACCTCGCATGACTTTGACCCCACAGGTAATATCAGCAAAACTTCTTATACGTCTGCCATGTCTCTCATGGCTGAGACCCATCCTGCTTTAATTGAAGGACCCCTCCTACCCCCCTCACACTGGAGTGACTCTCCAGGTGTCACAGGTTAAACACTGGTTTGTACAGTTCCAGCTGAGTTTGGACACACCTGCAAAAAATTGTTTTTTAACAGTATAACAACTTTAAGCACACCTGCAAGATATGCAAGTACTATTTTATCTAGTGAACAAGGAAAGAGATGGAGTAGTATGACAGATGACCTGGCCCCCACATTCCCCCTACCTACACCCTATAGAGCTGAGTGGATCAGTTGGATCAATGAGCAAAGTAGCCAGTCCAGAGCTAAAATGGAGACAAACAGGTGTGTCCAGATTTTTGACTGGTACTGTATATGGACATCTCATCCATATGCTAGCAGTCTGGTTTCTGCACTGATTACAATCTCCTTGAAGATCATCAATGAGCAGAAACACACCGACCCCACAATTTCTCCCGTCCGCATTGATACCATCTCGGTGCATATGTCTTGACAGCCGTCAGACCTTGTATTTAGTTTTTTGACCCCGGGAGGTTTAGTCGAGCCATCCGGGTGAGGCTGAGGACCACAGGGGGCTGCTTATCTTGTGCTAAAGACAGCAGCAAGAAGCCTGCAACATGCAGAGATAACCATGCTCGGAACGTGGTCGTGTGATAACGTCGGCAGCTCGGCGCTGTCTTTGGACAGGGTACCGAAAACAGACATCCTGTCTACACCTTCCATTAGGAAGCAAGCAGGTCTCACAGACTAATTTCTTAACAGGTGGTTACTGTTTAGTTTAGTTAGATAATAGGAGCAGGCCTTTTTTCTTCCGAATGGTATGTCCCGAACTTCTCTGCAGATGTGCTTGGGAAGTAATCTGCATACATCGACTTTTCCTCATTTGGGCTGTAACGGGGGTTGGTGTGGGTGTGGGTGTGGGTGTGGGTGTTGGTGTTGGTGTTGGTGTGGGTGTGGGTGTTGGTGTTGGTGTTGGTGTTGGTGTGGGTGTGGGTGTGGGTGTTGGTGTTGGTGTGGGTGTGGGTGTTGGTGTTGGTGTGGGTGTTGGTGTTGGTGTGGGTGTGGGTGTGGGTGTTGGTGTGGGTGTGGGTGTGGGTGTGGGGGTTGGTGTTGGTGTTGGTGTGGGTGTTGGTGTTGGTGTGGGTGTGGGTGTGGGTGTGGGTGTGGGTGTGGGCACTCTCCTTTGGCTGGCATTCCTACGTGTTTTGCATGGTTTTAATAGCCCTAATCTCCACCTCATCTCCACTCAAGCTTGTTCCATTTCATTCCTGAAGTTGATTCCTTTTGATCTGGCCCATGATCCCATCTCGTGCCGTCATAGGTGTCTAGAACACCAAAACGAGAAATTTTGTTTAACGTTATAGTTAACAGTGTGTGTGATTGAGTCTATCTCCGTTGTTTTCAATGTTTTTTTTTATTATCATTGTGGTTTCAGTACTGCTTTTTTATATTTTTTTTTGTGATTTTTCAGTCCCTCACGGTTGAGGGGGTTCATGGTGAATGGATGTGAGTGCAGGGTTCGTCTTCGGCTGGCCCAGGGCAGATGGGGGTCCTCCTCTCTCCTGTCATTAATTTGCTTTGTTTCTCCTCCCATTTGACCACCCCGGTCGCGGCACGCTGTAACTTTCGTGCACATAGATCCGCCGTTGCGGAGGAGTGAGGGCGTTGTGTCTGATCGGAAGCCGGAGCCCTGTGGTAAGCTACTGCTGCTCCAGCTGTGTGCCTCCAAACCCCCCACCGCTTCTGCTCCCGCCCCCGTCTGCCTATCCTCACCCCCCCCCCCATATCCCCACCACACCACCAGCCCTGCCTACTGTCAGGCAGCACTGCTGGGTTGGTAGGGCCCAGTACGTCCATGGAGAGGTGGGGGGGGGGTGGCCTGTCTGTAAGGGTGTCTGTCGGGGGTTTTTAAGTGGATGGTGGGAATGGGTTGGGGTTTGTGCCAAGTCCCCAGCAGAGGGATTTTAACCAAATGAAGCAGGTGTGTGTGTGTGTGTGTGTGTGTGTGTGTGTGTGTGTGTGTGTGTGTGTGAAAGAGAGAGAAGTGTCTCTGCCGCATTTGTTTTGCCTCCCAAGGTCTACGAGGGTCAGAAATCATCCGCAGGGGGAGTAACGAGCTATGAGCTAATACTACGTTTAAAACTACACAAAAGGCCTTGCAGAGGAGAACAAATGCGACGTTTTGTCCGTCAATGGGGGCCTTGAGGATGCTGGGTCTGCGGGGGGAGTGTCACCAGCAGCCGTCGGGGAAACAGCGGGACCCCTATGCGGTGGCGGGCCAGCGGGAGGGGTGGGCTTGTGGAAGGCACCACCAGTGGGGAGAGGTCCTCCAGGGGCTCGTGCAGGCAGCCGGGGCACCTGCTCACCTCTGGCCTTCGAGAGGTTGGAGCATGAAACCCATTTCATCGTGATTCTGGGGCCTAGAATGCTCATTCAGCAGTGGACCTTTTAATAATCACAGCGTGCAGCCTGAAGCGGCCATGACGTAATCGTGGGATCCCAGTCTGCTCTGCTGCCTGTAGCAAATGTTTTTTATGTGAGTTAGGGTTGCAGTCTTACCCCACCCCCAGGTACCCAAGAGCTTGTTCAGCACGACACCCCTGTGCCCCCCCCCCCCCCCACACGTGGGTGTCCTC
>JAODKN010000039.1:17262516-17274417 GCA_026774425.1 Petrocephalus zakoni | reverse complement strand
AATCCTGGTTAGCTGAGGCCGGTTTCTCAGCCTGGCTCACTGTAGATTTGCTCTGTGGTCTACCAGCGATGTGAGACTTGCTGGAGATGCTTGACGTCTTTAGTCTGCTTCGCCGGTTGCCGGTGTTGCATCATCTGGACTCATTCTCTCTGACCCTGTGCTGTTGAGGCAATAATCAGCGAGAAGACGGCATATTCATTCAGGAGCTCGCTTCTCTTTTGTGAAGAAATTCTCAGTCTTCTCCTCTCCCGAAGGTGCGATCCCATTCTGTTTGCACGACTCTCTGCCTTCTCGCGTAACCCCCCCACCCCACCACCACTCCCCCTCCATTTTCTAACCCCCGTTCTTAAAGTAAGCCGTCATACGCTCAAAGACGCCAGCAGGCTTTAACCGCCTGATGCGCCACTGTCACCGCGCTCCTTACCGCTTGCGAGAATCTCGTTCACGGCGATGGAAGGCAACAATTAGCGTTAGATTTTTAGGTGGCACCCTGTCCTACGACCTAAAAGGCAAATCGAGATCTAGGAGAGGCAGCCGCCTGACTTCGCAAGCGACTGACGGCCTACTGAGCTTAATGGCAGCAGCGCTATTTAAAAACGGTGTCTGACATTCGCAGATTTGCTTTAGATACACTACCCTAATGCCCTTGTGCCTTAGATATGATGCTGGTTATTAAAGTCTAGGGGAGGAAGGGAGCTCCTTCAATCTTTTTTTTTCCATAAGGTCCTTAACTGCCAGAAAAAATCCTCTAAGCATGCCACATAGATGGCTAACACCTGTATTAGGACCTCAAGCTTTGCTCTCAACTGTATATATGTGCGTCACAAAGGAGAGCATTATGGGATACGTGAGAAGAAGCATAATCGTACTTGTACCAATGGCAAATAAAGCATCATTTAATTTCTTATAGTGGTAGCACCATGTAGGTATTGATGCTCACAAACCCCAGAGCTCTAGATGTGACAGCAATGGCATATCTCTATAGATGGTGCTCCTACCCTTGGCTTTGTTACTAAGCGATGAATGCCCTTGTTATAAAGCAGTCATGTGATGGACATGTTACTTAGAGCAAGGGTATGTAAGGTGTCGTCCTTGAATGGCGTGGGGGGCGGTGGTATAGGGATTGTGATCAGTTTGGGTCACCATTGGCTCATGTTAACCTATAAGGGGTGGTGTGTGGCCCTCTGGGTCTGGCCTCTGTGCCTGTGGCCGGAAGGTCGCCATGGTGAATCCCATCCTTATCAGGACAGTCATCACTCCACGGGGCCGTCAGCAAGAGAGCCCACAACTGTGCATGTGTCTCAAAGGAGAGCATGAGGACAGTTATGAAAGCTAAAGACTTTCAATGTACTTGTGTAAAGAGCAAATAAAGCATCATTTTTATCTGTGAGTGAAGTACAGAACAAGCATGTGGTACTGAAAAAAAAACAAGTAACTGCAAACTCAATCCCCTTTTCTTGTAATATCGCAAAGAGCATCACGGTTCCCATCAGCGACTGGAAACGTGACCATTTCCTGCCTACTTTAGATGCTGCCCAAGTCACATTACAGCAGAAGTTCCCAACTGGTTTCTGGAGCCCCACTCAAAAAGTCACTTTGGGCACCCAAATGTTTTTAATTATTTTCAAAAACTAAATAAATTTCAGGCAAATAGAGGCAGCTAGCAGAACATGCTTTTTCAACATCTCCTACATATTGAATGTTTATTTAATATTTACTGTAATGACTGTTTGTGGCCAACAGGGGGCCCCACACAAATGCCTGGTTGAGTGTTGCTAAACACTACCTCTGTATATAGGTGGGCATGTGCTGACTGTTTCCTCTGGGAATCCAGCTGCCGTCTGAGAGGTTTCTGACTGGGAAAATTACACGAAATTACATTTACGCTTTCATGTAATATTTTAACATCTTTTGACAAGCGTTATTTTTTCATAAGGCCTGGATTGTAATTCCTGCGCCCGGAATAGTGTAATTGATGCTTGTTGCTGTGCTTTAAAAATGGCCCCTCTCGGCCGGCATTTCCTTCACTGGCCCAAACATTGTCATTTGTGCTGATGTCATGTGTCATTTGCCGCATGATAATAGCACAAGTGCTCCTGCACCCCCTCCCATCCCTGAGATGTGAATCCGCTCCCTGCCCCGAGGCCAGACGAGTGCCAAGATTATTAAGCAAGCCTCTGTCCGGACGGGAGGGAAATCCATATTGTTAGCTGATGCAGCCGGAATACAGGAGTAGAGCATTTGCTTATCCCGGCTGATGCCACGGGGAGCATCGGCATCCATTCCTATTGACCCTTCGCTAGGCAGATCGGTACCAAAACGGAGCCAAAATCCAATCAGGCCGCTTATCAAAAGTCATGTGACCATTACAGTTTGTTGCAGCTTTATAGGTCTGGCACAAATCCTCTGGCTGTGGGGGAGGCTGCCAGGTTTTTTTTTTTTCGATCTCAAATATCTCTTTGGCCTTTTTTGCTTTTCCCACAAGGTACTTGCCAGACGTTGAAGTACCAAAAAGGACTATTAAATTACAAAAAAATGACATTTTTCTTTTACCTGGATATTTCTACAACTATTTCAAGTCAAGTATGTTGACTCTCAGTGGGGCTATGACTAGTTACCGCGACGCTATAACGCGCGGATTCACACTGTACTCAAGCGGTAGCTCACTTGGATTGATAATTTTTATTACATCATAGGGACTTCCATTTCGCAAAAGGCTGCTGTTGGGGGGGGTTGTTTATAAAAAACGATTTAAATGAAGTACTTTATCAACAGTAGTGTAGTAGTGCTTTCTCTGGGAATAAACCTACAACAGCCCTCGGGAGGTGTAAGGGTATGGATTCCCTAGCATATTGGGGGGGGTGGGGGCAGAACTTCCCTGAATATGCAAAAATATACATAAAATTCTTTGGATGGGAGATCCGTGTATTACCTGTTGTTCCTGTATTGTGAAAAATAAGAGATTTGTTCTCCATTTTTGTATACATTTGGTGGGGGAATCCTCCCCCCAGCCTTTACTGTGGGAACCCCCAACCCCCCCTGCCCGTTTGGCCAATTTTTTCATCAGGGACTTGGGGGGGTGGAAAATGGCATCCGGTATTTCCTCAGATTGAAAGCGGCAGCAGGGGGCAAAGTGACATTTTGTCAGGGGGCCCTGACTATCTATCTTGGCCTAATTCACCCTCCGTGACGCATCACCCCGTCAGCCCTGAATTTAGAGATGCAGAACTAACAGGCCCTGGATCCTTCTCCGGAGACCCCCGTCGACACGGTGCACCCCCCCGGCATGCTTCCCACTTGCCGGGACACAACGCATCCCCCTGAATGCTAACAAGAGCATCCTCCATCATCTACCATCATGCACGGCTCCGCCAAGCGGACGGGAAATTGCTCGCGGGACCTCTGACAAGAAGGTTAAATCGTGGGAATTGACTCTACTGTCACACCCTTTAACTGGGTGCTTAACCAAGGAGAATTATCGGCCCGTATTAAATAGGTTAAGTGTAAAATGGGAAGATATGCAAGTTGCATCAGATGTGAGCATCTAGGAAGACAGATACAGTGTTTAAAGAAATAATGGACAGAGGCGATCCAAGCTAATTCACTGTGGTGACAAAGAAAGTTGAAAGGTTGCATAAACTGAAAAGGTCAAAAGGCCAAACATCCCACCCCCCATTATCCAGTAGTTCAAATTGAGTCTGCAGAGACAAATGTCAGGAGCGCATGGATTAGATCTGGATTGGCTTTAACCACCATGCTCACCTTTGGCCTCATTAATACTGGTGTTTAAAAGACCTAAGTGGTAACTCATGGAGTCATTAACTGTGTGTAGAGTACGACTCTGCTCCATAGTTAATACACTGTGTTGGGTGATGGAGGCTTTTAAAATAATTGCTGCTTACGGTAACTTGGTTTCTTCGTGCATTTCTCCCCCCCCCCCACCCCCCCCACATTCATGTGTTTGCCAAACTGTCCAAGGAATTGCCACTAAAACATTCAAAGAGCATTCCCATTAAATATAAATTATCGCACATCGTTAACAACTTTAAAGTGAGGGCGTCTGTTAAATCTGGTGAAATGTAAATCTGTTTCATTAGAAATTCACAGGACGGCAATTTGACCCTGGAAGTTTTCTTCAATATTATTTGTAAAAAAAAAATAATAATAATAAAATAAAAAGTTTGTTTTTCTGAACTTGCACAAAGTACAACTAATCCTTCATCCATCTGTCCATTTTGTGTGACTGTACCAGCTCACGGACTAACACCTCCATTTTAAATGTGATGTAATTACATTGAATATTGCTAAATAAATGATACTACGATTATACAAATGTGGCCAAAAAACGGGTACCCTTGCACTTAAAAAAAAACCTGTAATTGACATCTTTTTCCATATTAGAGCAGACACTTTGCTTTTGACTTATAATTTAACCTATTATTGTTAACAAATAAATTAAAATGGACAAAATTACTAGGACTCCTTAGAAGACAAAATTAGATTGTTAATAATTAGATATCTCATGCAGACCATTTACTACCAGTATCGTGGGTCTCTTCAGTCTTAAAATCAGTCACATACCCTATTTGAATGTAGAAAAATGCTAACTCAACTGTCCTGTGTCATCGTGTGCAGCACACTGAACATGGACAAGAGAAGGACAGTGAGAGACTTGTCTGAGAAAAAATTAAAAACGTAACAGTCAAGCCTAGTCAAAATTAAGGCTACAAGACCATCTCCAAAGAGCATCATGTTCCCGTGACCACAGTTATTAATCTTATCAAGAATTTTAAGGTCAACCTTAATGGACATGGCCTCAAGAGGAAATTGTGGTCACAGAGTTTGAATAGTGGAGAAAGTACCAAGCAAAGCTTCCGGACAGATCCAGGCCGACCTCCAAGATCAAGGTACGACACTTTCAATTTGCGCCATCTGTCGCTGTCTAAATGAAAGTTGGCTCCATGCTAGAAGGCCCAGGAAGATCCCACTTCTGAAAGACGTACACAAAAAGCCCAACCAGAGTTTGCTAAAATGCATGTTGACAAGCCATGTTTCTTCTGTCACAACAGTTCTATGTTCAGAGAAGACAAAAACGATGCATTCAAAGAAAAGAACACCATCCCTACTGTAAAACATGGAGGCTCAGTGTAGTTTTGAGGTTGCCTCAAATCTCTGCAGAGTAAAATGAAATAAGAAGATTGTCAAGCCAGTGTGGGGCAAAACATTCTGCCCGGTGTTAGATGGCACTATCTCAACACAGGTCACGGGTCCTCCGGGAAAATGACCCAAAACATACATCTTAGAATGGTTGAAAAGACAAAATTGGATTGTTCTGAAGTGGCCTGCTATAAGTCGTAATCTGAATCCATAGGAACATGTACGAAAAGAGCTAAAACTCACAGTTGGGAGAAATAACCCATCAAACCTAGGAACCTGGGCTGTTTGCTCAAACCGAGTGGGCTAATGACCGGTTGGTAAGTGTTGACGTCTCTTTCAGAGACAGAGGAATTTTGATCGAGTTATTGCCTCAGTAGAATGTGCTACAAAATATTAAGTTAAGGGTCCCAATCATTTTCTCCCTGCAATTTTCATTTATTATGTTTATAACAATAGGTTTAGTCATAAATCAAAAGCAAAGTGTCTGCGTTATGGAACAAATAATGGCGGACGCCAATTCCCTTAGTTGGTTTCAACTTATTTGGCGGTAAATTGCGATTCTTTTGTACAAAGTGTGAAGGTAGCAATACTTTTGCCCACGTTTGTAGTAGAACAGGAAAAAGAAATCTTTACAACCTTAACAATGTACAATGTGTGAATTCCGTGTGTTTCGTGAACACAAGGCTGCATTGGCCCACTTTTACTTAATAAAAATTTAAAATAATAATACTAATTATAATTCCAGAAGCTGCACTTGCCATAACAATTTTTTTTCAAGTGCCTGAAAATATACGGTCAAGTGATATTAGAGACAATTCTGGTTGCGAAAATGAATATGAAATTGGGTGATTCTTTCAAGTGTATTCTTTACGTTTATAAATTGGTCTCTATCTTCCAGGGTCAGGTCGATTCTCCCTACGCCCACCTACTGCCGTCCGACCCCCCCGATTACACAGCGAAACCCCAAGCCTGTCAAAGCGGATCTTTGGTAGAGGATACGCAGGCAGGATACGGACGAAAGCCTGTGTGTTATGGGTCCAAGAGCATCCCGACCCAGTCGCCTCGGTCCGGACCCCCTTCCACGTGGGGAGCCGGCAGGCGGTTCACGAAGAGCCGATCGCCCAGCAGCAATTCACAGATTAACTGGGGCGCCTGTCCGCGTCCTTAGATTATGGGGCATGCATGCTTGCGCGAAATGAAGATGAACATTATACTTTATGTCAGTGCATTTAAAATATGGAACCGGATATTTATTGACATTGATTATTTCACCCGACAGCTAGGGGCCTCTAATTAACATGCTAGCCCACGCTTAGAGGCGCTCAGGCACACACAATTAGCGTCCACGGACCTACCCCTGTCCCTAACCCCCTCTTTACCATAGTACTTCCAGGCTCTTGGGGTATACATTCCCGAGACCCATCGCCAATTTCCCCGTTTTAAAGAAACATCTCGTATCTCGCCCCTTAAGCCGTTCTAAAAATCGTTCCGATGAAGGACACCTGATAGACAACTTCGAAACTAACTGGGTGCCAAAGAGGCAAATTGCCCATGCTCCGAAATTCAATTCGCCCCACCGTATGCAAAACATGCGCGCTCGGCAGACCATTAATATTATTCGGCCCTTCGAGATCTCATCTTATTTTTTTATTTCCCCCACCGGCAAGCTTTTCATCATACGACGATTTATGATCACAGCCACGGAATCGTCCATAGGCTACAGTTGCGATGTGAGCTGCGCAGGTAAATTACTTCATCGGAATCAAATCATTAAAGTCGTCTCCTGGGTTATTCTGCTTAACAGTCTGGGACTTGCGAGTCATTATAAACTGTACAGCCGGTATAAATTAGTTATATGGGGCCGCGTGGGTCTGCACCGATGCCCGTAGCAGTGCATGCATGGATGCACGCACGGTAATATTGTGTCGAAGCAGGTTTGCCGTCTTCGGAAGCGGTGCGTGCGGAGGTTTTATCACTTTAAAGCGCAGGGAGGATTCGGCTCGGCGGCCACCCGATCGGACGCCTGACCGGCTGCGCCTCGGGAATTCACTTGTCTTTAAGCGGCCAAATATATATTTTTATCGCTCGTTCCGCTCGGTATTGTCACGGTGCGCCATCGAGGCACTTTAGGGACTTGGGCCGCCGACGGTGCGGCGGGGGACGCTGCGCTCCGGACCCGGACCTTTATTCCGCGATCCGCTTCCCTGTTGCTGCGCTAAGCATTTTCAACTACAGCAGGAGCGAGTTGCGAGCGGAGCCCCTGCGTGCAGAGATACCAGCCACTTATATATGATATTTATCTTTCTTTTCCCCCCCCGTGCTGCACATTTTAAAGCTGAAAGACGAGGAGATCGGACCGGATCCCCCACTGGATTTAAGGAAAGGGGTTTAAATACCATCACCAACTGTTTGCTGCGGCCATTCGGGGGGTGCGCTTTGCTGTCACTCCCTCCCAGCCCCTTCCTCACCCCCGTCGCGAAATAAACAGCGATACTTGTTTTCTATTAAGTATTTGGATACACCACCATCGGCCATTCATCTGTCTCTTTCTTTAAAAAAAAAAAAGTCAAAACAGCGCCGCCGAAAGCTCCGAAAAAGGAGGGAGGGAAGAAGACGGCGGACTGCACCGGGTGGCACTCGCCGAGAAAATCTGCATATAGTTTCTAGAGGTGCTAAGAAGGCGTATTTTCGAGATACTTGTATATAAAGTGGCAATCGGGAGCGGGAGGAAATAAAAAAGAAAAAACAAACCGGCGAGGCGGAGAAGCCGGACGCGGAGACTGATGTGCGAGAGCCAGGTGAGAATTACGCTCCTTCCGATATTATGTGTCCGGCTAACTCCGATTGATCATTATTACACCATTACCCTCCAACATAGAATGATTCACTTTTCAGAATAATCAGATTCCGTTTATCTTTTTGTCACGATTGAGTTTCCATTAGACGATTTCCTTTCCTCTCTTTCTGAGTAAGATACCGGCAACTGCGCTAGTACTGATACAGCCCCCCCCCTTCCCATGCAACTGCTTTTAATACAGCAAAATGAGCCGCGGCACGCTCGGGTGTTCTGTAATGAGGTTTCAGGAGAAGTCGATCAGATCGCAAGCCCTGTCCAGATCCAGTGCAATTTCGCTGTGAAGAGCCCGTGCGATGATGCATAGTGAATAGGGGGGTGAAACGACATTGTTTTTCATTCAGCCGCTTATTCCGCGTAGCCTTCAGACATACGACTTTATTAACCCCCCTCACAAGAAGTCATTCATCTAATTTAGTCACGGGCCCCGTCTTACGCACGCCTCGCTTCGTGAAATAACTGTAAAGCAGGCAGCGACGCGCGATTATTTATCGGCTGTCAATTAACCAATTAAATACGGGGCAGGTTCAAGTGGCCAGGCGTAAGGTTACGACGCACACCCCTTTAAGGCGTGAAATCCGCCTATATAAGTTGAGAGATTTGTCAGCGCGTTTGACTTGTTTAAAATAATTACCGTGGTATACAGGCGAGTAGGTTCCATTAATCTTTGATCGTGTTTGAATCACCTCACATAATGGTATATTGAGCCGCCAATACATAATCCTAACCATGTGTCGGTTTAGTGCGCGTCGTTTTTCCAAGCAAAGACAGATGTTAGAAATGACTCATTTTTTGTCTCATGGTGGATTGATTATTGCACAAGCATCCTTTGATTGCCGTCGTTTTCTGGTAAGTCATAAAGAACGTTGCCCAAGGAGAGGGTCAGAATACAAGGTGGAGCTGATCTTTATGTAGGAGGAATCTATATCTGCTCAGACTTGGGTTAGATGGTTCTCAAGGTTATTAATCACAAACTGTGTACTATGTGGAGGAGGAGAACCCATCACCAGCACCCTTATTGAAGTTCTGGCCAGCATTACTCCCAGTGGCTATAAGCAGGCTCTCTCTGTGTGTTCGGAGTGTGTTCATTTCCACGGAAGCTCTTGATCCTTCTCAAATCCCCACACTCCTGTCCTCCTCTCCCTGCCTTGAGGGACCTGGACGTTTGGGCATTTCCAACACAAAGCAGAGGAGATGCTGTCACTTCGACGCTGGAGGTTAATCTGGGGAGATGGCCTGCCTGCTCACTTGAACCTTGGCGGCCACGTAACTGTTACTCTGGTCTTAGTGTCAGGATACCCCTGACTGCCCTTTGGAGGTTTTTTTTTAAGACTTACTCTGTGAGTTAGCAACTACAGTCCAGCGTATTAAAACCATAGTAATGATCGCTTATGCATTACTACACTACAGTGACATACATACACATATAATGAAGATCCACCGTAATCTTAAAGGTCAGTGCATGTCAAGCATGCGTTTTGGAAAGTCACACGCAGTGCTGTAAATATATTTGAGAGCAGTTAGTAACAAAAATGTCTACAGGATATGTGGCGTACTTTGGAATATTGAGAGAACCTCAGCTAGTGTACAGACCATGTGTGCAGGATGGGCTAACCTGTTGGCCTTACCAACACCTCTTCCAGCAGCAGCCCAGCTTTTTCTCTTAGTCCCTCCCATCCATCCGTAGCAGGTGGAGTGATGGCTCTCAGGCTAGGGATTTGTGCCAGCAGTTGGAAGGTTGCCGGTTTGAATCTGTAACCCTAACCCAGTGGCCTGGAGTGATTCTACTCAGCTGGGCCCTTGAGCAAGGCCCTTAATGAAGCACTTGCTTTGTCCTGGGTATGACGTTAGCCTATATCCGGCCGTGTAAGCAGGTCCTCCAACTTCAGGGAAAATTAGGGGGTCAGTGGCAGGACTGGCACTCCAGCCACTGGGAAAAGTTCCCGCTGTTCAGCTCTATCTGAACAGTGTGGTGCTGAGGTATCACCCACTGCATGGCAGCACTCGGCTCTCATCCCTGGGGTAGTTTTTTGTGTGGCAGTCTGTTGCGACACACTGTCTCAGTGCATGCCCCCTTACCTCTCTCCCATCCAAGTACTAGCCACCCCAAACCTGCTTGGCTTCAGATGGATTAGCTGGTCTGAACCTCAGGTGGTATGGCAGGTAGGTACTATGAGGGGTTATGGTACTATGAGGAGGTACTATGGGGAATTAAGATCTGGCCTTTAATAGTACTATGCCAAAAGTCACTAGAACTGCAGCGTGTTTCACGGAGCTCTGTGGTGATGTGACTTACAATTGTTGAGTTTCATTTCCACTTCCAAAACCTCCCCATGAAACAGAACTTAAAGATCCCACTTATCCAATGGAATATTTTCCCATTACTGCAAAATCTGCCCGCAACTCTCACAGCTGCCCGTCCCTCTGCAGTAATTTTATTTCGTTAATTAAAATCCAGTTTTATTCTGCACCTGATCGATATTCCCGTAATAACACATGGCTTTTATGTGTAACCTTGTGCCATATGCTGTTTCAATTGTGTTACTTATTGCCTTTCTTGCAGCCTCAAATCAATGCAGATTCAATGAAGGAGGCAAGGAGTTGTATGCTGCACTTTTTTTTGGGGGGGGGGGGGGTAGAATTGCCATGGCAACCGTAAACACATTATGTGCTGTTAATATGGGGAGTTTACATCGTATAACCCTCACCTTTATCACAGTTTTATAATCATTCTTTGTCTCCAGTGATTAGTGCTGATTCCACCTGTGAGCCTGGGCCCCGGCCCTCTCCCGCGTTTGTTTCGTTTGCATGTGATCGTTTTTATATTTATGCCCTGGATGATGTGAAGCATCATGTGAGGGCAGAGGATATTTCATTGCCAAACTGCTTTTAATGTAGTATTTCATTTACAAGTACGTGCAAAAATGACTGAGGTGGCAGCACAGCCAATGAATAGAGTCAAGGCCCAACCGGGTCCTTACGGATGACTGGCTGGGCAAACATGTTTGCCGTGCGGAGCGGCCCTCGGCGGAATGACAGAGCATAGGTGCATAAACTCATTGACTGCCGGATCAATTGACGGATAGGACAGGGAGAGGGGGACTTCTGTGTTGAGAGGAAGGTTAAATTGTGCGGTGCATTCATCATCCGGGATGTTATATAAAGCAGCTTGATGACATGGACAATCATTTACTATATTTACCTTCAAGGACCCCTCCGAGTACATTTTGCGACGATAAAAATATCACCGCCATGGAAAACGGAGCTTAAAACCCACGTCAAAGCCATAGCCATGGAAATGGTCATTATGTCCCCTGTATGTGTGATCGCTCATGTTAATGGGATGAAACGGCTTTTGTTCGCCACCAGACTAATTTCGCCTGCAGTCAGAAGGGACTGGGTAGATAAATGTATGATATTAGTCCCCGACTGCTGACGTGTACCTATCAAAACAGCCATGGCTATCCTTTTTTTTTTTTAAAAAACTTTTTTTTCTTTTGTTTTGATTCTTATCGACTTACTTACATTTAATGGCTTTTTCAGTGACCTCTGAAAATGATTAATCCTCCAAGCGATTCCCATTTTCTGGGCTACCGTGGAAAAGACAAAGTTTGTTTTTGTTGTTTTTTTTTTTCTGTTCTTGTTGAAATTCTCCGACACGTGCCGCACTGCAGAATCGCTGCTTTCATGTCCTGGAAGCTAAATGCCTTGTAATACCGCTGAAATGGGGAAGCAAGGATATCTCCGAAAATTAGAACCCCAAGCATTTCTATTATGAGAAAACAGAACCTGACTAGATTAAAAGCCTAAAATGTGGGCCTGTTGTAATGCTGTCATAATGATTCCCACATCCCTTTACTAAGGAGACCGAACTCAACAGTTGGGGTCTA
>JAODKN010000039.1:17238546-17253492 GCA_026774425.1 Petrocephalus zakoni | reverse complement strand
TGACCCCCCCACCCCTCCCCTCCCCCACCTGGTGGCTGCCAGCCCTCAGTCTGTTGCCTTGACAGACATGGTTCGTAGCCAAGTCTTCAATTCAATCTGAACTTGCCAGCTGCCAGCTTATCAAACCCGGCAGGTCCGTCGCCGGCTGCGTTTATCGGCCTATGACCTCTTTCTTGGCGTGTGGGCCCATTAGTGACAGATTGATGTTAAGTTTTATCCATGAAAGTTTGTACATATTTTATTTTACAGATTGAGATAATGATGTGCTGAGAAGCAACGCAAAAACAGCAACGGAGCCGCTATAAAATCCTTCCGATTTTAATCTTTGGAGCTCAGTCTGCCGCATTTCAGCATCAAATTACTATATGTGGCCTGGCGTGTCTTCGGGTATGAAATCAGATTTGAGGGATGCTGTCATAGTCAAGCTTCCTCCCTCATCAATACTGGTCTCAGAGAATTGGATTGTTGGTGTGCCCAACATGACTACTGGTCGAAGACAACGCTCCCAAACTGGTGCCATGTGGGAAGTGGAGGTGGCCACATTGCATCATCACCTTCCACCATTCAATTTGCTATTTCAGATGCTAAGTAGAGAATCCCAAGGCCTATGGGTGGAGGCTAGCTCATAAGACACTTCCGAATCAAAGGTGTCTTTCGGGTTTATTTCACATACCTCTTACCATTCTGGTCATCAGATATTCTTAGTCATCTGGTAAAAAATATATGACCTGAACTTGTCTGTCATGGATTACCTTTGTGAGTAACTTCCCCGACACTGCCTGTGATGCACCGCCATCTCATCCAGAATGTACCCCTTTTAGATTAGCTTGGATTCAACATTGTCATTGTACAGGTACAATGGAATTCAGTTTAGCATTAAACCGGAAAGTGCAAATAGTACAGTAAAGTACAAGAGACAGCAGGTGCAAATGGCAGATTAAAATGCAATTGATAGTAAGGTGCAAAAAGGCAGCATACAAATAAGAATATATATGGTATGGAATTTGAATTTATAGGTAGTTTTTACAAGAGTAGTATATGCAAGGCAGAGTATATGGATATGAATACTAATCAGTTTGTATAGATATGTGAGATGCATGACATGAATAAATATAGATGTATGAAATGTGTTTATGTACATGATAGATACATATAAACAGGTGAAATACACGTAAAGTGCCGCTAAAAGGTATTACTATTTAGATAGGTCAGTTATTGAGTGGTAAGGGTTAGGAGTTCAGAATAGTGATGGTGTAATGAAAGAAGTCTGTTAGTGTGGGACCTGAGGCTCCTGTAGCGGAAAGGAGGGTAAACAGTCCCTGGTTGGGGTGGAGGCGTCTATGATGATGCTTCAATCCCCTCACAGACAACGTGTCTGCTGCAGGTCAGCAACGGTCGGTACATGGTGTTCTGGGTAGTTATCGCCACCTGTGGCAGGACCTTCCTGTCGGCTACAGTGCGAGTGCTGTACCACACCGTAATGCAGTTAGTCAGAAAGCTCTCCACAGGATCTGGGGAGACGGGCAGGCTTTAGGCTTGTGACCAGTGCTGCCTGGAATAGGCTCCAGGAGACCCTGACCAGAAAAAAAGTGGTTAGAAGATGGATGAATCGATGGAAAGCCCATGACCCCAATCACAAGGTGTGTCAGTGAATTTCTTCTCGAAAGACAAATTACAATAAGCTCACCGTGAGCTTAAGTAAGAGTCTTTTGCCTTGGACTGTGATTCTTCCAGGGAGAAGAGAGGGAGGGAGAGAGAGTGTGTTAGGAGACGAGCCAGGCCTTCCTGCGACGCTGCCGCCGAGCAGACTTCGGTTTGATCGCTCTTTAGGAGAGCATCGCCGTTCAGATCACGCCTCGTCTCGCTCACCCCTGGGTTTGCTGACTCGGCGAAATCCATTTGCAGTCATTAATGTTAAACACTGCTCAGTTCATTCATCTCCGCTGAGAGGAGTCACAGCAGTAATGTGAGCTCAGCATACTTACATGGAGCTTAGATTATGACAGGCAAAAGGTGTACACATGTATAGTTGCAGAGAAGGTCAGTATATTTTGGGCAACCAGCTTCAGGGATATTCTGGGTTATGGAAGAGGTATATCTTGTATCGTGGTCAAAAAATATCTGCATGAAGTGTCTGGAAAATGGGGCGTGTCCAATTTAATTGCCAGGCCCTGCTGCCACTGCATTTATTGGTCGAATAAATGAAACGCTGAAAGCCAAGTGGGTGGGACTATCAGGCACTGTCAATCAAATTGACTCCCAATTGAATTAAATTAGGCAGTAATTAATCTCATTGCCCTGCGTTATGGTGATACTGTAATTGGGCAGCTGCCATGTTTATCTTGGCTTGGGTTTGAGTTTCACAATACCCGAGAGTAGTATTTCTCCACCTGATCCACGGGGACCTCCAGACAGTCAACATTTTTGCTCCCTCCCAACCAGGGGTGCTGCAAGAGATTTTAAGCCCTATCAGAGTGTATCATTTTGGGTCCTCAACCCAGACCAATCCACTTATGGATTGGGCCCTTTTTTAGGGCCCCTGTCAATCACACTGTCCTAGAAATGCTGGTGTGGATGTGTTTTCACAATGAAGATCCTGGTGAAGAAGAGAGGAACCGACCTTCTCAGACTCAGAACTGCCTTGAGGTGGAGTTAAGCTGTAACAGGGAAGATACACCAAAAAGAAATGTATGTACCCTAGTGGATCAGCCAAAGCTTTACATCAAAGAGCAAAGTGTAGCTCATGCTAATCTTTACCTACATGTCTCTCATTTCCCATCAATAAAGAGCTGGCAATGGTGAATTGGAAAGGATCAAAATGTTAGCGTTCTCTTTGGAGCCAGATGATTGTGGTTTAATGTGTTCTTTTTCTCTTGCCGTTTCTGTCAGTTTATCATGGTTTTAAATCATTGTAGGAATGACTGAATGAAACATACTCTGCAGTGATTCCGCATTTATATAATCAAAAGAAAGATTAATTGTATAAACAAATAGATACTTAAAAGTCATTGTCCTGGGACTATAACCCTTGCTTGTATAAAGCTGTTTTCTATGGCCAGTAACATGAAGTGATGCGTATTATTGCTGCATAATAAGTTTAATGATGATTATACGACATAAATTATGAAATGCATCTATAGAATAATGGCAGAAGCAAAAGGAAGCTGGGCAGCAGATTTCTGAAGCTGAAGCTTCCAGCTCTAGCATAGGGGTCTTTAATTAATCTTTACAAAGTTGTGACCTTTTGTTTATTGCTTGCATGAAACTTTCTTTACAAAGTCATGGCTGTACCAGGTGCCCATTGTGCTCTGATTTATGTTAAAATCTAGAACTGGAGCTCTCGAGCTGCAAAACTCCTAACCACATCCTTTAAGATCGACTTAGTTTCGAAATCTGGAGCAAAATAAAATCATCTTGTAGATGATATTAGCATAATAATAAAATATATTGCATTGTTACCTGTGTTACCTTCTTTTTCGGCCGCCGTCTAGATGAATGCGAGTTACATTGTGATACATGAAGACAGTCACAAAAAAATTAGGTCCTGCAGATGATGGACACTTCATTCTTGAGTGGATAATTATCTGCGTACCCGTTGGGGGAAGGGAACACTGCTCACATGGGAAGCCAATGTGGAATTGAAAACAATTAGCGAAATGGTGTATTCACTCCTTGTGCTCGTCTCCTGAGTGTGGATCCTTTGCCAGTCACTTTGTAATTTTGTAGGACGACTCTCGATTAATCCAGTGATGGTATTGCGGGAGTCCCATCAGCTTTTAGCTCTGAGGAGAAATCAGGACAGGTAGGCGTGGCAGGGGTGTGATGGGGGCGTGGCAGGGGGGCGTGGCAACAGCCTGTAGCATATATGCACAGTCCATGTATTCCTATACTTATGTGGACTCTCCATTCATTCCTACGGGCATAACCCTAATCCCACCTATGACATCCTTAACCTCTATCCAACCCTAACTTTAACCATAAGTAACGAAACAAAATACAAGATTTATAAGTAAAAGATTTTTAGTTTTTTTTATTGTATTCATGGATTTTTTTTATAAAATTGAGGTTATTCTTGTGGGGACAGAAAAAATTAAAAAGGTAAAAAGTAACAGGTTTTTAATCACATAGTAGGGACATTGGGTCATAACATTGTAATGATTACAAATTCACACACACACACCATCAGCATACACATACAGTGCTTCACTTGGGCATACATCTGCCCGTAGACATGCACACACGTTTGACTTTGTTCATAATTAGCAGTTAAGCCTTCCCTCTGCCCTTGCGCAATGTCTCGACTCAAGTCACAGATAGGAAAAAAAATCCCCACAGTCATGCTTCCCTTTGTGCTCAGAAGGCTGTTTGATTACTGCGAGCACAATGAAAACAAGCGGCATTGTCTTCATCAATTTTGCAGCATGTCGGTGTTGACCCTGACATTTGTCCTGCCACCGAAAACCACAAATCTATCTTTCTCTCCCCTTGGTGGCCTGAACCCCCTTCCGTTCCCCATCTGCCCCCCAGCCCCACTCTGCTGTGGGCAGAGACCAGAGACGCTCTACTTCTCTCAATAACTCCATCGAGGAATCTGGGAGAGTCAGGAAAAGCTTGGGTATCACTCTTCAGTACTTATAACCTTTTCTCGAACCTTTTCAACTTTCACCTTGTTTTTTTTTTTAAGGTTGGTGAGCAATAGTGCCTCATCTTCCACGGACTCCATACCCTGGTTGACTCTACCACTCTACCAAGCACACAAGTAACACCTACATTTGTGCGTTCGTATAATGTGGATGTATGTATGTATTTATTCCCTGCGGGAGGCAGCATTGTTGGCTGGGGGTACATTGTTCCCATATTTTTCCCGTGTATCAGAGAATCAGTTACATTGTTACATCACAAAGTTCCTTCATGCCACAGCAAAGGAAGACCTATATGGTGATTAGATATGGTTTTGAAATAATAAAGCCTTAATTACAAGCAGCACCTCCTTTTTTATTCCTCTGCTTGGCAACATGGTTCATCAACAGTATTATTGCAGTGGCATTATTTGTAAAGGATGCTTCCGATCTAACCGCTGCTATTTTATGTATCCAAACGCCGCATTTCTGTGGCTCTTCATGCAGCCATAATTGAATCTGTCTGACAGATCAATCACCCCGCCGCTGTCAGGACTGAGTAGCTTGCGTTGACAATGGCTGCATCCGATGAACAATTTCCTTTTGCTGGTGTCTAAAAACGAAAAGAGTGACTTGATCTGAAAATGGAAGTAATTGTTAACTTGTGCCTCCAGGGCTGTGGGTGTGTGACCGGTTCCAGCTTGAGTTTGCGTGTGTATGTCGGTTCTGGTTGGGTAACTCAAGGTCTCCCACTGAAGCCATGCTATTTAGCTAAAGTTGGGGCACGGAGTTATCCTTGAGGTGCGTGTGTGGCCGTCCTGTGAGAACCTGGCATCTCGCCTTCATTATACTGTGGCCTGTATTCAGTGCTGCTCGAGGTCACCATGACCCTGACTGGATGAAAACACTGAATTTATTATTTCCTATAAATATTAAAATATAGAACTGTAAGGTAAAATTGATTTTCTGACGTTCACTTCAATTAGTTTTTATATCCATCATATTAGTATCCCCGGTTTTATTACTAATTTACAAGCACATATTTTTCATTGACAAACATTGTGATGTTTGGAAGGCGGGCAGCCCAGATAAACAGTAAATACCTGCAGGCAAAGCAACAGGTATGGCTCCTCACAACTCCTCATCATAGCCTCCCGCTTTATAGTACCGTAAGTTCAGCCTCAGCAGGAGTCACATCGCCATGGCAATGCCAGGGCAACAGGAAGCAGCCCTGCTCCGGGGCAATTAGGGCAGTAACTCTGCACTGATGTTCAACCAGGTCAACCAGAGCCTAGTGTCCACCCCTGTCCTGCACTGGCCCTTGACTCTTCTGTGTTTTACTGGTTTCTCACCACACAGTGTTCTCACCACCGAAATCTGCCTACACAGATGATTAGTACCATTAGCTCAGGGGTCACCAACTCCAACACCAACTTCCTGGAGACCTACTATCCAGGAGGTTTTCTGTCCTACTGGGCTTCTGATAAGCCACACTTGTTCCTGGGATTTAATCCGAGAACAGGTGTGGCTCATTAGAAGCCAGGTCTATACATATATATTTTTTCTTATTTTACCTTATTGTAAAGCACTTTGGGCAACTTTGTTGCTATAATAGCGCTATATAAATAAAAGTGACGTTGACATTGACACCTGCATTAACTTGTAGATCCATCCATCCACCCTGCCCACCTTCTAAACCAGTGCAATGCAATCCAAATAATGAAGGTCTAACTGTGATGACCTGGATGTTGATTGGGGCTCACCCATGGGTTCAACATGAACATTTCAACAGTAGGCCTTGAGTTGGGTCCCAATCTGCAATACTTTACCCAACCACACAAACCGTTGGTCCTTCACTGGAAGATCAGTCATAGCACTGGGGTCCAGAGCTGAAGCACAGCAGGAAATTATATGAACCACACATCTCATATAATACATGAGCCCAGTTTTATATAATACATTTTATTCTTGTGTCTTAGTGTGCGCGGCTTTGGTTTGACATCCCCTATAGCTCCCAGTCTTGCCTGTGGCTGTGGGTGACTGAAACTGCAACAGCAAACAATCTGCTCATCTGAAGCATGAGGCTGGCATAACTACCCAGCCAACAGGACCTTCTGGGCCATCCACTTCCATAGCAATGAGCCTACGTCCTACACATAGAGAGGACGACATATGCTTGGGGGCATTCAGCCCCGCCCCTTACAGCAAATCGCATGGCAAACTGTCCAATCGTGTTGTGATTTGCTGCCCTTTAATGCTTGAGGGCATTGTTAGGTTCAGCCCCGCCTCCACAGTGTCACATGAAAAAACTGTCCAGTTGTGTTGAACTTGACCTAGGCAGTTTAAGGTTATGGACGTGGTTGGAGCTCAGGTGGCCTGTGTGGGGTTGTGCGTTGGTACATGCCAACAGGTGGTGTGCTGGTTAACTGAGTGGACCAACAGCTTTTTTTTTTTTCTACTAAAGTAATTCATAATGAAAGTACAGCAATCCTCTTCCAACCCCCAGGGTATAACATACTGCTTTGGTAGGACAAAGACAGTGTGGGGGGGTAGGACCATCCAGATTGAGCATATGGTAGTGAATAAAAGCAAATGATATGATGTCATTAATCATTACATAATTATCTCCCGCCTCCTATCTACTGATGTTAATTCAAATGCATGTGCGCTACAAATTAACAACTAATTCGTTTAGCAGATGCTTTCGTCCAAAGTGACACACACTGGCGGTCAGTGGTTGTCCTTGTAGCTGAAGGCCCTAGCAATGATAATATCGTTACTTCATTCACGGTGAAGTTGCCCTGTTAATGGTATTAGAGGCCTTTTAGAGATTCGGCGGTTGTCACATGACTGTGAAAAGGGCCTCCGGCACCGGCAGCAGGTGGCAGAGCGCGAGAGCTTCTAGGTATGTTTCTCTTCCACGTGCGTCGATGCCCTGTGCCGGTCAGGGCTTTCGCGGTTGGCTGGGGTCGGATATTGGAGCAGCTTCGGCGTAGGAAAAAGGTTAGTGGGTCATTCCTGGAAAGCAGTTAGAGGCCAGTGAAGGATGGTAGTATAAAGGTTTCCCATCCACGGTGGCCCGTGCCCTGTCTCCTGACCGCAGAGCAGAGCCTCTCTGGGAATGAAGCAGTATATGTATGACTGTGCGTGTGTGCGGCGTGTGTGCGTGTGTGCGGCGTGTGACTGTACGCCGAGTGGCGGATCGCTGCCAGATACTTGATGGGATCGTGCGGAGAGACGGCCAGTGGCGTTGCTGATAATATTAGCCTGCCCCTCTCCGTATCGTCCGCTTCTCCTCTCTCCTGTCAGCTCCTGCCTGCCTGATTCCCCACTTTACCCACCCCAATTATTCCCTTCCTGCTCTCCATCGTCGCCCCCCCCCCCACCTCTCGCTCTCAGAGCGGAGACTTTCAGGAAGTCCGGCTGAATGCCAATTGCTCGCGGCCCTCGTGTTTAGGATTCATCCCTGGCCCTCCAGATAAGCTCATAAATGTAATTAGATGTCCTTTCTGCGCCGCGCCGTCGTTTATCGTAAGCCGTAAATCTCCACCGGGTTGTTTGCGTCGCTTGATGCTCGATGTCTCCCCGAATATCGCACGGCAGACCTTGAAAGGGATGGAGCTCAGACCCTGGGGGAGAGTTTGCTATCGTCCACCTGTGTGTCTGCTGATTTTAGTAAAAACAATCACCCCCCCCTCCCCTCCCCCAAAGGCAAATGCTACCGACGAGCAGGAAGGCGAGCTCTAGTTAACCGGCTAGAAGCCGGAAGGAGGACAATTCTTGGAACTGACGGGAATGTCTTGGCTGACGTGCGTTAAAATAAATGGTCAGCCCCTTCCCAGGTGCACCTCAAACTGCCTCGTTATGGCAGTTAGGGAAGCTTAATGATAATTATGATATTGCTAGAGCTAAAAGGGCTGGGTATCCCAAAAAACTTGATCTATTTCCAGAAGAAACCAAAGACAATGAAGTATTGAGTCCAAATAACAGATCTTCATCGGTTGCCCATTTTCTGGGCCTGTGAGAGCCCATGGTTTGCACCCCCTGCCTTTCGGATCTGTTACGGGACACCAGAGTCTGATAGGTGCATGACTCTGTAATTACCATCTGTTTCTCTCTTGATTAGCCTTACAGAGTTCTTTGGTAATCTATGGCAAATCCCCAAGTTCCATCTTTAGCTGCTAGCATAAGCATATTAGCATAAGAAAGGGGGGCTTTTGACATTTATATTTTTCATGTTTATTTTTCCCTTTAATAAACACCGCTGAGGATTTGAAGAGGATTAGGGATCCGAGGAAGCTTTCCTTTATTGTAAAATCTGTTGCTTCGCACAGATGTTGTGCTACAGGCCCGGAGAGAATGCAGGGTGGTGAGCTAAGGTGGATGTCTCGTTGGCTTCGGCCCGGTCCGGATTGGTGCCGGTTTAATTATTCAAAGTTCTCGTTCCCCGACATGACAGAAGTGGGTTTGTCTGGCATTTCTCTGGGGAGCACGCCTCTAGGTTGAACTTGAGTCAAAGTTCCCAGGAACCTAGGAGTCTAGAGGAACCTCTTTACAGGCTGATTTTCGGCCCCCTGCCTGGTCCGGTCCGGGCCCTATCACGTTCGCCAGCCCCATGGATGCGTCATTCTCCGAAGGTGCCAGGGTGGGTAAGAGTCATTAATAGAGCTTTGAGGAGCTGGCAGGGACAGTGCCACCAGGCTTAAAAGGCAGCCGTGTTGGTGGCGCATGGCGATGGCAGGAGGCGACGCCACGGTTAAATTTAATTAACAATCACTTCGGGTTTAGAGCCAGCAAATAAACCAATACATAACAGATGGGCTAAGTTATATCTGATACTGGCCAAACGGTTCTGATGAGAGCTTGTATGGCCGGTTCAAAGCACTATATAGTACTGCAGGCATGTCCCAGAGGTCCAACACGTATCTTGAGTGATAAACTGGTGCAGCTGGTCAATGGCAGGGTCAAGAAGAGAGTTTGCCACTCCCCCAACGGGAACACTGGCTCTTGCCACCTCCGTCTCATGGATTGGGATTGAGTGCTCTTCAAAAGTGTTGGACCTCAGAGCTGAATGTAGCCATTTTGTCAGTGTCCGGATAATTCCGGAAGCTGGCAGTTGACTGTGCTGTTCCTGGAGTGTTGCCAATAGGTCCTGGTATTTTGTATCAAAATGTTAACGTTTGAACCGCTGTCACGTGACCCTTTTTGCAGGGAGCAGAGAATGCACGCCTGCCAAGGGGCTGCCATTGTTGGAAATCGCAACAGGCTACATCAACAAATAATTGCTGTGCTTCTTCATAGAGGCCAGAGGTTCTCTTTTCACCTTCACTGGGAATAATTGATCATTGTATCACTATAATAAATGTCAGCTGTGCTTTTACTTTACTCCTGTTCATTTTTAATGAATTCATCTTCAGAGAGGCCGGGCACTGCTCATCTCCTGTTGGTAACTGATGGACTGGCATTGCTTCCCAGAATGCATTGGGTGAAAAGTGGCCTTTGAGGACTTCCTGTGTTGGCTGCTTCACCCATGATTT
This sequence comes from Petrocephalus zakoni, assembly GCA_026774425.1. Classification (NCBI taxonomy): domain Eukaryota; kingdom Metazoa; phylum Chordata; class Actinopteri; order Osteoglossiformes; family Mormyridae; genus Petrocephalus; species Petrocephalus zakoni. The sequence goes on along the minus strand of JAODKN010000039.1, from coordinate 17,243,336 downwards.
GGCTCAGCAAAGCCACATTGAATTGAAAATATCTGTTCCTTTTCCTAAAGGTAGATTGTTAAGCAGAATGTGGCATAATTCTTTGGGGATATTCTGTTTACTGCTGTAAGGTCCCACTTATCAGCAACTTGGCAGGGGCATATACAGGGGCTGGCGCACTGGCCTCACTTGAATGTTGATTGGCCCCCTCCCCTGTCACTCGCTGATTCAAAGCATCTCGTTGGTTAATGATAAGGTTGGCCTCTCTGTATAAATTAATTATATCCCCTCTTATGCCCCACCCACCATCTTAAAAAAAATCATAGTATTGGCCTTTACTTTGGCTACTGTTTTGCTGAATACCCTCTACAGGTGAAGGTAACAGGAATTTCAGGAAGTCAGTGGACCTTGCTGTAGTACCTTTGAGCGAGTTGTTTAGCCTGTGCTATTGGAGCAATGTGCCGAGCTGTTTAAATGAGTGTCAAACGGTAAGCTACCATGGATTACAGCATCTAGCTTGTACCCAGCAGGTGACGGACGGGGCCGTTCCAGCTGCCACAGCCTCTCTGATGCTCACTGTTCACATTCCCTGACAGAACTGCTGAATTCCCCTTATCCGGGTCTCTCGTGAGTCCCTTCTTTCTGGAGCGCCGAGATACTCACAACCGCCGGGCCAGATTTGGAGAGAGGGCAGCCGTGATGGGATCAGATGGGTTTGGCAGGGAGCGGCTCTCGCCACGCGCGAACGAGGACAGCGGCGACATCGCTGTGACTCGGGGGACGGATCAGATCCATCTTGAGAGGAGCCCGGCACTGCATATTTAATAATGCTCAGCGCTTTAATTGAAATTCCCAGATTTAGCTAGACGGGAGCATGGGCGTGAGGGTGGCAGCCCCGGAGCATCCGTCTTTGTGACGGCAGTTTCCATCCCAGGAGGATCACGCCGGGGTTACGTCGCGTGTGCTGGAACACATTGAAGCATGTTCCCTTTAAACGGACCTGCCAAAGGCACAGCGACGCGCCTGACACCAGTGAAAGTGCCTCATTCTGCAGAATGGCTGCGCAAGAAAATGCAAGCGGCGAGGATTACCCATTGGATTAATTAGATGTGCCAATCAAAACCAGTCTTTAAATGGGGGTGCTGCCCCTAAGGCCCTGCTACCTCAATGCCTGCTCTCAGCCAATCAGAGTCCTCCAGATACATGAGACCCAACTAGACAGATGTAGGATTCGTCTCAGTACCGCTTCCTCTTTTCACGGGCCCAGGTTCACTCTTGTTTCCCACACATTCCCCGGTTTGGCACCGGCCGTGTACAGGCGACGCCTTACCTCATTAATACGGTCAGTATTTTCATAGGTCGTTAAGCTGTTAGCTTTAGCGCCGCCGTGGTAATGAGGCTGTGAGGTACAGCAGTGGATTCATGCAGACCTGGGCGACTCGCGTGACCTTATAGCTGGTCACTCGACTGGATCTCTTACGCCACTCTTAAAGGGACGGGCCATTTCTATTAAAGGGAGGGGGGCGTTGAATGTTGCGGATGGGGCGCGCCGCAGTGACTTGTACGGGTTAGCCGACAGATGTATTAGCATATAAGAAAGCAAACAGAGAGAAATCCCAGGTCCGTACTGCGACGACCCTGCATGCAGATTATGGCCCACGGGCACCGCGGGTAAGAAAGGAATGAAGCGTGGGGGGGGGGGCGTCGAGCATGGGGCGGCCGTGAAATCTGGCCCGCTCCTTTAATTAGCAGCCCCGTCGCCGGCGGTTATCTCAGCTCCGCTGTTTATCTGCCGTGCCTTTTTGTGCTCTGTCCCCCCCCCCCTCCCCGAGTCTTATTTGAGTTTCTGCCTCCGTGAGGGATTTGGGGGCGGCGGCTTTAATGAAGTCGGTTTTGGGCTGTGCACAGATCCTCTTTGATCAGGCGTATCTGCTCCAGTCGCCCGCGGGTTCTTTAACCGGCCTCATCTCGGCCCGTTCGGCCGGGCCCGATCCGGAAGGGTGCCGGCCGGATGCGTTGGCGGGGGTGGACTGAGGACGGCCCGAGGACCGTGTCCACGGTCGAGATCCTGCTACAGGGTGGCAGTGACTAGGGTCTGGGCATTTGGGGATGTCGAGTGTTGGAAATTGTGTCAGTAATTTTGGGGGGGTAATTGTCGGGTGGGCATTGGGGTGGGAGAATTGCGAGCCATCGCTTGGTCAGATGATTCATTTGTATGGGCACCGCCTAGTCTCACCCTTTATGCCACCATTATTCATTTCAATTCAATGTAATGTATTTTTATATAGCGCCTTTCACTACAGAGTTGAGCTCCTTTACACGGGTGTGTAACGATACATTCCTACATCATTTATACAAAACAATTCAAAAACAGAGAGAAGGAAAGAAGGAAGGAAGGAGAAAGAAAGAAACAGACAAACCAAAAACTCCCAAATAGGGAGGAAATAACCCCTGGGGTCCACAGTGACCTGGCTGCCCAGCACCCCCTGGCCATGCTAACCTTATTATTACTGGGAAGCAGCCCCCATCCATTTCGTGCACACGGGACACAGGCCTGTCTTTACCCCCGGTCGCTTTAAGGGCTTAACGCGACTCCACATCAATGTCCAAAAACAGACAGAACCCCATAAAGAAATCCATTACTGGCAGGGCCATCAGAGGGGCATGGCCACCCTGGCAGATCCAGGGGGCCCAGCACATTACAGGGACCCTTGAAAAAGTGAAACTATTTTATAATTGGGTGGGGGGAGGGGGAGGGGGTCAAACTTGACATTCTGTCAAGTGTTCCACAATGTCTCAGTACGCCCCTTATTACTGCTGACGCACAGAAACAATGGCAGGACATCGAAGAAGAAGAAGAAGAAGTGAAAGACCTGTCCTGCACTAATCGATTCTGCTGGGGGCACTGGCAGCACTGGGGGCACTGGCAGCACTGGCGGCACTGGCAGCACTGGAGGCACTGGCAGCACTGGGGCACTGGCAGCACTGGAGGCACTGGCAGCACTGGGGGCACTGGTAGCACTGGGGGCACTGGCAGCCACGAGAGCGCCTGCAGCGACCGGAGGCTCCCGGGAGAACCATGGTGCTTACAGGTGCCATGCACACGTGCTGCAAGGAAGGCACTCTCCCCGTGATCTCAGTGTTGCCCGGCAAACCCTGGTGGGCATGGGGGAGGGGGAGGCGGCTAGAGAGGGGCCCGGGACTCATGTAGAAGTTCACCTTTCTGGAAATGACTTTGGCCCCAGGGGAAGCCGCATAGCAGAACACGGCTGACAGCACTGACAGTCACATCTGACACGTTGCGGGCCACGCGACCTACATGATTCATCCGTGCTTCTCTCTCGCTTAGTCATCCACGCTCAGCTAAGCCTGGCCAGCTCCATCCTTGACCATCTGCAAAGGTAGAGGCTGCAAGCTCAGAGCCACCCCATAAACAGACTGAAAGTGTTAATCCTAACCCTACTCTTAACCCCCCCATTGCAGTTGCCCCATAGGTAGGCGATGATCCCATAGTGATCACACTGGTCATCAGCTGAGCTCCATCGTGTGGACTGATGAGGAGACGAAGGACTGGCTGAGTATCCGTATTGCTTTTCATAAGAACTACCTAGAGACTGACCTCTCTGCTCACCTTCATTTCCTCCATCCGGGCAAATTATAAACACTTCTCATGCAAAAAAATGCATTAAACAAAAGACCAGTTTCAGTTTCATTTGGATGGATTTCTGCAACAGTAAGTAAATAAGGACTCGCTTGTTGGTTCCTGCTAGACGGCAAACACCAGTGAAGACGCTCCAGCAGGTCCTGCTTGGCTGACTATTCCATTACACCATTAGATATAAAAAAACACTAAAGGAATTATGGTTGTTGATCACAACGATTTACTGTTATGGTGCCACCGCTATCAGGACCACGTCTCGATTGCATCACGTATAATCTCTGGACAGCCATATTGAACAATTCCCCTCATATAACAGGGAGGTCCAGGTCAGTCTGGGGTAAGATGAAATGAAAATGGATTTAGCTGTTAGCTGAAATATATTATTCAGGTGAGAATCTGCCAACAGTGGCCATGCTGTCTGAAAAACTCAAAGGAAATTAATGAACGGTACCCGTATTTCATCTATTTGAAATGATCCTGAGGGGTGCAGTTGGGACTTCCAGGGAAGATGTGGGGTGTGAGCTGATATTCAGTGAGCCTACGTACCTGTAACCAGACCTATGTCTCCTACGTTATCATTAACCAATGATATGTTTTGAATCGGTGAGTGACAGCAGTCCGGGACCCAATCATCCACTGCCTCTGTTCCTGCTTCTAAACCCTCCAATCCCCCCACCCTTGACCACCGTCTGTCTTGTCAAGTTTGTTACAGCCCCCCTACCCCATCTACTCCACCACAAGCCACGGTCGTATCGCGTTCCACACGCGCAAAATGATGATTGGCCCCCTCCCCTGTCACTCACTGATTTAAACCATATCATTGGCTAATTATAAGTTGCCGCCCTCCTCCTTAAACATTCCTGGACTTACTCCTGAAATCTGCGTTAAACAGAGAGCAGGCGTTAGAATCGCTGATGAGGGGAAGGGCTTTTACCTCCACCCGTCCCATGCGCTTGCCACACTGGCTCTCTGTGGTGCACCCGCCTGCCGGTCAGTGCGCGGGAAATGGGGCAGTGGCGGATGACGGCGCACGGTGTCCCGGAGCCAGGAGAGCTGGTGGTAAATTTACCCCCGAGCCTTGGCGTTATTAGGAAAGTGTGGCGCCGGCCGCCGCTTACTGATCACACCTGTCCGTAGGCGGTGGCCATTT
>JAODKN010000039.1:17190485-17210269 GCA_026774425.1 Petrocephalus zakoni | reverse complement strand
CCCCCCCCCCCCCCCCCCCCCCCCCCCCCCCCCCCCCCCCCCCCCCCCCCCCCCCCCCCCCCCCCCCCACAGGTCATGGGGCTCACTGTGATTGGCAGACAGCCTCACTGGCCCCTGGCTTTCTCAGAATGCTACACGAGTCCAAAATAGAAAAGGTGACACAGTTTAAAAAAAAAAAAAAGTAAATCACCAAGAGTGAAAACCATCTAGCACATGTCAGAGATGGACGGGGAACAAAACTGTGATTTAGAACAAATTTTAATCTCGCCCCCCCAACATAAAATGCTCCTTCTGGCCTGGCACCTTGATGAATGACTAGAGTTGGATGTCTCGAGACTAGTCTTGGTCTCGAAACCGCTTTTACGTGGTCTTGGTCTTGTCTTGGTCTTGGATCCCTCGGTCTTGTCTTGGTCTCGGATCCCTTGGTCTTGTCTTGGACTTGGTCTTGTCTTGGTTTCGGATCCCTCTGTCTTGTCTTGGTCTTGGTCTTGTCTTGGTTTCGGATCCCTCGGTCTTGTCTTAGTCTTGGTCTTGTCTTGGTCTCGGATCCCTCGGTCTTGTCTTGGTCCTGCTGTCTCAGATCAACATAGTGGTCGATTTGGAGCCAACAGTATCCATGACACACAACGTAATGTTCGATAATGCAGCATTATTATTATTTCGCCTTTCACGCCCTTCAAATGCAACCATAAATGACATACAATCAATGACATATATGTATTCAGACATTGCCGGTCATCCAATCAAAATATGCAAGTGTAGTGCTAGTTAAACATTAGATCCAGCATCACAATGAGCAGTAAGCCTAGTTTTTTCTGTCTCAGTCTCGGTCTTCATCTCGTCTCGACTTTGTCTTGGTCTTGACTCGGTCTGTCTTAGTCTTAGTCTTGGTCTTGTCTTGGTCTCAATACCCTCTTGTCTTGGTAGTGTCTTGGTCTTGGTTTAGGCGGTCTTGACTACAAGTCTATGAATGACCCTCCTGTTGTAAACGTCACATAAATAGCCCATGTGATTTATCCCTCTGTTCATAAAACTGATGCTAAGAAAGATCTGTGGATTTTTGGAAGGAACAATACCCACAGATATGCCTTCATGAAAATAAAATTCAAATGAAAATATAGACTGCCAACTTGAAGAATTACACTTCTGGACTGTGCTAGGATTTCTCATTAGCCCGTGTCACTTTCCGTTGGGGAAAGAAATAGCGTTTTGTGTCGCTATGGGTAAATGGCTGATGGGGTGCAAAGATTTGTTGGCGAGAAAGTCTTCTGGGGAAGATTAAAGCCAACGGTTACCTTAAATGCAGTGATAATCGATGACATTGCAGATTACAATACTTAAGATATCCATACTTAATATGTATATTTATATGTGTATGTAATTATAGCCAGCTGGCGGCTTTGGAATTTAATTACACTGAGGTAGAAAAAAAAAACTTGAGATATAAGTCTCAGAGTATAATAATCCAAAGTATTATCCAAGCCTTTCATTCAGAAAAGCTGTCAGTAACTGGATACGGGCTGGACTTCAGCCAGAGCAGAAGCTACAGTGGTGAGAACACATTTATTTTATTTTATAGTCTTGAAGCGTGAAACTCTCGGTTTTCCAGCAGTTTTGATCCAAGATCATTTTGACCCAAAATGTTCAACAGTAGATATCAAGGGGGTATTTGTTTGTTTATTATTTTTATCTGAATCCCCTTCTGAGCTTACATGAGTCAGGAATGGCTGATTTTTTATATTTTGATTTGATTCTTTGGCCCTTGGTGTAAATTTGTACCGGACATTGGAGGCAGCATGGCATCTTTTGCTGCTGTTGTTTTCGATGAATGTTGGGCTGTATTATAGCTAGACATAGGTAAAAAAAATTGTATCTTTTTTAAATGCTATGTGGAATTGTCGATATCTGCCACTCTGGTGCGCTTATTCCTTGAGTCTGATCCCGTCGCAAGTTCAACTTCTGTATAGTCAAGGCCGGGCTTTAAAGAATTGCAAATTAAGCCATATGTTGGGTAGCTGATGTATTAGAGATGGACATTGTAATGTTAGTCTCTGTGCACTCTTACACCGGCACCTCAAGCCTTGAACACTCTCGCAAGTCTTTCTCTTCTCTTTACAACCTCGATGTTGCTACGGTGATCCTCTCAGCACAGGGCCCACACACCTGATAAAACGACACTTCATTCTGAGACAGGCCTGTATGTCTGAGAATGGGATTACTGGGAGAGGATTAACTTGGTCTGGTTGCTGCATAGCCCTGGATATGATAAAGGAAGAATGGACTCATGCAGGTTCCTACCTGTAGCATTTTTTGTGATTTGGTGCTCCTGGGTCCTAGAGGGCGCCTGCTAAGCTTCTGACCCGCTTGCCCCATGTGCCTTGCAGGCTGCCTGCTCTGAGCCTGTAGAATTCAGCCAGGCCCTGTGATGTGGCGGACCTGCTGAGTAGCTGAGTGACCACTTCTGGCCTGAACATTTTGCTGCAATCCGGGATGGATTAGAGACCAGCACCTCCAGAGGTCAAAGGTAAGCATTTGGCGATGGTCCTTCTGCTGGAGTGCAGAACAGCGGTGTCTGTGTAAGGCCATTTCTCTGCGCCCATTGCCTCTCATTACACAGGGTTAGATTTTCATAAACACGAGAAGTAATCAAAATTTACAAGCCGGGAGAAAAAAACAATGGCAATCCTATCAACAGTTCTGATACCTCCGGGAATTGGTAAAGAATGGGATGATTAGGAGAACAAACTATGCCAGCTTTAGGTATGGGGTTTGGACAACAGTTGTGTTTGGAAAGTTGTGTTCGGGAATATCGTTCGACATTTGTCTTTACAGCAAACAGACCTGCAGTAATTAATCACGATTTCAGCAACAGCAGAAAACATACAGTTTTGTTGGAGGGAAAGCCGCTTGGCCCTTTGTGGAAGGCAACCCCCCCTCCCCATCAGCGTTTTCTCGTCAGAGCAGCTGGCTTTGTATGAATGAATTAAAAGTTATTCTCTTGGGCTTTGCCACCATGTGCCATATTTAAATATTATTTGTTCACCCCGCTGGTAATCATATCTAGAGCAAATGCTTCTGTTTTTCTGATGCAGCTTTGATCAAGGGTGCAACTCGTGGCTGCTGAGCCCACAAACCTGGTCCAGGTTTTAGCTCCCTCTCAATTTCCTGGAAGCCGGGAGGGAGCAAGAACGTGGACCGTCCGGAGGTCCCAGAGGACTGGGTTGAGATACACTGTTTGAACTCATTGTTTGTCAACCCTGTCCTTGGGGATTCCCAGACAGCCCACATTTTTGTTCCCTTCCAGCTCCCAGAGCATCAGAACCAAACAGTCAAGAACGAACCATACGATCAAGAACACAGAATTGCTGGTAGAGGCGTATCAGGTGCTGGGAGGCAGCAGAAATGTGGTCTGTCTGGGAGTCCCCAAGGATTAGGTTGAGAAACCTGGTCCTACCTGGTGCCTTTTGGACCTTTGGTGTCCATTGCAAATGTAGCCGGGTCCACGCCTTCAGCAGTATTGGGGATTTAGCTCAGTATTTGGTCCGGTAGCTGATGATGGCAGGCTGGGATCCATGGAGATGAAAGGTTTGTGGCGGCCCCCTGCATTGTCACCACCTAAAGAGCGCATTGTAACATGTTCATAGAGCCGTCAGACGAGGCAAAAAAATTTTTGGCTCCTTGTACCGGAAAGGAGCTGCCAGGATCCGCAGAAGCTTAGCCAGATGCAAGGGAGACTTAAGGTTCCCGAAGACATGTACATCTCCTCCAAATAACATCGGATTCACGCTCCGCCGGGGGCTGGGGGGGGGGATGGTTGACTGCAGCTCTTTGTGCTGGGCCAGATACTCCCCCGTCTGTTTCAGGTAATTCCGGCTAAGTGCTTCTGAGTTTTCATGCCTGGAGGTATGACCACAAAGCGAACATGATGGCAGAGAAGGCCCAGGGAACGACAGCCCCTGCATCTGGGGAGGGGGTCGGGCGGTTCAACGTTGGGGCACGGGGGGAGAACAGGGGAACATGGGAGATTCGGATAGAAGGCGTCACCCTGAGCACACACGCACGCACCTGTCCCCAGTCCCCTCCCACCCCTCAGTGCTGCTTTACTTGGATAGACGTGGCTGGCATCTGTAATCTCGACGTTCCAGAAATAACGGCTGGCCCAGCTCGCCGCTGTTACGCTGTCTTGGCAACAAAAATCTTGTCTTAAAGCCGGGGATAGCATAAGAAGCTTTACCTAATTGCTTACCAGACCAGTCTTCCGTAGGGCAACTCTTCTCTGATTTGAATACAAATTTCTGTAAAAAAAAAAAGGTACCCGTCTAAGGTTAGTTTCGCCTTGTTATGTTCAAGGCTTCACTTAGAATTTCTCCATCGATGACTCGTCCCTTTCTTCTTGGAGAGGCGGGAAGGTGTTTAGAATGAAAATCAATGCATATCACGCTCCTAAGAGTGTATTCAGCGGGTGCTGTGGTGAGCATCAAGATTGGAACAGAAACTACTGGGACCAGAAGGATTTTCTCTGAGATCGCACTGACCAGCTGGTATCTGACACTGTTTCTTTATCTTCTCACCCATGGGACTCGGCAGATAAGTGTCTCCGATTCATGTTGGGTCTTCATAACAGATCACCGGTCGTCAGAGCCCTTTGCAAGCAGAGCTGATGTGGACTTGAGATGTAAACAAAATCAGAGAGGGGTTCTTTTTTTATTTTATTTGTGTTGCGTTTCTATTGCTGTCTCCCTTGAGTTTGGTGTTCTGCTTGCTTCCAATTCTATCGTACGTGAGAATCTGGTCATTTGTTGCTTGTGAGAACGTATTCGTATGGTCACTTCTTTCGGTGGTGATGTGTGTGAGAATTTGGATTTGTGGTAAAAAAATGTGTTATATTCTGTCAGACTGAAGGTCTGGCGGTCATCTGCAGTGCTATTTTTTATGAAAATATACTTCTGGAGGCCTTTGGGGTTACTGTTTAACCTTGCACTCTGCAAGATGAGTTTGTACTCACTCTATTCTATGGAAAAGCGGGCCCATAAATGTATTTCAGGATAACTGACTGCTCTATAAATCTGATCGCCATTCTTATGGTAATCATATGCTGGCTTTCGCTTCTGTGTTTCTTATATATATGTGGTGAAAATAGCAGCTATCCTTATGGCCTCCGGCTGTGCTATGTCGCTAATGTTGCTGGAACAGAAATCGGTCATAATACTTATTTGAATTCTTGGGTTGTTTGGGCTTGGAAAGCAAATTTAGGATCAGCACTTTTTGATTAGTATTTGTTAAGTGTATAACTAAAAATACCCCACCAGGGGGATAGATGTATATTCTGGAATCAGCCGTGGGAGTATTATGGCCCCTAAAAACGGAATGAAAGAGACTCTTTGAAGTCTGGCTTACATGAGGTGTGGGAAAGTCCGAGTGATAATGAGGTTACGGCGAGAGTGCTGGTGTTGTAGCAGGAGTTTGCACACCTTGGAAATGGAAAATGAACTACAGCTGTATGTGGTAATCACTGTTTAGGCAGCGTGCTGTTTGAAGCTATTTATGAAGCGCTTCGCTTGTCATAATAATCGACGCAACAAAAGCACAGTTGTCATCTCCAGTAGACTTTCATCAAGCTTCCCCGCGAGTCTGGGTCATGCTGTCGACTCTGAGACATACGTCTTGTCTGAACGTTAATGAGGTCCTTTTTTTGATTCATAATGAGAGGCCCAGATGAGGAGTTCAGAGTATTTATGATGTGCATTGACCAGCATTCCCGGGTCTGTTCTCCTGATGTTTCATTCCGTCATTTAGAATCCTTTTCACTTCACTGTAAAAGGATGCTTTCAGTCTTCATGCAGCCCCGAGTCTATAACGGGATTGCTGTGGCATCACCAAAGCGCAACATTGCTAAGCTACATTGCTAAGCTACATTGCTAAGCTATGTCGCTAAGCTTTGCTTGTGACTGGGATAACTTCTTTGTCTTGCTTTATTTATATCAAGCTTCTTTCCGGTACCATACACTTATCTCGTTAGCACGATAACTCAAAAGGTATTTGACGGATATTTTTGAAACTGTGCAAACACATTGCATGGGCCATGATCTGGAACTGGTAAAATCTTGAGGCAAATTTCACCAAGATTGAAGCAGGACTGCATGGTCATAGTACATGAAATGACAGATTCAGATCAGGTTAAAAAAAAAACAAACAAAAAAAAACATCAGTTGGGCCTTTCAAAAAGATTTTTTTGGAAAGGTGGGGAGGGTGTCTACAGGGGCTAGAGATCATAGAGGGTTGGGGGTGTGGTAGCGGTAGGGGTTAGATAGGAGGGGGGCGATGAGAGGAATATATTGTTGCCATTGCAACAGCATCTAGTTTTAATCAGAAGTGGGCAAGAGAGTTTGCAACAAGGGAAATGGGCTATGGGTATTTGCTGTGTGGAGGTAGGGGAAAGGAAGGTGTAGGTGTGGGTGGGAGAGGATGACGGGCCGAGGCAGACGTGCTTCTGTAGTGTTGCGAGGCACACTCTGGCATTGCTCGCATTTCTTAAACCCATTTTTGCTCATAGGGTTTGCTTTAGGTCAAAATCTTTCCCCTCGCTTTCTGTCTCTCCCCCCCAACACTAAAACCATTCACCCTGCCACATCCACTGGCAGGTGATTGATTCCTTCATTTTCTGTCACTTATTTATTTATTTGCTTATTTATTCTGTTTTACTGCCGAGCCTGTGATTTGGACAGGGTTCAACAGGGCTCAGAAATGAGTGCTGCTTGTCACCTGTCTGCTGACACTTGGACAGACCGCTTTTTAAGGGATGCCTTCAATAATTCCCCTGGCGCGGTCTGTCGATTCTAGGGCCTGCGGTTCTCCATCCTATGGGTTGTGCCTCGCTATGGTCCCGCCTGATGAGGAAACTTTGCCCCAAGGGTGTATACAGGGACAGGGCCACAGTGGCACTGGCCCCAGCTGATAGCTTATTGGCTCCCAGATTGCTCCCTCCCCTGTTACTCACAGATTCAATGCATATCATTGGCTAATGATAAGGTTGACGCGCTGTATGAATTATTAACCCTTATATGGCTCCCAACTGGTTTATCAGGAACTAGGTTATGTAGGCATTGGTGAAGAATAGATGAAAGGAGTGAATTTATGTAAGGTTTGGTCTGAGTGTTGTGGTGTTCTGTAGACCTTCACCAAATTGTGCCAAGTGTGAGGCCACACCTGATGTCTTGGTAAGAGATCAATGAATTCCCCAGAGCAGACCGAGAGTGTCGGTGTAGTGGATGAAATGTTATGACTATGTTGGGGTAATGTGTTGAGCCTTCAAACCTTGGTAAACTTGGTTTTTCAGTTAGCGATGCATTGTTTATCAGTTAACCTATTGGCTAATATTCATAAAAAAATCAAGACATTGGTATTAGTCGTATGTGTCAGTCTCGATTGACATTGTTGATCGATATTTTGACTTCAGTCAGTATTCAAAGCTAGCAACATCAGAGCTAAAGATATAACTACTAAAATCATGCACATGCATGTATTGGGCAGTGGAAGATATGGAATTTCATCAGTTCATCCAACACTTAAAGGAGCTCATGGAGTACTGGTCCTTGGGCAAGATCCAGCACATTTTATACAGATCATGACATCGTTTTAATTTATTATTAAATTTGATCCGCAAACAGATCGTCACTGCCGTCACAAGTTAGCCAGTGTTGGTTATTGGTATCAGCTCTCAGTATCAACAAGATTAGACAAAAAAATGTTATCAGTATCATTCAAGATTCACACATTGATGCACCACTAGTAAATGTTATGCATATACTGTATTGTTAACTTGTTGCATGTCAGTGGAAATGCAAACAGTAGCAGTAACCAGAGTGATGGAAATTATAGATTTTCCCCATGCTTGTGCTGGAAGGGGCACATACCAGATTGGAATTTTTTGGCAAGAATCTCGCACCTGCCGCAGGGTTTGCCTCGCACAAGCCGAAAGCTTAATGAAACCCCACTGTATTTTTTGACGTCGGTGCAGATGGCCAGACACAGTACGTTAACCTCCCCACTGTTCACGGTGCTCTACAAACATCTATTGTGGCTTCTGGGATGCTAACATAGACTAGTGAGTCATCTGTCCACCACCTCACGTGTGCGAGCTCGGTGACACCGAATGACAGTCTCGTACGAGTGAACCTAGAGGAAGCCTCCTGATGACCAAAACAATCTGCTGTCTCTGAAACAAAGGGGACGGTATTTGGTCATAGCTTAACGAGTCGTGAGGCTCTGATTCCAGCAGCTAACGTTGCAATCAAAAAAAGATCCACAATGTTGTTCAAGGTCACAGTAAAAATAAGTTTCTCTGCACCTGCAGGAACTCATATGTTCCCAAAGCCCCCCCCCTCTTTGAGGTGTAACTGTTGAATATATGTATACTCGGGGATGTGTATAGCTATAAAATAATGATTAGGTGGTAACGTGATGTCTGAGTTGGGAATACGACACAAATAAAATGGGAAGAGAGACCATTGAAGTAGCAGCTTTTTTTGTTAATTTATCAGTGGAGTGTTGGTCGTGACTCTCTTAGTTTACAAGAGTTATATTATAGATGTTAAATGTAAAATTGATGAATTAATTTGCACAGGGGTTTATTAAAAACCCATTTTAATTAGATTATCCTATTTTTCTTCTGGTTTCACACAGAAAATGTCAACTCTTCAGAGACATGATATATTATGACAAAAATTCTTACTTGTGTTAATCATGTATCTTTTCAGTCTTTGTATATATAAAAACTATGCAGGTATTTGAGATGCAAATACAGAGATGCAAACAGAAGTCTTTCAAATACCTTTTTTTTTTTTTTTTAACTCTTGGAGGGTGACATTATTACCATCCCCAGCACATTTATATGCTGAATAAGCAATACAAGACACCTCGTGAATACCTTGTAAATAATGCAATTCATGTCTATCTTTAAAAATAATTTTTTTCTTTTTTTAACCTGGTTGAGTTGGAAAGCAGATGTGAGACTCTGGAATAGTTTGCACCTTAGTGCAGAACAGTGCTGAGCTTGGTGCTGACATTGTGGCTTGTAAGAGTTGCTTCGGCCAGGAAGCCTAAGAGATGCATCATGGGACGTGGGAATTTGAGAACAGGACTGGGATTTTGTTTGTTTGGGCTTTTGGACTTAACGGGCTTCGGGGAGAGTAACAGACAGCAAAAGTCAGGGACGGGAAGATGAGAGTTGGCGGAGCCAACGAAGAATTATGTGTGGTCTTCACTGGGAGACTAACCAGAAGATAATTGGGGAGGCACTAGGTGACTGAATGTACTCCCCAAATGACTGCCCCACCCTGGAACATCTCCTTCACCTCTTAACTTGCTGCTAAACTGCTGAAGTTTTCAAAGTAGCTGGATAATCCTTCTTTGAGGAAATAGTACTCAAGATACCCACATTTTTGCATGCTTCTCCCATCAAGCTTATCAGGAAGGATGGAGGCCCGCCAGGTCCACCTCAGTTGCTGCTAAATGCAGCAGCAGGCACAGGAGTGACAATCCCATGGTCATGCTCCATGGGTTTATTTAACAGCCAAAAAAAAAAAATAGGCCAGCTGGACAGAAAGCATTAATTTGGCGACTGGTCAACTAGAAAAATAATAAGTGAGAAAAAAAATCAAGTTGACTGATTACTCGGGTTGCGTCTGCGTCCCATTAGGGAACGTGAATAGTGTTAATAACCTCTCAGTCCTGGCTCTGTCTGGTGGCTTCTTATCGGGGCCTCTGCATTCTGATCAGCGTCAAAGGGGGTGTGGGGGGGGGGTCAGTCAGAATTAAAGAGTGGCTAATTAAAATGTCGTTTGTTTGAACCCGTGATGTTTCATTTATCTCTTCGGGCCAGACTCTACTTAAGATAAAGGCTGGTGCCGAGAATCGGTCACTGATGATGGCTTCCACTTCTGGCCGCCGTGATGTATGTTTGACATCAATGGTGATGTGGGTGGAGGCGCAATCATGGAGATCCCTTTACCGTCAGATGATGGCCGAATCACTTTCTGGAACTGCTCCTGCCTCTCCAGCCAGGAATTGTCTGGCATGGCCATTATCTTGAATAAATCAAGATCCTCTTGAGTGGGATGGGTCGGTAAGCTTGGTAGAGGTGCCCGATAAACCTGTGTGCTAGCATTTTTGCATTTTTGGAAGAGATGCTTTGCTGGCTATTGACTTAGCAATAAATATGTCTTTACTGGGGGGGTCATCATGGGTAAGATAAATCTATCAATTAGTGGTGCCTTGTGTTTCTACCAAGCGTTCATCAGTCCTAGTTTGATATTATGGCCAGATAGCTCATGCTGACTTATTTGCTTGGTGCAGCCATTACCTTCTGGTAACTGTGATATGTAGCGTCCTGGTGTCTTCTGCTAAGAGGACACAGCCAGATAAACATATCGGCCTTAGAGGAATCAGTAAGCTACCAGCAGTGCATCTTAGTCGGCTTGATCTGAGGGTGTGGAGGTTCTCTCTGCTGGGGCTCCCTCGCGTTCTACAAAGTGCAGTTAGTATGTCATGCCTAAAATGGCGTTATCCTCTAGCTGGGGAATGAACTTAAGAACAGACCAGGTGCAAGCCCCGAATCTTTCATGTAGAAAGCATAAGATTAATCCCTCCACTGCTTTGATGGGATGGAGGGCAGGGAAGGATGGGATGGAGATCAGCTCCAATGGCCTTAACCAAGCCTTGCAGGGACAAGGGTGATCCTAGAGGCCGACTCCCATCTGCGGGGACCAGGACACAGACAAGCTCTAATGACCCATGGATTCTAGCTTTTTCTCAAGACATTTTCTGCTTCAGTGACAAAACTGACCCACTGGTGTCTTCAGCTGAAATATCTGATGTGTTCTGTAAGCTGCAGCGAGCCATTTGAATTATTGTTTTCAGTTTTCAGAGAAATAAAAGGCGTTGACAGGTGGTATCTCCAGTGCCTGTAGCATTAACATGGACTGCAGTGCGTTTTGTGGGTCGCTACACTCTACCCACAGCATTTCATTTATTTACAGTATCTACTCATAGTGCGTTATTTATTTATGCTCTGTTTACTGTCTGAAGAAAAATATACAGCTTACAATTTGAACACTTGTAGAGCTGCACTCTAAACTATATATGGCAGTTTTAAGGCTTGTATGGTGGAGGCTGTGGACCAGTTGGAGGTCTTTGAGATGAACTCATAACCTTTTATTCCATGGTGGACCTACAAGCCATTGGCTGGATTTCTGAATAGGCTCTCGAGAACCTGGCTGAATGTAAGTGGCTGCAAGGTGGTCGAATCTGCAGGGGGATAGTGAAGTTGCCAGTGGAAGCTGTACACCACTTCAGCTTGGGGGGTGGGGTGCAGACTGGGGCCAGTAGTTCTGTTCGGGAGGGGGGGGGTGCAAATGCATTTGACCTTAATATCCTCAAAGTATTACTTACACTAGATTACCAGCCTTTAGAAGCAAAGGAAATTTTTGAAAACCAGTAAGTTATTTACGCAGTGGTTTGCAGTTACATTCTACAGTTTTCACATATATGTAATTCACTCAGATTTCTTATTTAGACTGTCTTGCTTCCACAAGCTTGAATGTCGTTAACTTTGCTTTTCACCAACGTAAGCGACTCGACCACCCAGCGCATCCATGTTAAGAGTTGGGAACGTGCTTATGTTTCTGTTTTGCTTACTCCCAGTGTACAAAATTTTAGCCCACATATATAAATGTAAATGATACTACTACTACTGCTACTGCTACTACTACTACTACTAATAATAATAATAATAATAATACATTTATTCCTGCCCTCCCCAGAACGGCCCCTGGAAGGTAGGTTATATTAAGACTTTGGCCCTGCAGACAGATGATAACCTCCCCCTCCCCGGGAGGAGCGAGGGACTCGAGCCAGACCCACTCTACCCTGCCTGCTGTAATTGTTCCTCCCTCTTACCATAAGGCACCAGCTCTGAACCAGCCATTTATAAGGATGACTCTGTGCCAAGTTCTCTAGACGACCTCTAGTGGAGCTCCGCCCCTCGCCTTAAAAAGAGGACCTGTTCCATTCTCCGTCACTTATCAATGCATATCTTCTAAAAGAACTTCGGGATCTGTTCCACTGATCAAAGATATGTGCAAACTTTCTGCTTATGACAGACATTTGTTGGAGGATTTTTTTTTCAGTCTTTAATCCGTACTCATATACGGATGGTAATTTTAGTGGATCATGTAAGAGATTTTTTTTTTTAATGTCCTTAGCCAGATTTTGTACCCTTTGTAATGTAAATCATAATGGGGAAAACGAGACTGCTTGGATTTGTAGCATTCATCTACAGTGACGCTTCAGCCCTCAGTCCTTGCCATCGAGCACCGTAATGGGGGTTAGAGGAAGGCTGTCTGATCGAGAGAAGGCTTTCCATCACAGTGCATGTCAGCAGGGGCATAGCAAGAAATTCTGGGACCCCTGACAAAATGTCACCTTGCCCCCCACCCCCAGAGACAGCCATGTCAGGCATCGTGGTAAGCCCCATCCACAATGAATTATTTTGCTTTAGGTTTGATAGCGTTGTCCTTAATGTATGCTGAATAGTTGGCACCACAAGGGGGCGCCCTCATTCAGATAAGTGGGCCCTCATACATCCTTGCCAAGGTACCCCCCAAGACCTCTGACAGCCAGCCAAATGCCCACCCCAGGTAATGCCACTAATGCCATGCTCCCCCGCACCCCCCACTTGATTTGTACTGCCACTGCCTTGCTCCCTTGAACCCTCATGCCCATGCCCATGTGAATCTTGGTCCTGATGGTGGGGCTTTTACGAGAAACAGTCGCCCGTTAACATGATGGGATGAAATTGGCTTTTGACAGGATAGACAGGGCCAGAGATAATGAGCTGATCCCTGCAAATTATCATTGGCTTTGATCTCTGAGCGACGGACCAATCGCCTTCCGGAATTGCTGCTTGCCTTGGCGATGGATGTGTGTGATCAGACTTTTTTGGGACAACGTGTGGAGCTGTGACTCACTCTAATAGTGCTGTGTGTGAAACCGTTGAACCGATTAGGCTAAAGCCTGCCAAATCCCCCCACCGGAGACGCTGTCGCCACCTGTACTTTTTTGTTTGCTTGCTTGTTTGTTTGTTTTTTCGGAGGGCTGTAATTACTTCCCTCACCTCCACAGGCATTTACGAGCAGGTTATTTATTCACTCCATGTGCCCCCTCCCCCACCCTCACAAGTACCTCTGCTATCTCTCGCAATGCGGGGAGCAGGAAGAAAAAAAAATAACGGAAGTGTGAATTGAAAAGATTATTCTCTGGGAGAGAAAAGTCACCTTCTCATCAGGAGTGACTTTGTGCGAAACACAGGGACTGAGAGCCACGTTTTGACTCGGGGGTCCCATGGGGCCGGAAACACTTGGCGTCCTCCCGAGGAGGGGGCATCCGCAGAAGCGCCTGTGACCGGCGCGTGAAACGGCATGTGGTTTTCTTTTTGATAGGAACAGCTACTTTAAAGCCTTAAAGTTAGAACGGTGTCTCTGTTGGAGTACAAACTTCAGCATCCATATTCCCCAGCGGGCTGCATGTCCATGAATAAGCGAAGCTTAATCACCCTCAGCCAACGTATTTGTAATGGCCGTCTCCATCATTTTCGCACATTTTTTTTCTTCATTTTAATATGATTTCTTCTCTCCTGGACATAGCACATCAACCCACAAAAGGTTACTCTCTCCTGATAAATCAGAGGGCAGCTTGAGCCAATGATAAATGGTACTTAGCAGGCATTGAATTTTTTTTTTATACAGCTCTATCGTTCTTCCTCAAGCCCTTCGTTTGGAAAAAAAAAACCTAACAACCACGGTGAAAAATAAACCATGGAGCTAATCGGAAAGGTTGGACACTTCAAGAAAGGCGCCGTTGATGCTGTTGTGGGTGGATTTCTCACAGGCTAACATGGTTCCCCACTCAAGGTCCTTTTCAGCGCACGTATGCTAATATAAAGATGCCTGGTGGACAACAAAGGGAAGCCTTACCCTCGAGGGCCAGTCTGATCGCTCGGAACGAATTTGAGGGAGGATTTGCTCCACATTTAGATGTTCTCCATCATATTTTATCTGACCTGAAGGCACAGTGTCAGGCTCGCTCTGTTGGCTGCAGTGATGCAAATGAAATGTTCCTGTGGTATCACATCACAGAGGAGGGTACCGGCAGCCTGAAATCAATTCCACTGGCACATGGTCAGACCAAAAACACGGTCTAGCTACATCTAGATCTCTATGAGACTATCAAAGCCAGGACACGGCTCACAATGTCCATGCTTTTGTGGAGGTTCAGCTGATGTGAGACTATCTGTTCTCAAGTGTGGTTAGGGGGTTGTTTTTATGTACGTTTTATGCTCATTTCAGGGAGGGCCCTAAAATGTTTCCCCAAGTACCTACATGCTGGGTCACTGCTTTGCTACAATTACAATTATTTATGTAGGAGTTGCTTTTGAGGGTCCAAATCGACATACAGGTGAGGAGAACAGGGTCCGACTGTATCCCTGTAGCATTTGGTATTGTAAGGGCCTTGTTCAAGGGCTCAATGATGCAGAATTTGAACTCGCAACCTTCATATCTGCAGCCCAGGGTGCCAACCCACAGAAACATATATTGCCCTTTATGAGCTAGAGGAAAACAGGACACCAGCATTTTCATGGACGTCTGTAGATTCTTGGCTTCTTGTCCAGCATTCAGAGGAAATACGGTGAGAAAGAGGCTCACAGTTTTGAAGCTTCGCCCTAAAAAAATAAAAAACAAACTATAATCCATCAAGTGAGATTGAATAATGGGAGTTGAGTACTTAACTGGCAGTGTTGTTTGTTTACAGTGTATCGGAACTCAGTATACATTTCACTATTTGATTGCGCTGTCGTCTGCCTGCATTTTACTTGTGAATATTAATAAGCCCAACTAACCATCGTCTGGCATTCATTGTTCATTCAGAGGAGTGCTTATTTTGGGCTGTGTATTCTGATGCGTTCTGACGTGTGCTGGTCTTTTTGTCATTCATTTACAGCAACAATGCCAGTGACGTCTTGACAGAGACGGCAGCTGATCGATCAGCCGTAACTATTTTAAGTGGCTAGTATAATTGGCAGGCCGAACATTATTCTTTTGTTGGATCCCTCGCAGTCTAGAAGTGAAGATTTTAAAACATGCTTCGAGACAGGTGTTATATGCAGATGGGGAGCACGGTGGGAACGGGCCTTGAATGATGATGACTCTGGCAAAGTCAAAGCGCACCGCTAATGCCGAGGTGCAGCACGGCGTACGGTTAATGGCCTCCCAGGCGTATCACACAATTTCACTGCAGAGCCTGAGCCCGTCTGACTGTGCCATCCAGTGCTGGTGTCCCAGTGCTGCTTCGACGATAGTTCCTCTCCTCCTCTGAATCACCCTCAAACCTCTTGTTTGCTGGCACGTCCTGTGTAAGAGGCAGATGATTATTTTTCGGCAGGCTTCACTTGAGGAGAAGGAGGGGCTCCCGACAAGCAATGGCTGCAGCTGTCAGTCAGGCCGTCACACGTAAACACACATTTACTGATGAGGGGCAGGAGGTGGCGTACTGTAGCGCTTTAGGAACTGGTCCATGAAGCAGACCTGCTGGAGCTTCTACTGTACCTCACCAAAATATCATAATTTTCTTGGTTTCTTGGCAACGCAAACAATATAAATATGTATTCACCGGCCCCTTTTTTAGGAGCACTTGCACACCTGCTCGTTCATTCAATTCAGTTCAATTTTATTTGTACATTTGTATTTTCACAACATTACATTGTCTCAAAGCGCTTTACATGATCTCAGCCCAAAGCCCCCAGTGAGCAAGCCAGAGGCGAGAGTGGCGAGGAAAAGCTCCCTAGAAGTGAGAAACCTTGGGAGGAAACAGACCCGAAGGGGGAGCCCATCCTCCAGGGGCCGGCAGAGGATTCAATTGAACAAAATTCAAAATCTGTATAGTACAAATGTTATGATTTTAGTCCCTATGCAGGGGCAGGTATGTGCTGGCATGTAGGTGCTTGATTCTGCTTCTGATGGCAGGATGAACAGTGGTATGGCAGCAGAGAAGGATGGAGAAAAATCACAGGAGCAAAGGGCAGGCGGGCAGGAAGGACGTCACAGGAAGTAGAGACATCACAGGTAGCATAGAAGGATGGAGAAAAATCACAGGAGCAAAGGGCAGGCGGGCAGGAAGGACGTCACAGTAAATAGAGGCATCGCAGACAGCAAGGAAGGAAGGAGAGACATCACAGGAGCAAAGGGCAGGTGGGCAGGAAGGACGTCACAGGAAGTAGAGGCATCGCAGACAGCAGGGAAGGAAGGAGAGACATCACAGGAGCGAAGGGCAGGCGGGCAGGAATGACGTCGCAGGAAGTAGAGGCATCACAGACAGCAGGGAAGGAAGGAGAGACATCACAGGAGCAAAGAGCAGGCGGGCAGGAAGAACGTCACAGTAAATAGAGGCATCGCAGACAACAAGGAAGGAAGTAGAGGCATCGCAGGAGCGAAGGGCAGGCGGGCAGGAAGGACGTCACAGGAAGTAGAGGCATCACAGACAGCAGGGAAGGATGGAGAGACATCAAAGGGTAGACGGGCAGGAAGGACGTCACAGGAAGTAAGGGCATTGCAAGTAGCAGGGAAGGCAGAAAATCTATATTCTTGGGTCTCCATGCAGCACACCCCAGAAGGGGTGGGGGAAATAAGAAATAGTTGATCAGCCAATCAGGTAGCAGTATCTCAATTCAGAAAGTACTGGTCATAAAATACAGATCAAGAACTTGGTCAGATCAAACATCTGAATAGGCAACAAATGTGATCTAAGTGACTTTGACCACAGCATGGCTGTTGGTGCCAGATGGGATCGTTTGAGCATTTCAGAAACTGCTGGAATTTTCACGCACAACAATCTCTAGAGTTCACAAAATATTGTGCGGAAAACGGAAAACATCCAGTGAGCCATTTATATTTCTTGCTACGGACGATTCTCTTATTTAATGGGAACGTCCTTAAAGGTTTAGAGTTTCTCCTGTTTACACGGCCCACGATTTTTTTCTGGAGCGATTCCAATCGAGATTACAACAGCTGAGAGTCCCTCAGGGACCTGCAACTGCGTTCGTGTCGGAAAATCCGCAACCGAAATCATTGCCGTGCCGGCCGCCCCTGGCCTTTCAACATATTTGGTTAACTAGTAGTGGCTGGATTCCAGGAATGTGGGATAATAGTTCCCTTTAATAAAAGATAGCCCTTCATTACCATTATCATCAGCTCTTTCACATTTTAATTAGTTCTTTTATGGTGTATGTGATGGGAAGCCCACACTTGGCTTTATATGTTTGTGTGTCCCCAACTAAAATGATTGCTCTTTGAGAGCCGTAAAAGACAGCCAACCTGTCAGTTCGCCTAGGTGCCAAGCAGAGCTTTATATGCAGATCACCCTTGGAACGTTCAGGTTGTGTTCTGGAATGTTTTTGCCGCAGCGCCTGAGCTGCTGTCAGCTGAGGAACATTATTGTTGTCATTGAAATTCCCGTCCTGCCACCTGGGTTCTTCTGGGAGGTGTGGACGAAACTCCAGAGGTCACAGGTGATGGAGCAGAGCTCAGTGTGATATGGGTACCGGGATTACTGATCCAGAACTTCAGATGGGAAGGGACGGGCAGCCTCAGAACCGTCTTGCTTGCAAGGGGTGGGTTTGGGGGGCGGGGTGCTGGTGATAGTAGAGGAAGGAAGTTGTCAGGGAGGGGGTTGTAAAGAGGGGAACTTAGAACCTTCTTTGGGCATCTGTAATGCGGTGAGCCCCCCGGTTTTGGACACGGATGATTAGGTGGGAAGGACATCAGCCTGTGAGTTAGACTGAAAAAGCTGTGCCTAATGACTGGGCTCCTGTCACTGTGGAGCAAGTAGTAGTTACTAAACGGACCCAATGTTACTGGCAGGTGTGTGATGGAGACTCTAATGTGATGCTCTAGTGCAGACTACAAGTCCCACAATGACATTGGCCCACGCCCACAAGTGATAGGGTTTCAAAATGTAATTAGTCGTAGTACCTTAACAAACAAACACACCAACACAATGTGAACCTGACAGGCGTTCCTTCAAGGAGGTTGGCATTTTTCCACAAGCAAGGCAGGGTTCGGGATTGCGGCTCTGCCAGCGGGCGCAGGAGACGCGCTGGGGGCGCAGTCCCACGCTGTTGTCCTGGCAGAGACCTCTGCTCCCGTTGCATTCATCTCCTTGACGAATGGAATCTCCTCCAATGAATTCCTTCCTGCTTTAGAGTGAGCGAGGTGAGGTTCAGGGTCGGCTTGCTTACGGAGTGCCGATCTCCGGTTTCAGCTCTTCTTCCTCCTTCCTTTTCTTCATTACATGCGTATTCTTTAAAGCCTATTTTTGCAGCCGTACGCAAAACAATCTGGCAGCCCCTGACGGGACGTGGAACTGCAAAGCCGCCGCTGGCTGTTCCCCCCTTATCAGCTTTGTGCCGTGCCTTCTGGTGGCTTATGACATCATTAGTGAAAAATCAAGCATTCCCACGAACGGCAGAGAGAAATCAATTCAAAGGTGAGCAGTGTGGCAGCTGTTTCTCACGGGGCCCCCGGTGTCTAGTCAGAGAACACTGTGAACTGAAATGAATAAAGCCGTTAATGCAATGTTTTTTCTATGCGCAATAATTTCATAATACAATAATTTACTTGGCAGAGCCCTACACCCATAGCGTCATAAAGCATTTGCTCTTGTGCACTTTTGTTTATAAAAAATGTATATTTTTGCCAAGAGAAATAAAAGGCATACAAATTAATTTCGGTAGCATTATTTTTTAAACAAAACAAACAAAAAAAAATGCTTCGCTTTGACTCTGTCACTTGCAGCCTGAATTTCATATTAGGATATGAACTGTGCCGGATAGCTTAATAAAACTGTACCTCTGTGAGGTCATTTACATGTGCTTGGCTGCATTGATTAGTCCCATAAATGAAGAAATCGCCGATTTTCACTCCCAAAAACTCAGTGGGGAGTTACCAGCCAGCGGAAGGCTCCCATAACTGCACGTGAAAATGAACTGGGAGTCCTTTGTCATTGCCGAAAAACAGGTCTCTGTGCGACATGTTGCTGTTGCACGCTTAAGTGATTTTTTTCTTCCGCTGTCTCTCCCTGTTAGCGTTACGTTTATCTTGGCTAAACCAAAGAAAACCCAATAGTTTCCACGGTTAATCCGCTGACCCCCATTGCCATTTCTCATCTATCTCACCAAAGAATCTCTCCGCTTTCTCTCGATGCTATCTGATTTTAAGGTGGGGGAACGGTGACAGAATTGCGTGAGACCAGCCAGTAATAAAGTATTCCTTCTGATGTAACCATGTGCCTGGACGGTGTGGGTTTAATCTGGGACAGGTTGCTTAAGGTACGGCCTTTCCCTGTGCTAGCTTAGATCCAGATGTATTGCGGCTTCTTCTGGTGTTTTCCTGAACTTGGAATTATTCCCAATGTATTCTGGTTCCCGTTGTGATTTTATTGCATTGGCAATAGCGGTTGTGTACAGTCTTTCCCCACTACCAGGTGAATACTTCTCCAGTCACACAGGACATTAGGCCTGTCACCCATCTGGAACTGCTGGGTCTTTCAAGGGCTACTTCATATCACAGTCTCTTAGGCTAACTGCGTTATATCACAAAGTTACTAGGATACATGTGTTACATCACAAAGTTACTAGGATACATGCGTTACATCACAAAGTTACTAGGATACATGTG
>JAODKN010000039.1:17168202-17190385 GCA_026774425.1 Petrocephalus zakoni | reverse complement strand
TTACTAGGATACATGTGTTACATCACAAAGTTACTAGGATACATGCGTTACATCACAAAGTTACTAGGATACATGTGTTACATCACAGAGTTACTAGGATACATGCGTTACATCACAGAGTTACTAGGATACATGCGTTACATCACAAAGTTACTAGGATACATGTGTTACATCACAGAGTCACCTTGGCTACTTTTATTGTCACTGAGTCTGTAGTCATAATTGCCTGGCCATGTTCTTTTATTATATTGGACTACTCATCATGCACCATATATCCATAGATCACATGTGAAATAAAACCATTGGATGAAGCTGTGCTAAGGTTTTTCCCCGTAATAGCTTGCACTCAAAGGGAGCTGGACCTTCTTATCCCCTTAGATTATTATGGTGTCTGTGGCCTGAAGCACAGTGTCACCATTTTACCAATTTTGTTTTATACTTACTAAAGGAGGTAGGAGCTCTTACTAGAACGCAGCAGTCAAATGGCCACTCGTGATATTTGAAGCTGGTCTTTACGATAAAACTACACCATCTCTTTCAGCGAGCCTGATAATTGTAGGCTTGTTTAAAAGGAGGGCATGTAACCACAATTGTAGTATAATGTACGATAATGTAATGTAGTATAATACTATGTATGACTGAGCATGTGTTATGGATTTATGGTATGCATTACACTTATATTACCATTTTTATGTAATGGTAGTTATTGCAAAACATGTTTTTCTTGTGGGGGAATTGTCCTTTGGATGTAGTTAGCTCCTGCAAGGCAGCCAAACCAGTCTACACACACACACACACACACATGTGCATCCCTACACGCACAGCCTGGGTGCTGTGGAAAATTCCTGTTGATCCCGAGCCAAAGTAGAGTGGCACGAGTCACCTCACGTGTTAAATAAATGAGCCGTGTTCAACATAGTGTCTGCAGGTAACCTCACCACCTTCCTCCCCATCATTAGCACTTCGTGCCCGTGAACAGAATGGGCTCTATAAAACAGCACCACCAAAACTAGGGACCTTAGTGACTTTCAGCCGGCCGGGATCATTTGTGTGCACACGGAAGTCCCTTGTGTGCTGCCGGTAAGGTGACGTTGACCCGGGTGATGTTGAAAACAACGTGTGGGGCGTCTGTATTACCTTAGCGGCAGGTGAGGTTCAAAACGCAGAGTGTGACATCAGTCCAGGCCAAAGGGAAGGAAAGAGCAGACTGTCTGATCAACCTAGATGAAGAAGATTGCCAGATTCCAGCATAAATACCCTAAAGATACCAATACCGTCTTGACCCGACACGGTAGATCTACAGACTGAAGTTTACAAGTAGTTCCTTTCCTGTCTTTTTTTATCAAACATCTGAAGGTCCTTCCTAGCCGGAAGATAGGAAATAACTCCCATGGGCTGAGTATCCCTCGTTTAGAGCTTATGGGACCTATATTCATGGAAATAGCTTGTGGCGAATGGGCCGCGGCGGTCGGAGAAGCCACACAAGCCTCGGCTAGCTTTGATTTCTCACCCTTCGCGATAGCGGAGAAGCAGAAATCATGTAAATGTGTCCCAAATCAATCTCCTGGAACCTTCCACTACCGGCAGAGAGGGGAAGAAGGGACGGAGAACGGGGTGGGGAGCCTTTTTTCATGTTTATTTTTTTACACTTGCAGACTTCTACTTTTGATTTAAGGTTAGGCAGATGTGGCTGGAGCAGGTCTAAACGAGTGGCCTTTTGCAGAAAGGTTAAAGAGATTCCCTGCAATCTCGCGGAGTCTGGGGAGTTTCTGTGAGTCGTCTATGGCCACTGGTTCCGGAGCAACAAAGGCGCCTACCTGTCTTGTTCATTTCACGGAGTGGCTGAGGTACCCTGGCCTGTCAGCTGGCTTTGCTTTCATCATGGTTTGTGAAAGACCGTGTCATGTGCGTCTGTGAACTTTTGTTTTGGTCTCTTGCCGGGGACGGCTCTCAGTCGCTGGACCCAGGAGCTGAATGGGGAGGTAATTTGTGATGAGGATGCCTTCTTGTGGTCTGTGTTATGTGTGGGGCAGTGGCAAAACAGCACGGGTTCTGTGTGGCTGCTGAAACCTAGCCTGCCGATTTGCCTTGGGTGTGTACGGGCATTTTGGGATCTATCGGCACAGAGCGTTTTTGTGGCACTGGGGAGGGATGCCACCCCCTCATGGACCATTTTGAATGGAGCACATCTGCTGGATTCCACAGGACGCCATTAACCCCCAAGCCATCATTAACCCCATTTGACCTCTAGACTCCGCCCTACTGGAGTTGTTTCCCCCTATTTGTTTGGTTGGCTTGAAGCAAGGGAGCAGACTGACCTATTAAGTTAGTGTCCAAAAAGACATTAGCGCCATTAAGTATTTTCACCAGCCATCTGCACAGTGCACCCTGTGCGCGAACCTGCCGCTCTCCCTCACAAGCGAAATGCGCGCCGCCGTCTTCGATCGGGATCATCCGATTGCACAATGTGAGAGATTCAATACTCTGAACAAATTGATGCGCCGGACAAGGACGCATGTTTAGCGATAAATACCGTCGATGCCGCATTGAAGCCCCAGTTAGCGGATGACACTAATTGTGATGACCCCCCCCTCCCCCCTTTCGCTAGACCCCCCTTTTGGTATTTTGGTTTAAAGCTGCTTGTTGACATCCAGCAGGGCACTTTCAGCTTGCACCTGAAGGAAGAAAAACTGTTTATCGGTTACGTCAGCATTGTGTGATTCAATACCGGCAACGTCGGGTTCGTAATTACGAAATCTGACACATTGGGGGGTACGATATTAGAATGGTAATGGGTGAAGAAGGAGGTGGTGCTTCAGCTCCCTCTGAGGACACCATTCAGGTCGAAGGGTTTTTTTTTTTTTACCTACACTCGAAGCCCAAGCAATATTTTTTGTGAGCCATGCGAAGATGTGCATTAAAAACACATTTTATGCTCGGCACACCTGGCTACTTTATTGTTTCGTTAATGGACGAACATTCTACGTGAAGACGAAACGTTCTAAGACATTGTACAAGACATTCAATTTCGATTTCGAAGTTTTGCTGTCGTGTGTGCCGAGGAACACAGTGAAATTCTTGTGCCGCAGTTATGGGAGGGGGGACAGAATGGCAACGCACTGAAAGACTGAGCAGTGCATGACAAAAAACAATGCAACATAGAAACTGTAGTCGCGCCTAAGGCGGTTGACAAGGATGCGTGGCAGTCTATTATTGCATCATGTACACAGAAGTGTACATGAAACGGGGTGGGTGGGGGGGGGAGAAGATGGAAGGAGAAATAATAAGGGCGATTTTGTGCCTCATGCATTTGTAGCATGGGATCACTTCCATCGCCTCTGTGCTGCGGCCCCTGCTCGCCTTCCACCAGCCCCCACGTTTCAAACCAGAGAAATAACGAGTCTGACCAGCACTGTCGCCAAGACGCTCTGATTGATAATGACCACTGGAGCCGCCGAGGCTTCTGGGGATTCTTGTTTAGCGTTTCGATCGATGTTGCACGAGACTGGACGGTAATTTCGTACGATTTCTCAGCACAGGCATGGCTTGAGGTGTGGCGGCCGGTTGCGAATCGGGTGGGGAGGAGGGTTTGGGGTGAAACGACGCTCTCATGATGTCATGCACTCTTTGACTGTTTGCGGTCAATAGCGGCAGTCTTTCCCAGGTTGTGGTCCAGTGCCCGTGGTGGCGTTTCCAATATGGTATGGGAACGGCATGGTGGGAAAGACGTTTTTGTTGTTGGATATCCAAGTGAAAAACCTTCCGTTGTCCTACTAAAGCCTCACAGTGATTGGCTTATCATCACAACCAGATGCTTGTCAGCTAATTTATCCCATCATATCTTCTTACCTACTTTACTGTTCTAATACATGACATCCATCCTCCTTGTATAAACACGTACAGTACTTTGATGATTCACTGTAGAAAGGGCGGGTAAATTGTGGTACGGTGGGCCACTATTCATGCATGCATACGCTATCACTCGCTAAGGGTAATTTAGCATAATCAAAACTCATGATCTGCAATCTTTTAGGAATAATTCAGAGTGAGCCTCTGGTAAACACAAGCAGAATATGGTGGACTGAACCATGTAATTCCTGAGGTGTTTGGCAGTCAGCGGCTGTGGAAATTGGAGCTAACGAATGCAAGTGTGGGATGAAGCGTCACACAGAACTGTTTGCGAGTCTGGGTCTTGCGGCCCACTCTGTCTTCAGCAGCTAGACTTAAAGTTTTCTGTAAACACCCTTGAATATCCTGCATATAAATGTTCTATCCACCTTAAAAATAGTGGAAGGTAGTGGGGGGGGGGAGAGTAGGAATCATGGTTGTGATCGTTATCAGTGACAGCAGAACTCGGCCCAGTGCAGGAGGACACTCCTCCAGAGTGGCAAAAACTCCACCGGTAATCCTTCCGTCTACATCGACGACGTCGACACCCCCTTCACCCCCCCACCCATGGGGCTCCTTGGCAACAAGACAATGGAGGATCTCCTGGGAGGAGATGCTGACATTGAGTCAGATGCTGTACAGGCCATTATTACCAACAATCTAAATGTTAATATAAGGCTGTGACAGTGTTTACCCACGGCTGCGTTGTGAGCCTTTTGTGATTAAATCAGCAACTCAAGCTCGCACTCAATTAAAATGTAAAGGATTTTAATCAGACAGTGTTGGTTAAAGGCTGTCCCCACCCCACTGCCACCCTCACCCCGACACAAATCCGGGGTGTGGTAACATTGAATTCTTAAATCTATAGGGGTGATTTACCACCAGCGGAAGTTATAGGGTGCTTTCAGTGTAACCCCCCCACTTCATCTCCTGGCATTTGGGCGGGAGCCAGGATCAATACAGTCTGTGATGCTATAAGGTTTTACTGGTTGCCATGACGTCTGGCACTTTGTATTTGAAGCCCTGCTTGTGTGTGCCCGCGTGTGCGCACGTGTATGTGTGTGTGTGTGTTTTTCCTGGTAGTGAAGTACAAGGGCTGGCACTAATGTCATTGCCCATTTATTGCAGGCTTTGGGTACGGTCCTGATTCTGATCTTATGTCGACCTGGATCGAATGTATATTGGTGCAAAAGGAAGAGGATACTTGGGAGGTTAATGTTCCATTTGATGTCTCTCCAAGCTCCTCCTTAACTCTCCGTATCTCCAATCAGCACTCACTCAGCCCAGAATGTCCTTTCTGTGACGGAGCTGTGGGATTTCCTACCGCCTTGCCAGCAGAAAGCATCAGGGGCCAAATTCTGCCTCTTACTCATGATGGAAGATGTCTAGATGTCACCAGTCCTGCCCAGATTTCTATATTTGGAACTCCCTTTGTTCAACAAGCCTATTGTTGACCTGGAAATAGCTACAGTGTTTGTACCAAGTGTCTTAACTGATCATAGGCATAGCAGAGAGCCAGGTCATGGTTCAGTCTCCCCCCGATTCTGTGCCAGCCTCGTCCTGCTGTATCGATCTGCGTCCGTCCTTCTGTGGGAAGTGCTTAACGGTCACCTTTCTGACTCACACTTACACGCACACCTGGCAGCCTGAATCATGCTGATGGTGCTCAAATCACATCAAACCACATCCAAGTGCATAAGTGGGTTGAAAGGAAAAAAAGAAAAAAAAAAACGTAAGTCACTTTGGATAAAAGATAAACCAAATGAGAGCCTCGTGCTGCGGGGTAAAGTTCAACTGCCAAGCGTCCTTCGTCGTCCTCACATCCGCCTCTTTCAAGTTCAGCTTTTTTGGTAGATTACATTTACATTTGCCTTTTGATTTGATGAAGCTGGCCCAATACGGATATTTCCCAGGAGCAATTCGAGTGAAGTGTCTGACTCAAGGGTGCTAGAGCGTGACCTCGGGGACTTCATCCTTTGGGAGACATGCGCGCATTCGTAACAGCTGAGCTGCTGATGGCTGAACGAGGAACAAACCCACGTCTATACAGACGCAGTCCTTGAGATTGGCATGGGGTTCCGTTCGTTCCCAACTCCCAGCACACCTGAACCAAACAATCAAGATAAACCATCAAGAACACTAAATACCTGACACAGCTGTGTTGGGAGATGGTAGGGGGTCCCTGAGGACTGGGTTAGGAAACGGTGATCTAGATTGAAGTTTGCTGGACATATGTGACTGTCTAAACCCTGCCTGCAGACTGGAGTTCCTACTGATTTTCTCTCTTATTCTTAAGCTGCACATGTGTTTACTGTGCGAAAGATTCACTCGAGTTTTCATCTGTCTCCGAGCTGCCAGTGGGCGTACAATCAAAGAGTAATTCTATTGGGCCTTGGAGGAAGTGGACTCAGACACCGTATTTACACATCACCCCAGCCACCCGTGCAAATCCCTGCATCTAGGCTAAACGCAGGTTCACTTTTCCAATGCTCTGGGGACCCCGGGTTGTCAAACGCATTTTTTTTTTTAATGAACTGAAATTGAAATGCGACACACACAGAGCAACGATAGCTAATTATTTCTCTGCGAGAAGCAGCCGTGGCACTGTGCTGTTTCACTTTGTGTGAATAGACTGGGTGCTGTTAAAAAGGGTATTTTGCGTTAATTAAACCAAACATGGTCTAGCTAGCCAGGGCTAGCCAGAGATGCCTCCTAAAAGTGTTTCTGCCGTTGTATCTCCAGAATAAAATCTAACCTAGAAAGACATTTTTTAATACAGAAATTTTATTCTGATCTTTTCTGAGATGAATCTTTTGAAAAAATATATATATTTAAAGTGTGGCCCTATACAAAATAATGGGTTTGGATCTGTCCATGCCGAACGACAAAATGAAAGGAACCAAAGAAAAAAAACACCTAATTCCACTGCCTGACCCATCAAACCCCTATCTTCTATGTGCGGAGTGGATTCGGATCTGTGGGTCATGTATCTATTTAACTGCCCGGAACATGCATTATTTAAAAAGGCGAGATTGTTTAAGTTGCTTGCTGACGTTGCTTAGCAACAAGTATTACCTGCTTTGTGTTGCTGTTATTGGAAAATATGCCATGCTGTGGCCAACTTGTCTCTGTCAAAATATGTTTGCGATGAGAATCAGTGGTATATACTGTAAGTGACCGACTTTAATCTGTCATCCACCTATCTTCCAGATGTTTGTTTGGAATGGGGTCAAGGAGAAGCTTGGTGACTCTGCCAGGCAGCATAGGGCAGACCCTGGAAGGGCTGCTTGTCAGTAACACACACACACACACACACACACACGCGTTTGTGTTCCTATATTGGTGAGGGCCGTCCATTCATGTCTATGGGAAAAACCATAATCCCAGTCACAACACCCTTAACCCCTACTCAGCCCAAACCTTAACCATAAGAAACCAAACAAAATTCAAGATTTTCAGCATTTTTATTTTTTTGATCGCAGTCACAGATTTTTTATAAAATGAAGTGTGAAGTTCTGGTGGCTGAATAAATTACTTCATGTCATTCTGTCATGTTTTTGAGGATTTGCTATACTTGTGAGAGGTCCTCACAAGCATAGCAAAACCTGTACACACATACACACACACACACACACACCAAATGACCCACTATTGGTTATTTAGAGATGCTAAAGAGCCCAACTCTGTGTCTTTGGACTGTCAGTGGAAACCAGAGTCCCTGGAGCAAATAGAGGGGGAGAATATCTACAGTCCACAGACACGGAATGGAAGTAGGATTTAAATCGCCGCCACTCGAGATTCCACACAAGTACTGAGCAACTGTACCACTTTTGTATCTTTCATGTTTAATGCATTCATATGTTCTTGCATTATTCTTTATTCTATGAGAGCTCTGTTGCCCTGTACTGGATAAGCAAATAGAGGATGGATGGATGTTTAGTAGATCGTGTCGAGTTGCGATGAGGCATCACCATGCACTGTGTTGAAATGGTTGTGTAAGAGAGTAACTTGGATGGTGGTGTTTTGGCCTTACTTGAGAATTTTCACCTCTTAGTGCAGAAGGTTTGATTGCTTTTCAGACACGGTCTGGCGGGTATGATGTGGAGCTGTGGTAAAGATGAATCGCCTGTTTTCTGCCCGCTGTGTCCGCCACCAAAGAGGTCGTCAATCTCCTCACCAGGCTTTGCTACAGGTTTGTGTAAAAATCCTCCATCATTCCATGCAGGGCAGATGTCGTTTTCCTGACGCACGACGCCAGCCTGACGTTCAGTCAGATGGCCCGGGGGCGCTGGGGCGTGTCGGTCATGGAGTCGGAGGAGACGCCTTCATGACTCCAAGGCTGAAGGTGAAACACCAACCATATTGCTCTCTAACTTCAGTGGAAGAATCTATGACAGTTTGATGGACACAGCTGCACGTGTGCTGATTGTGGGTAGAAAGTACCAGGCTTACCTGGTTAGGGCCCTGTTCATATGATGGAAAGGTTGCCGGGTTCGAGTCTGGTCCTTGGCAGTATAGTTGCATGAAAATCTGGATAAATGACCTGATTGGTGCTCTGAAGTTCTGCTCTCACCTGTCTCCCAAAGGAGAGCATGATTTTACATTCCAGTGTACTTAGGCAATGACGACTGAAACATTATTTTATTTTCAATCCCATGTCTGGCCAAGGCCAGGAGAACCTGTGTCCATTTGAATAATTTCCAGATTGGGCTGAGTGATGCATGTAGTTCTGTGGTGTTTGTGTCTTCAGGATGCAGGTATGGGTGCAGCAGCTTTGTCTCCACCAGATTCCTATGGTGCTGGGACAGCTCTGGGCCTGGGTCTGGATGAGCTAGGTCTTTAATGGCAGGAGCTTCCCATGGCAGTCAGGATGAGTGGCCATAAACTGGGCGTCACGGCAGGAGCTTCTGCCCTGATGGCATCTCGTCCCCCGGGTGTGCGGCTGCAAATCAGCCACAGAGAGAGTGACACCCTGGGAATTCGCCCCCTGACCGTACTTCCTGGGTGATTACGGACACGTCAAGTCAGGTTACGGACGTGGTCCGCGGCTGTCAGCCGGCAATAATTCGTTTTTGTTTTTTTCTTCTTCTCCTTATAAGAACCGACCTTGGTGACTGGGGAAAGAAGAGGGGGCGAAAGTGGGAAACATCCTTCTTAGATCCGTCCATACGGAAGGGAGATTTCAGAAGCCTCCGGCTTGGATTGCCAGTGCTGCTTATCGCTGAGGCCCTCGCTGGTGATATTTAACCGTATTCATACATGATCTTTATATGCTGTCCGGCATGGTGATTTGTTATGTGAGTGAACAGCGGGCGATCAATAAAGTTTTTCATTTTGAATAGTACTGTATCCCAAGGCTGAGGAAGGCCAGGGGGTGATATTACATGCTGGCTGAGTTGGCTTTAACCGAGGCTTTGGGGGAAGTGTTTATTCTGTAGCTGGACTGTCGCTACAACTTTTATTGCACCTTTCGATGGCATCATCCAGGAGCACATTACCAAAGATGCAAACTTGTGACAGGAATGGATTCCCATCTCCGGATTGTCTCGCAAATGGGAGGGTGAAGGTGCGCGGGCCCCCGCAGCGGTCTCGCGTCGTAATGTCATATTTGTCACGCTGACGCTGTGTGCACCCCCCCGGTGGGAGGGGGTGGGGTGAGAGATGCTGGGTGAGATAAAGGCTGACGGCACCATTGTTCAGCTTTATCGCAGTGCTCTCGGCGGTTTATGGGACACGCTGTGTTCCCCACCACGGTCAGGTGTGTGTGTGTGCTGGGCGTGGGTGGTTACCTGTCTGTAGTATTGCAGACACTGGCAAAGGGGTGGGCAGCCAGGAGAGGAAAAACTCTAGGTCTTACTGTCATGATAATTCTCTGATGTTTTGTGTCTACAAGATACAGAGGTGGGTGCTACCACTTTGTTCCCAGAAAATTCCTGTGGTGCTGTGACAATTCTGGGCCCCAGTGGGTTTAGGGACCAGGTCTCAAATAAATTGGCCTCTAATGGTGTACTCACACTAGGAGATCCGCAAATTTTACCTCCAAAGTCTAATTTGTTTGGCTAGTGTGATCTCTTCCTACCATACCTCGGTACGGTATGCTTAACTGTGCCTGGGCCCATTTAAAGAGGTGTGCCAGGGCACGGTACGCATAGTATGATCGCTAACTATGCCCGAACATAGACATGACGTCTATGATGAACATGCGTGCGCACATGTACACTACACATGAACCTGAACCGGAGGGAACGGATTGGGTAGGCGGTACGGATCAGGTACCAACAAACATTTAACAAAGGGGTCAGATTCGTCTGCAGAGCTGCAGTGTTTGCTGGAAATATGAGCTGACGAAAGTATCCAGGAGCTGCTGAATGCAAAACACAAAAGCTCAGTCCCGTATTTTTACCAGATATCACTACGTTCTTATATATGCAGCACGATTAATGAAAATCTCTTTCTGGCATACTTGGAAATTCTATAACTGGGCCGCGTGTCATTGTGCCCAAAACGACTCCAAATAAGCCACAAAATAAGGACATTAATCATGAACTATGCTGTGCTGTGCAATAGCACTTTTCTTCCTGTGGTTTCTTCAACACAAAAAGTCGCGCAGTGATGATGTAAGTGTACTCGGGCCCGGAATGTTAAGTGCAATGTGAGCACAGACCAGCGGGGCAGTGGGGAGGAGGTATAGTCATGCTTTAGCCTGACACGAGGCAACCGGGCCAAGTTCGCCTTAAGGCACAAACTTCGTATAATGCTCAAGATGAGAGGAACCTCTGTAGGCCTTACATAATTATTTGTATTACTTTAAAATTTTATCTTGTGGAATCATGTCTAAACTTGCATTCAGTTATCTGATTAAGTGAGACGTGGTGAGTAGAAATGAATCAGAGGAAGTCAGCACACAACGAGTGACTAACATATATTTGCTTAGTGTGTGTTGATGTTCGGATGTGCTTTATGTATTTCTTTTCCCATGAGGCTGCTTGAGCTGACGCTCATGTGTGTGTTTTTCGGTGCTCATGCCTCCTTTGGTGCGTGTGCATTATAGGACATAAAATTCTGGGTTAGGATGATAATTTGCATTAATGATGCCTGCCGAGCACGACAGTTTCAGGAAGGATGATCCTAGGAGAAAAGCACGCATATTTTTGTGATGCATCGATAAACTGGCATTGGTAATGTTTCATAAACAAACCTCTGTTAGTCCCGCGGTGTCCTGCAGGTCAAAGTTGTGGTTGAACTCGGTCTGCGATGAAGCTGAGAGCGTTGAGTCCCTGTGGTTAGTTACAGCATGGGTTCATGGCACTTGGGGATCTGCTGGACTCCCACACTCGTGGACGGCTGCCAAGTAATTATAAGCACCCCTGAAATTTGAGCAGGAGGACAGGGACTTCTGTTTATTATTTCCAATATGATTTACTTGCAAAATTCACTGCGTGTAGTGTTGGCCGGTGTGATTATCCAGCTCCTGAGCTGTGGGCTCCTGAGCTGTTGTGCCCTACAGTCACTTGATGCCTCGCATCCTCATGACCTGCGAGAGAAACATCATCAGGACAACATTGACACCAGAGGCGGGTAATTCAGGTCCAAAGAGTAAAAATCCAGACCAGGATTTTGTTTCAACCAACCAGTTGAGTATTAAGAATCGCCGTCACAGAGTGCTCAACTACTTGGTTGAAACAATCCTGGTCTGGATATTGTTGGCCTGGATTACCCACTTCGGATTGAGACAGACACCTTAGCTGTTTGCATTTATTGCTCAGGTTAGCTTTGCTGATATGTTAGTCTCTTAGGTGTTTTGATTTGTCATTCACACCCTGAAAATCTATCAGGATGATTTTCTGAATTCATTCATGAAGTGGTGATTTCTTTCATTCCAGTTTATAACCACTTCGGTGGATGAACAGAAATCTGACAAAACCATGTTCCAGAAGTGAAAATGAAAGTATTAATTAACGTGATGAAAAACAATAACACAGAGAAGTTCAAAAGGTTGATCTAAAATCAGTTTGTACTGATAAAATAAAGATTGCAGTGAGATTCTGGGAAGAAACACAATGTGAGAGGTGAAGTCAAAAATGTTCTCTTCCTCTCTAGGCCACGCCTACCAGGAACAAACAGTGGCCTTTATGCCTAGACCAGGGTTGCGTTTCCCGAGCAACGGCGGAGGTTAGCATTAACGGTGCATCGCACTATGTTAGCTCAAACTAACTAACATTCGATGTACGACTGTTTCCCAAAACCATCTTTTTTTGTTAGTTATCACCATAATTCGAACCACAATGGTTCCAGCGCTGAGTGGACGGACTTGAATCCCAGCCGGCCATGTGCAAGAACTCACACACTTCCTAATATTACTTTGAAATGCGACAATAGTGCCGATATTACATTAGAAATTTATTATTTTAGTCATGTTTTAGACAGCTAGAGAAATCAGCTCTATCTGTAATAAGTTCCTTTAGTTCAATCACACCATTACACTTATAAATGTCTGATTCATCATCAGTGCTATAGTGTGTTAGTGGCTCTGTGGGATGGATATATGTGCATCACCCTCCAGCAACATGAGTTTGTGTCCAAACACCAGTATGCTTTTTTTTTCTTATAAATCTTTTTCATATGGAACGAAAGCTCTCAGTTATTAAAAATTGACTCAGTATTTTAGCCATTAATTTGCCCGTGTAATATTTGCTTCCCGTATGTTGTTTGCCCATGTGATATTGTATATATAGTGTGTCGTTTAACGATGGATAAGTCCCGCCATAGTTTCAAACTATGGTTTCGGGATAAACCTGTGTCGTACTTCCATAGTTCCAGCTACATCAGTTGCTAATATAGTTAGCAACTATGCTTTTGGGAAACGCACCCCAGAACTGCCCAACTCCAGTCCTGAAGGGCCAGAATCCAACACAGTTTGCGGATTTCCCTGCCTAGACCTAGACCTCTCCAGCCTCTAGACGGGGTTAGACAAAAATACATATAAGGTACTATACTAAAATAAATTGGCTCCTCCACTTAAGATAAGTAATTAGAAGTAATTAGATCTTGCCCGTGACGCGTCTTGTCACCGTTGCATGTTAACGTATTCTTGGGCTAAAGGCCCTGTGGTACATGGACCTGAGCTTCTGGAGAAAGGATTAGTCAATTGCTTGGTACTTACAACCACACTAGGTCATTTTCCAGGTCATTTGATGCATTGTCCTATAACTGGCGGACTGCGTTAGTACAGCTCACATCTGCCACAACTTGGGGCAGGTCTCCCGCTTTTCAGTGCGAGTCAGGAACTCGTCCTCTGTGGTATCTGCAGGAAACGAGCCCTTAAACAGGACTTTACGCGATGCCTGCGATTTAGCCATCAGCAAAATGTGTGCCGTGGCCCCATGGTGGATTTGCCGCCCCCCCCCCAGAATCTGTAAACAGATTTGCTTTGGGAACTCTAGATTTGCCTTCTGATTTACATTTTTCTGCGTATCCCACGCCGAGCCGGCTACTGGCGGTCACACTCTGCTCCCTGTGCCTACCCGTCACATGCTGGACACTGATGCGCGCGGACTGGAGTTATGGAGGGCTTCCGGCTACCCCCCCCCCCCCACAAGAGGGGCACAGCCTTCTAGCGGGAAGCATTGCCAGGCCCCGGCATCTGGCTTTTACCGCTAAGATGATGGAGATGTAAACGGGTGTTTTGACGCATACTCAGAGTGGTGAGGGGTGGTGTGGTGGATTTTAGGGCTTTTAGACACCTGCTGGCTGCACTTCAGCTCTTGCAGAAAACAAACCGCCTGACACTTTACCCTCTGCTCTGCGTTATAAATCAAAGATTAATTACTCATTTGACGGCTGTTTTCCGTGTTATATCAGCTAGTCACAAACCTCAGCATCAACCATAAAACTATTCAGCAGCAGAGCCACATTCCCCCCCCCAAAAAAAAAAAGAAATATATATATATATATATGTTTTGTATTTTTATTAGTATTCTCTGGCACGGTATAAATATAACCTGAATACAGGGTATATATTATTCATTGCTTTTTTTCTTAAAAATAATCCTGCCTGTTCTCTAAAATCCAATAAACAGAAAAAACGGGGGATGTGATCTTGGATAATTTTTCATCTCTATTTTGTTGTTTTTGCAAGCCCAAGTTATCTGAGATAATGCATTTAATATCCAGCCGGTGTTTCTCTATGATGTATCAGTTTAATGAAGAGGACGGGGTGCGGTGTAAATCACTTTAAGTGAATCTTTAATCTCCGTACCTACTGAATGTAATCTGTTTTCACATTTGCATTTCTCGCGTGTAGCGCGAGCCCCCCCCCCCCGCATATAGACCGCGCTCGTCACCTGAAATATTGAAAAAGCAAGTGTACCGATTGTGAGGTCAGATACGAAACTTATTAAGAAAGGCTTTCTTTTTTTTTTTTTGCATCATGTGTTCAAACGCTTGCTCAGAGACACATAATCCCTGGGCATTTTTGAAGACGTCCTGCCTTAAACCTTAGTCCCTAAGCGTACTGACTTCAGGGGGGGCGGTGGTGGCGTGGGCCCCGCTGGTAGTGGAATTTTGCTTATATCGTTGCTGAATATTGGAACAGATTCCCAGGACACTGCATATCATTCACGGGCAACAGGGTGTTGCTGCCAATTTCCGGTAGACTCCTGGAACTTCCGGAAGAGGTAGGGGTGTCTGTTCTGGATATGCAAGCCTAGCTACCCTCATTACTTCCTGCATCTCCTGTATCCTAACTGAGGGGGGGGGGGATTCTTATTTTCTAATGCCTCTTCAAGTGTGTGTGGGGGATGTATGATTAATTTCAAGCCCCAGTGAGATTTAATTTTGGTGTCTATTAAAGTTTATTGGTGGTCATGGATACAGCTGGCAGGAAGTAAACAAAAATATGCTTTAGGAAGGCAGTAAGTTAATGCTTAGGACGCGGCTTACCAGGTTAGGCCTCTGTATTGTGAACACGAGGTTTCTGGTGTGAATTCCATCCTTGGCAGCGTAGGCACATGTCTTGTTGGGCTCTTGAGCAAGGCCCTCACCCTGTTTCCCCCAGAAAATGCGCCCGGGATAGCTGGATAAATGATTGACTCTCTTCTCAGACCCCAGGCTCTGCTCTCAACTATGTCTGTATACAGTCTAAAAGGAGAGCATGATGGGATATATTCAAAAAAGCATTCCGGTGTACTTGTGTAAATGGGAAATAAAGCATCATTTAATATTCAGGAGAGCACGGAAAGATGAGGACGGCTCGCTCCCCCAGCCGTCCAGGCCATGCAGATAGGTGGCGTGATGGATTCAGTCAGCGCCCCCCAGTGTGGGCCAGTGCTGACCGCTGATTGGCCGCTCCGTCTCTGCCCAGCGTACGGTGTGATACCTCAGGGCTGAAATTAACAGACATCTTTTCTGGATACACAAGTGCATTACCACGCTGCACCCCCCCCTCCACTCCCCAAAAGAACCCACAACACAGATCATGATTAAAATCCCATTTATTTTTCTCTTTGAAATCCCGGATTCGTGTCCCTCTGCCAACTTCAGCCTGTATCTTAGCACGCTAAGCAGTAAGCGGTTTCTTTTGAGCCAGATTTCCATTTCCAGTGGCTCAGCACAATCCCTGCAAACCCAGGATAATGACCGACGAAAACAGCCCCCCCTCAAGCTCATCGTCATCGTCAATACAGATGCATCATATAGTATTTATTGCTACAAGGCCCCCGTTCATTTCGGAGCAAATGCATTTTGGCACGCGGCTGTAAACAAAAAATCGCCGTTTTCCAGCTCTGCTGACCTCGTGCCGCAAGGAGAAATAATTGGGGAGCTTTAATGTCTCTGCTCTGACAATAAAATGCTGTGCTGCCTCTTAAAAAAGTATTGGTTTCCATTCCCGGGTGGTTTAACCTTTCAACTAGCCGGTTAACCCATTGTGTTTCTGGGGTGTAGGACTAAAATATACGCGAATGCAGACGGGCCACCCGCAAATGAAATTAAAATGGCCATTAAAATAAAGGTCGGATAATAATCAGTGATTTAATGATTTGATTTAATGAAGCGTTAAAAACTTTGGGGGCCTTTAGGGGCCCTTCCAGCTCTTGTCCTTTTAATGTCAGTGACATCGTTTGGTGTCAGCAGAGGGTTCCCCGCCGAAGTGTGTCAGCCTAGCTGGCGAGTGATTGACAGGCTCAGATGACGGCCATTATTGGCGTGTCGAACTGGCTGGAACTTTCCGGACCAGCGGTAGGGTAGGTGCACAGGGGAATCATGGGAAAACAGCACCTGTGCAGGGCCGCCTTCATGCCCGAACGCTGGAAGGTCTTTGTTCAGTTTTTTATTGTCATGTGTGTCCCGAGGAACACAGTGAGGTTCTTATGCTACGGTTTGCGGGCTCGGGGACAGGTGCATGGCGGGCAAAGAACAGGGGTGTGGGGGGGGGCATTTGGGGGAGCAGGGGCTGCCTGAGCACCTGGCCCTTTTGACAGAACGATGGAAGGTGCCTCTGTTCTGTACCCATTTTCAATCATGGCACACAAAAACAGGGGGACAAATTTAAGCAAGTGTCTCTTTTTGATAACCAGCGATTGAGCAAAACCCCCTCCACCCCTCTGGTCGAGCATCTCCCCCTTGAAAACTCTGCATGGCCCTGGCCAATACTCTTGCAGTAAGACTGCAAGCCAAAGATTCGCCATTTTACGTCACGGTGGAGACAGTCAGTTTCAAGGACTTCGGAAAACATAGCATTGTATTCAGGGCTTTTGGCAAAATGGATTGAGTACAGTGCTACCATGCGGGAATGGCTCTGTCCATGCAGATGTGCAGCTATTGCGTTACCAACCTGCCCCAACATGTCAGTGAGCGCGCAACTCCACGTCGAAACATCCTCAGTCAGCTCCCTGTTCAGACTGAGCACGTGCCGAGCACACTTGGACTTGCACGGAGTGCGAGCGCGTCGCTTCGGATTGCTTACGCACTTACGTCTGCAGCAGGTAGGTAGAGAATTCAGCTCTGGGATACAGAGTCTTTCCCCCTGAAGGAAACATAAGCAGCAAATGCTCTATACCAAAAAGAACTCCTCTGGGTGACCTTCATGCGATTCTCTCCATGCCTGCACACGGGGATCTTTCCTAATAAAAGGTGAAGTGCTCTTCTCTAGATGGAATCCACGAGTGCGGTTAGATATCTTATTCCGGGTTTGAAAGACTGGCACCGGTAAATAAATTCAAATTCGACGGGCCCGCTGTTGTAATACTGGAGACCCGTACAAGAGTCCTCCGGGATGTGGACCACTGCGGCGAAAGGCAGCGAAACAGAATCACGACCCCGCCATTTCGGGGTGTTACAGTTCAATTAGCGTGGCGTTCGTCCGCCCCCTTGGAAGCACGTGAGCACTGTACCTGTGAAATCCAATTTCCCCGCAGATGGGCCATGCTGGCAGTGCGGGTGTGGGGGGGGGGGTGCCTTTTGGTGCCTCGCCTCTCTGGCGTCCGGGGAATTCGCGGCAATTGGCTTGCCACGCACCAGTGACTCCGCGTGAAGCTCTGCACCTGATTGGCTGCCAGGGATCAACCCTTTTTTTTTTTTTGCATATTAATAGGCCTGAGCGGAATTGCTGTTGCTTTTAATAAGGAAAGCTGGTAGGCTGTCAGGAGATGTAACACAAACCACAAGAACTGCAGCATACTTCTTTTCCAGAAAGCATTGCGACGAGTCGGTTACAGAGAATGTTATTAGTGCATGCTCCTTCCCAGCTGAGAATTGCAGTTGTAGATTTGGAAGCATAAACTAACCTATAAAACAGAGTAGCGTTTTTATTTTTGATATTTGTTAAACGAAACGGTGGGGTGGAATGAAAAACAAACTGCTGTTCTGACTTTCGCAGAAGAAAAATCCAGGAAAAACAAATCAGACATCGGGTCTTGGGAAGGGATGCAACCAGGAGCAGAGAAGGATGCCTGGGGCTTAGAAACTAAACAGAAGTGTTTTATATTATTGGTAATTAGGCTGAGGCTGCATGCAGGAGGTGTGCCGCTCAGGGGAGCATAGCAGCCGCACACTTCCACGTTTGGGGGTCTGACTCATGCCTCTAATTCCATGTGTGTGTCGAGTTCGCGTGCTCTTCCTCGACCCACATGGGTTTCTTCTAGCACAAAGTTTCCCAACCCAGTCCGCGGGGCCCCCCAGACAGTCCGCTTTTCCTTCCCACCTCCCAGAGCACCGGTATCAGGTATTCGTTGCTCTTGATTGGCTGGGAGCTGGGAGGGGGCTAAAATGTGGACTTTCTGGGAGTCCCTGCGGACCGGGTTGGGAAACACTGCTCTAGTACTTCCTGTGGTTTCCTCCCAGTGGTCAAAGACAGGTGGTTTAGGTTTATTTGGCACTGACATCTTGCCCGGCAAGTCCCCTGCTGTGTGTCCCGTACTTTCTGAGACAGGCTTCTGGGTCACCACCACCCTAACCTTGATAAGCAGTTACGGAATACGGACGGATGACTGAAGAGCTGTCTGACAGCCCTATCCTGTGAGGTCCATTCCCTGCGTCTCACGTCACCGTAGGCCCTAATGCAAGAATCTGCGGTTCTGACTCGGCTATGATGGCGAGGGGTGAACCGAGGCCAAACTGTGCGTCTTACACATTCTGTTTTGATGCACCTGTTTCTGCTGTTTGCAGATAAGCAGGATGCAGATTTATCAAATTAACATTTGCCGACAGTAAACACTCGTGTCAGAAATGGAAAGCGAGATCAAAAACATAATTAAAAAGCATCGTTATCTGATCTTCCCAAAAATGACTGCGGGAGGTTTTTAACGCTTCATTAATAGGCTTACTTATGGCTGACAACTACATTTTTTTTCTGGGATGTAGGGAGTTATGAAGAAATAATATACATGAATATTGCCAACAAAATACTTAAACCCCTCCCCTATTGCTGTTATTAACAATAAATGTCAAGATTTTGTAAAGGGCTTGTAAAATGTCTTATCTTAGAGACATAGCAGACAAGGTAATATTACCAACAAGATGTTATCAATCATGCGGAACTATTAAACATCCTAATGAGATCCTCGCTGCGTAGCTACGCAGGACGCCGCCGATATCACACCATAACGCTGACTCGCCCTGCCCCCTAAAGGACCATACAGGATTTTAAAAATTAACAGTACATTTTTAATAGTGCAGACTGCATAGCTGTTAATGTTAGTTTTTAGGCATGTGAAGTTCCCAAGCTGATGTAAGAACAAGTCTTATTGTGCAAAGAGGCGCTGGAGATGCAGTTTAGGTCAGGTTGATTTTCAAGATTGGGTAACCCTTCCTTTGAAGCCCATATTCATAAGGCCTAATAACTTCTTATAATTCATTGTGAAACATTCATAAAATATTATAAAGATGGCTATAACTATTCATAAAAAGGCATTATGCACAGTCGTGTGTATTATGCTTTACATATACTCTATGAAGCTCTTAACCACAATGCACTATAGATACCTTTATAATGCAGTACAAAGCATCCTTAATGCTTATGCCAGCCATTATAATGCATTATAATGGTATCTATAGTGCATTATGGATGATAGCTTCATGAAGCTTTCATAATGTATAATACACATGGGTATAATGTGTAAGGCGTTTTGATAAATATTTATGGCCAAATTTATAACGCTTTATGAATTCATTATTTGTTATGAATGTATTTATAAATTACTAAAAACATGGCCTTAAGTAAAATGCTACTGAAGAGTTCTATGGAAAAAAAAATGTTCGTTATGCCCTGGCGGGTCCTCTGTAGCATTAGATTAGGGCGGTATAAAGAGTAGGCCTATCTAATCTATGCGGTATTTCACAGTGCCATCCAGATATCCCTACATTTTTCTCAACTTCGCAAACTAGTGCGATTAAAGTCAATAATTGATATTAATAGGTCGTAATGAGTGCGTTTCTGAGTGCAGAGCAATGATGTGGAAACTCATCTAGGTATGGAGAAATGGATGGATGGATGCGAGCGTGAATTCATTATGCATCAGCTAGTTGGAAGTACTCCCTCAGCGAGACGGACTACCTTGACCACATGAAATCAATTATCGCTCACCAGCACAGCGGGGAGATTCTGCGCTTGCATTTCTGCTGATGGGATAACGAGTTTTAATCAGGGTTACCTTCCCCATAAGCAGAGTGATTGCCTGACGCCGCATTCGCCGTCCAATCGCACGGCCGGCAGCTCAGATTTACTGCCGGGGGATTGGCTCGTCTGTGCCGTAATGATATCCGATTTACAGTTGTTCTCATCCTGTTAATAAATACCCCCATATGCACACAACCTTTCCCCAAATTCACCTTCTCAGCATTTTTTTTTTGGATGCTACATCGATCTCAATTGTACGCAAAAGTTTTAACTAATGTAAAATGACTATTGACGCAATTGAGTCTGTGTAATGCTA
Source organism: Petrocephalus zakoni (assembly GCA_026774425.1). Taxonomy (NCBI): domain Eukaryota; kingdom Metazoa; phylum Chordata; class Actinopteri; order Osteoglossiformes; family Mormyridae; genus Petrocephalus; species Petrocephalus zakoni. Next base: position 17,170,067 of record JAODKN010000039.1, on the reverse strand, counting down.
TGCGTGGCAGTTCGTTAACAGCATTTAAAAATACTATCTGCATAAGCAACTTGCTCCTTATCAGTGGGTTTGTCACGGGAAACCCACGTAGTTTCAAGGGGGAAGTGGAGACACCAAGGATGACTTGCCGGCTCATTAACCCCAGTCCCCAGGTGCAGCTCGCTCGTAAACGCCCTGTACACCAGGGTGCTTACAACTGCACACCTAATCACGCTTGCACGGCCGACAGCTGCCAAATAATACCTACTGTTGCCTGTCTTTATGCAGCCATTTATCCAGATGGCGTAACACCAGCCAAACTTTGCCGCACATCCTACTTGAGCCGCCTGGAGCGGGAGTTTTATCGTTATTCATGTAGATAAGCCCCAGAGCTGGCTCTGTCCCCAGTCCCCCACACTGAAGATGAGCATTCTGGAGCATACTATAGGTCTATCAAATTGATTAATTGACCCAATTAGGCTTCCGTACTGGCCTCTGAAACAGATGAATGTGCTGTTCTGATATGTGTGTGTGTATTTATATATATATATATATATATATATATGCTTTTTGGATCTCACTGCACTGAATCGGGAGACAACAAGGGGGCGCTATTCCTGATGTTTCGGAACAGCTGTGGTGAGGGTTGCCCTGATTAAAGATGGGTTTAAAAACAAAAAACTTACAGGCACACGATCAAAAATATCATACATTCGTTTTATCAGCTACCCTAACCCCAACGTTTGTTCTCACAAATGTACATAATCGCCCTAAGGACCACCTTAGGCTGTGGGGCTCAGATTGCCAAAGAAGGGAGAGGTTATTTATGGTGGTGCTACCGAATATGTCTAAAATCTTTACCGACGGTTTTGGCACTAGTGATGGGTGGTGGCACTGGCGGAGGACTGGTGTCCCTCTAGGATGTCATTAGTGGCTTATTTATTGCTTGATTATTTTAATGGTGCGGCTTGTGTCGCGGTTAGCGAGAGTTGCAGCCCACGCGGGAGAGTAATAAAGATCGGAGTACCCCGACTTTGCCTCACACGCCCACCTGTTGCTCACACTTTTCTGAAATTAATGACAGCTATTTGGGCACACACCAGGGAAGCGGGGGGTTTTGGAAAGGAAGATGGGGGCCCAGGGTCTCTTTACCATCCACACAGTCCTACCGAAACATTCCCAGGTCCACTCAGTGCCATTTACAATTAAGTGGTGCTAAGCACTCACTGGTTATTGCATGTACAATGATGACCCTTCAACTTTGCTTTGCCAGGTGCGGTCAGTGGCTAGTTATCCTAGGCATATGGTTCACACTTAGAATACAAGAGGTTAGAGTTTCAAAACCCACACGGCCCCTATTTTGTGGTAGGTTTTTATCTCTGTGCCTGTGATCGGAAGGTTGCTGGTTCCAATCCCCTGGCTGGCAGAGAGATTTAACCATCCTTAACCCCCACCTGCTCCAGGGACCGTCTGAACCTGCTTCCTCAGTTATATCTCACTTTGGCTCTATCCTTCTACATAAGTAACTGTAAATGCAACGGTTCCAGTCGCATGATTTTGCATCTTAGTGCACATATTCGCCGCAAGTGTCATGTGATCACATTACTAAGGTGTCATGTGATCATGTCGCATCCATGACTCCCGAGGTGCAGTTTTGTATTCCCTCCCATAGATTTGGAAGAGGTTTGATATGTGATAGATTTGGTTGTTATGCAGATAAATCAGATGGTAAGCAGAGATGGACACAAATACATCAAAACGTATATTGTTACAAATTATAAATGCTTGCCCATTCAAATGTAATAAAACAAAATACAAAATTCTGGTATGAGAAAATGTATTTGAATAAAATACAAGTTATTTGTAATTTGTACCATTACAGCCCT
>JAODKN010000039.1:17146853-17161471 GCA_026774425.1 Petrocephalus zakoni | reverse complement strand
GCGGTCTGGTTCCTCGGGGGAGGGGGGAGGGGTGTCAGATCAGTATGGATACATATTAATGAATGGGGGATATTTCAGTGACATTTCAGATTTAAGAGGCGGTTTTTAATAAGCTTTGAGGAACTATTTGGAAATGGCATTTTGATAGATAGATGGAGGCTGGCTTCTGTTGTTTTTTTGAATGGTCAAAGGCCAGAAGTTTGAAGAATGAAATGTGAAATTGCTAAAGTGTGCCATAATTCTAGTCATCCTGTCTGCCAAAGACCACTGAGGGGGTAATTCTGCCAGTGAGTATTTAAGAGTGTTTTAATAAGTACACTAGTGGAGATGTTTTCCACTCTCTACCGAAATGGAGTCTTACTTTTAGGAGATTCTGACCGACATCTGCCACATGGTATGAAAGCCATCCGTAAACGCATCTCTCGCAGAGATATTTTTCAGTAAATTGCATAAGAATCCATCAGGTAGTTGTGAGCAATTTGAGTGGTGTATCGCTCAGCGAGTTTGTGCCCTGTGAACGTGTCTCAGACCCTATAGCTGGCAGTGTGATCACATCACCACTGAGCCCTTCAGTCCTTACCACCAACGTCTCCTGGAGTGCTATATTCTGATTGACTGACTGTATGTTTTTCCCCCAAAATGTCTCTGTCATGGAGAGCGAGACAGAACGAAAACTACCCAGTGTATGAATAAGGTAACGCTGTTCTATTCTATAGTATGTTAAACCAATAAGGTAATGCTGTTCTATTCTATAGTATGTTAAACCGTTTTGTACCCCTCTAGTGTAGTGCTGCTTAACTCCTGCCACCCTTCCAGAGGCAGCCGGAACCTTCTTTCAGCTATAAATCGCGGTATCCAAAATATGGCGAGATTCTGACAGATGGTCCACATCTGGGATGTATCTGTCACTGAGTGCATAGCTCAGCCCATATGTTCTCCTGGAGGTGGAACTCCGGTCGTGTTCTGGATGGACGCCCTGACCCCTGGTTAGTGGGGGTGCCTTAGATGCATCACTCTGAGAGGCGGGGAATTCGGAGGAGGTTTTTCTCTCAGTGTTTTTACCCATCACTGGGAAATTTCCTCCAAGGTTCTCTCTCTTTTTTTTCTTACTGAGCTCCCAAAAACAAATTCGACAGCCAATTAAACCGATTACTGTGTCGGGTTGGTTTAACTGTTTTGATGATGGCTGACTCGCGTAACACGCTAAAGTGGTTTAATGGTAGGTCGCGCTGGTCAGGAATGTGTGGAAAATGCGGCCGTTTCTTTAAACGCGCGGTGTGTATGTGTACCGATGAGTCGGGCCAAATGTTAAAAGCAGAATCACTGGAGAGCTGTTGACTTCACCATGTCTGCCCTTAACACTTAATGTCTGAGTCGACCTGTTATATAAATGAATTTTAATGATGTTCTGCAAAACGCTTTAATTCTCCTAAGAGCGCACAGATATAGTTACTAAGTAATGGATTTGGCCTCTTTGTGTTTGGGGAGACTATACAAACACACGGGGTCTAATTAGGTAGATTTATAAAAGCAAACCCAGGGTGAAAACATGCCGTTTTAGGATGGTACATCGGGAAAGTACTACTGTCCTCTTGCTAAGCCAACACGGAAGGTGAGAATCTACTCTGTTCTACTCAACTCTGCTAGCTCTATTTGTGTTGGGATTTTGCTCTGAGATGAAACTTCTCTTACGGTCCAAAAAGACGCAAATTATTTTAGCCTAATTGTGTGTCCGCTGGACAGTCAGTGTATTCTCAGCTTTTCCAGTAAACGGCTGTAGATCCACCTTCTGCATTATTGGAATTGTGCTTACGGAAGATGGATGGAAATATTAGTCATTTTTTTCCCACCTGATCTTTGAATTGTATTAATAGTATAATTGTAGAAATGAGTGATAACTATGAAAAGGAAAACGCTAATTAGCTAGGTAATTATAACGTAATTATTTCCCTAGTGTTTTTAAAGGTATATATTTCGGTACCTGAGGAGGCTGCTCTGCGGCTAAGGTTGGGTCATGGCTTTCTACGCTGTGTTTTCATCTGCGGCCGTTTGTGTTTTGAAACATCGCTTCAGAGACGTATTTAAATTGGCTTATCTTCGGCAGAGATCTGAAGTCGGTAATAAGGCATGTGCATGAGATCCACATGCCGGGGGATTTGTTTCACAACCTCTGTGACGAGCCCAGCCGAACTGGCCTCACCCCCTCACCCCACACTCTCAGCACTCTCTGTATCGTCTGGGGCTCACTTAGATTCTGTTGTTAAGGTTGGTGACCGGAGCTATGTGCCCACGTGCCTACTGGAGTTATAACAGTAACAGATGTGGGCCCTGTGACCCAGAAGGACGGGGCGGCATCCCTGCTTGGAGTTGAATGCAAGGCTCTGGGTACGAAGTTTATTTTCCCTGTTTTTGTCCTCTGCATGTGGCAGCCACACACTTAGAAGGGTGACTCTCCTGAACTCTTCACCCCCACCACTCTGGTCTTTCCCAGGGAGGTGAAAGTGTGGTCAGCCCATAAGCACTTCATTAATGAGCCAGTAAGGAGGGGGGACTTGATGCCAGCTGTTTACACCACAGAGGCAGTCTGCTCCTTACTGTCCCATCTTGATCCACTGCCCTTGCGCGCATGGCGGTATCACATGTGGAATTCAGTAAATGTCACCTCATGACGGATAGTAGAATTACGTGTTTCTTTTTTTTTTTAGCAGACACCTTTATTCAAAGTGACTTATCCAGTACTGGGTTAGTCAAGTCAGTTAAAAGCCTAGTTCAGGGGCTCAGTGGTAAAATCACTCTGTTTGACTTGGGATTTGACCCTATGACCTTCTGATTACACCATAGCAACCTAACCCACTGAGCCACACTCTGCACCTGCAAAGGGAGAACAAAGTTTTATTCCACTTTCAAGGTCTAGGTTTTTTTCTTTGATTTTCAAAGCAAAACAATCCACAGAGAAATACTGTTAACACGGAGTATTAAGTAAATTAACATCAGGCCCAAGGCCCGTAGGAGCGTAATGATGATGTCACGGGCATGCTGGGAAGGACATGTCTGGAGCGCTGGGGGTGGCGGGGAACAGCATGGCCTGGAGCGTCCCCGGGTGGAGAATTTACCCACCATGTTGTTCAGCTTCCCTCTTCTTCAAGCTGCGGGAGCTCTAAAGAGCCGTTTAAGCCAGTCCTCAGCAGGGGATGTGTCACTTTCAGCCACGTTCTGTTGCTTGCCACCAACTGAACAAATGTGAACATATTAGGACTAATATAATAACACGTTACATCATGAACTGGATCAAACAGTCGGTGTTTAGTCCCAGAACAGTTCTAGGGTTTGGCGGAAGGTGGAAATCAGTCAGCATCCTGACACGCCCCCTTCTTTTGGGTTTGTCGCCCCCTAGGGGGCCGGCTATGTAATCTCGCTTAAGCAGATTGACTTAACGCCACATATTTACGTAATTGCGATTATTATTATTTTTTGTTTTTAAGCTGTGATAAAAGCGTCATGGCCGGCATCGGGACCCGGCAGTGGACAGCGAGGAGAGCTGGGGGAGCCGGAGGAACCAGCCGGTGTCCTTGAGCACGAGCGTAGGCAGAAGATTAAGTGCAGCAATGTACACACCATCTTCTCAGGGTAGAAGAAGAACATGGCAGTTACTGTGCGAGGTCGTTCGCTGTTAGCCGCAGCGAAGCTAAAAAGTCTCTCTCTTCTGGTGTGAAGAGCAATTCGGCTCTACTCAGACCCCGAATAAGATGCAGCCCTCCTACGTAGGCGAGCGAGGGCCTCTGATGCCCTACTCTCATAGTGCAGACACGCTGGCCTCTCAGGGAAGCTCTGGTGCTTTCCAAGGTACCAATAATCAAGTCGGACTTTATTGCCACTTCACAGGATGCAGGCACACGATGAAATGAAACGGCGTCCACCCGAGACTTTGACAACGGCAACGTGCATGAGACAACACAAGGCCCACAAGACGATAGCGAATAAATAAGCAAATATGCTGTGCAAGAAGTGCAACTTTCAACCTGGGCTGTGCAGTTGGTCTGACTATTAGCGGGTTAAAGTGGGATGGCAGTGGTTTTAAAAAAAAATTGGTGTATAAGGTAAAGGCAGTGCTTACATTTATGGTGCCAGTGGCTGATAAACTTACGAAGCAGGTTGTTCGATGGATAATGAAAAATGTTCACGGGTGACCCCTGACCGTGATATTAGGCGTAAGACGCTCGTCCTTCGCGAATGTCTTAATGTATAAGACACCTTGTGCTGTGTGGGACGTGTATTATTACAGAGTGACTGCGCTGACATGCTGTATAATTAACTGCACAGATGTAATAATCATAACATGCTAAATATTTCTGCTGGGGAAACTGGGCAGGACTGGGATGCCATCAGGGTGCTAAGTGTGTGTAATTACATGTAGCGCATTATGAAAGGGTTTAAATGCAGTTTAATTGCAGCAACAGCAGCGTGTTGAAATGAGTTGGTACGGGGAAATGGATCACCAGTCATTCTGGGAACTATGACCCAGTCTACCCAGTCCTGCCAGTGACTCTGTGTTCCTCTCGCCTGCAGCTGGCTGTGACAGGGGGACTCCCAGGGCAGGACCCATGAGGAGTCATAGAAGATGCTCGCAGCCTGGGCGCCTCTGCTCCTCGTAGTCATGGCGATGAGAAGCACCTCCAGCCTCCCACTGTCCCTGCGAATCGGTGAGTCCCGGGAGGCTCCGGCCCCCCCAACTTCACAGATCTGAGTTTGGGCCGTTCCATCGCCCCCCGTGTGAGGAGGGCAGTGGTTCCTTTTAATAAGAGATGGCCCATACTCAGTCCAATTTTTATATTCAGTGCCAGCCCAACCATGGTGGTAAAAATATTAAAATTACCAGGTAAAAGTCAATATTTCATGCTAATATCAATTTTCAAAATTAAACCCTTCGGATCAAAAGAATCGATATTTCAGTGTCGATCCACACTTCCCTACCGAATTTTTGCATCACTCTTGTGGAAGCTCAGCGGGAAAAACGAGAAACAATATTAATTTAAAAACAACAAACTATGAATATGATTTTGATTAATTTATGAATGATTACTTGACACGACTCAGCGTGATGTAAACTACCACTCGAACATCCAGACGCCAATTACAGAGTGTCTCCCTAAGATCTGGTAAAGCACTTAGTTAATTATGCGGTCGTTCAATAATACAGTCTCCATAATTTAATTTCCGCCAAAACCAAGTGGAAATAGTCCTTCTGGTGCCCACTTTCATAAGTTTTGGATATATTGATTCTGATATATCACCCGCCGGACTTGTTTCACATAGAGATGCAAATGTGATATGTAAATTAGCCTCAGAACTTCGTATCGGAGGGCTCTGGGGGAATGCTGATTTTTCCTGTTAGCCTGTCGCTAACCACTACTCAAGTCAGCAAAGTTACCGTGACTGATTCCCCGGGAGAAGTGATGTTAAACCTCTGTACCCTTCTCCCTTATCCTATATGGTTTTGGTGCACTTCAGCTTTCAATGAGCCCCCCCCAGCCCCCTTTCTGCTTTTTTAGTTGGGTAAGGCGGGACGTGTTTGATGTGAAGGAGACGCTGCAGCCTTTTCGCCGATGAATTATTTAGTAGCCGGTATTCCCGCAGTGTCCCACTTTTATCGCGATCACGCCCAGGCGTGGCAGGCGGGGCCCTCGGTTCGCGGTAACCAGCCGAGACCCCTGAGTTTGCCCCGGCTGAGACGTAGCCCGGCGACGGCCATCCAAGGCCGTGCCCTTCCCCCTCCCCCCCTGTGGAGTATCTCGTTGGCCTGCTTCTGTGGGCCGTGGCTTGAGGTTCTCTCAAGGGGGGGGGGGGCATGCTCAGCACGCACTATAAAGTGAAAGCAGCAGCACGTACTATAAAGTGAAAGATGCATCGTCAGTTGTTTAATGTTTTCATTGTTCTTTTTGTGTATCTTTGGGCAATTATCTTTCCGTGGGGGTGGGCACTGGCAGTTGGAGGGGCTAGACTCCCGGGGTGTCCCCTCGTGGTGCTGACTCTGCCGGGGCATTGATCCCAGGCTCCCTTGGAGCAGCATCCGACTAGCTGCGGCTTCATCCAACGCAAACGTCATCATTTTCACATTCCATGTTTTCCCAGGCTGTACATGCAACCCCCCCCCCCACATACTGCACATGTCCTTCTAACCATAGATCCCGGAACAAGCACCCTCCATTAAACTGCGCTGGCTAGCTTAATATATCCTCTCCTCTTGGAGTGCTCACAATTACCACTTCACCTTACTTTTCTTTCTTTTTTTTTCGTCATCAGTGAGATGGAAAATTCATTATGCGACGAGTGTTATCGCAGAGTATTGTCTCGAAGCTGTAAATAATTGATTCGGTTTGTATTAATTGCACGCGGAACCTGTGCACCGATGCACGGTGGATTTAGGGCAGCTAATGTAGGACCCCGCTGGCGGATTCCTAGAGACACGGGAGCCACTGAGGCCTGATGGCTGACCCCTCGGACAAAGACTCCAGCTCCACAGTGACTCAGTAGCTCTTTGATGGCAGAACATTTTTAATCTCCTGAAAATAAGGTATGATCCAACAAAGGCTGTCTCTTGCATGGCGAGTTGGACCTCATTAAACTTTCATCTCTGGTTGACAGCACGGAGAGTAAGATGAAATTCCATAATTCCGTCCGGAGCAGTGGCCGGAGCTTCCGGAAAATAAATGGGGAGGCCCTACCCATGGGTGATGGGTTTGCTTTTAGTGCTCGTGCGCCGTGTATGACCAGGCAGCGTTTGCTACAGCAAAGGGATCCTTAACGACGTTATTCATCGCAGGGTGCTGGATACGGCGAACGGTGCTGAATAGTACAGGAGGAACAGGAAATTGGTTCAGCCTCAGTCACTCTGATGATGAGCCGCTCCTCACATCGGGCATCGTTAGCGTAGAGAGGGCATCATCATGTAGGCTGTCGTATTTGGCGCCCTTGTGGCAGAATGAGCGCCCCCTTCAGGGCTGCTGATGAATCGCATCCAAGCTGTTAGCGTAATGTATACTAACGTGCCGCATCTCTGTGTGGGGGTGAACAGATGTCATATGGCACCCATTTTAGATGCCCCAGGGAAAGGAGAAGTGCGGGGCAGGTGGCGGCTGGGCAGCCTAGGGCAACTTTCAACCAGAAAAGTGGAAGGCGTATGTGAGGTCAGCATGTGGATGTTGGGTCCATATACGGGAAAACTTGCGCTGGCTTGTTAGTTGATGGGATGTACCACGTATGAAGGACCTTCAGAACGAAATTATGCTCCAAACTAAGAAATTGAGTTGCTAAGTGCGTTTTCCACCAATTAAAAATTAGTTAATGATATTTTCTCAAATTCTGTTGGAAGTTGGGTCCTGTTGGAACATGGTGTTTTTCTGCAGTCAGATAAAGGTACCCAGAGACCTCTGGTGTTTTTTTTTTTCCTGCTTGTTAAACTTTAGAGACGACATGAAACACCTCCAAGTCACGGATGTAATGAAGATGTAACTGTATTGTTGTGGGTTTTCATGGTGACAATTATGGGCTAACGTGGCAGTTCTGGCACAGTTTGCTGGGCGGCCTGTCGCCCTGGGTGAGGGCCGTCCTAATTATCGACAACAGAGCAGTTTGAGCTAGTCTCCAGCCGTGCAAGACGTACAATCTGTGTTTTAAAATAATATGAAAAACGGAAAGGCGATAAGTCAATGAACCGTTAGAAATAGCTTTGCAGTGAGATTAGGGGACAGTCCATGGAGACCATTAGCAAGTGGGATGTTGGCGTGATATAGCGGATATTAGAGAGAGATCCAATATTATATTAATAGAATTCATTTATTTAATCCTGTTTATTTTGGGGTTCTCTATTTCACCCCCCCTCTCTTATTTTGGCCTTAGCTATTTTTTTAGCTCATAACTTCACCAGGACCCTGTCCATGACTGGGATGGCATCAGCATGCCAGCCTAAGGTGGGAATTTCAGTATGTTGGGTGGGCACCAGAGTTGAAATTGTGTGGTTGACTATATAGGGGTGAGTTACAATTAAAGTTATGCATTGGTTGTGGGGGGGGGTAGTGGCAACAGTAAAAATTGTCGGTTGGGATGAGGGGTGGGTCATAGTGAGAGTAAAAGTTGTTGACAGGCGCTTTGGGGGTGGGGTGGTGATTTCTTGGGAGGGGAGACGATCCGTTGGGTTCTGGGCATTGGCCACCCAATCGGCATGCCCCCACCCAACATAAGCCACGCCCCCACCCGCCAATACAACCATGCCCCTGCCAATACATAGCCACACCCCTTTCCCTTAGCCACGCCTCCTATCCGCATCTTTCTGCACTATTAGTGTTATCAGTGTAACCGTACCGAACCATAGACACCATGCGGATGACTTGGCCAGGAAAGAGCTCAGGAGTGCTTCATACATTCAACATCTATAGCAGTTTAAGTGTGTGGAATGACTTTGGAAGCTGTTGTTCACCAATACAGTGTAAATCATGCTTTGGCCCTATGTTTCCCACAGATGGACACCTGGGTTACCATTGCTCAGATTGCTATAAACCAGATTTATAATTTGCATGCTCCCAAGGAAAAAAATTAAAGTACCACTTTAAGGGTTAAAAAAGAGAGATTTTGAAGGTGGCCCAGTTTAGGTTTTGACTCTAATAGATGGATTTCTGCTTTGCCACGTTTTGGGGACGAGTACACAGACTAAGCGGTCAGTCGATCAGCATCGCGGCAGTCGGTGTCTCATTGGTGTGCGTCTGTGTCCCTGGCTAATGTCCACATAATGGCTCCACTCTGTTTCATGGGCCATAAATTTCTATTGTTTAGGGCACACATTTAAAAAAAGCTCTTACTTAACTAAGCATATTAATTCTCTCCCTTCCTTCTGGGCAGACGGCAGCATTATGCAGAAATTAGAGAGCTGCTGAAATACTGAACATCCTTGTGTTTCTTTTGAAGTCGGGTCAGGTTTATAGATTTCAAGCACATCCCAAAATATTGTGGGCATTTTGTGACGTTTAAGATTTATGGAAACCTCCAGGAATCTGGTTCCTGCAGGTTGAGGCACCGGACTGTGTCTGACAGTCTCTTCTGTCTTGCAGCTTTTCCGACCAGAATTGTCGGACGTACGGTCAGGTACATGCCGGTAGACTGAAGAGCCCTGCTTGCCTGTTGATTTAATGTGGACCGACTGCTTCTGTGAAGGATGATTTTGGTCTCAGGCCTCTTTATCAAGACATCCTAGACGTTCACTCCCCAGCTGGGGAGAAGGTCTTCAGGAGAACATGTACCAAGGGGAAGTCAACAGCAGTGACTATAATGCATTCTGTCAGCAAAAACCTTTAAGAAAGGTGTTACCATACAAATATGATAAAGTAAGTTGAATATTTTTTTTTCAAAGTGCAATAGACTAAGGAAAATTTGGTTGGTGGATTAGGTAAATAATCAGATGTAGTCATAACGGCTTTGATCGAATGAAATTAACAGGCTGAATGGAGAATTGATGCCATAATTACGAGCTGGAGAAAAAAACATGTACTCAGGCATCCAGGGTTATGCTCTGCATTATTGTATCGGTGCTTAGCGCATAAAATCGCCGTAATACCTGGAACAACAGTAATCTATATTTTTATGAGTCTCAGTCCTGCCTTCTGTAAGGGAAATTCATTGACATGGCAAATTAAATTGCAGTTGTTTTTCACCCCCCCCCCTCCGGCCCCCAATCCCTCCCTCGCCGAATGTCCATGTATTTTTAATGGGTAGTTGACAGCGCTGTTTGTCCTGCACTGTTAAGCTCTGTGCTGAATAGGCAGGCCTTGTCTTTTAGCAGTTTTACGGTAACTGTTGCAGAATCTATGGGGGAAAAAAAGTGAAAGTAGAAAGCAGTGAAGTACCTAAAATGTGAAAATAAAAAAGAGGTAGATTAATTAAGGGCGACTATTTTGTCCTATGAACATATCATAACATTTATGTGCATGATTCGGAGGGTTGTGTGCCAACCATCCATCCATTCATCCTTCCATCCATCCATCCATCCACCCATCCATCCATCATTCTATCCATCCATCCACCCACCCATCCATCCATCCATCCAGCCATCCATCCTTCCATCATTCTATCCATCCATCCACCCACCCATCCATCCATCCTTCCATCATTCTATCCACCCATCCATCCACCCATCCATCTGCAATATGGGTTGGGGGGAAATCAGCAGCCATATCGGTTGTACCGGTGTTTCCCTTCTGACGGCTGTTTCGCTGGTTCTGATTGGCCGGCCTTCTCAGTGAGCTTGGCCCCAATTGGAGGTCTCGCCGGTCCACATCGCCTGTGCTGGGAGACGCTCTGCCAGTTTTTTCAGTTGCCACCAAAACTGAAAAATGTCTGCTTTTCTTTGAAGATTCCTTTGTTGTTCCTCATCTTCAGCCCGCTTCCCTCTTTTAGCTCCGAAAAAAGGGAAATCACAGGAATAAACACGAATCCCCTGTCCCCAGACTCCTGCGTCATATGGGCCTGTCCCCAGACTCCTGCGTCATATGGGCCTCCCCAGACTCCTGCGTCATATGGGCCTGTCCCCACACTCCTGTGTCATATGGGCCTGTCCCCACACTCCTGTGTCATATGGGCCTGTCCCCACACTCCTGCGTCATATGGGCCTGTCCCCAGACTCCTGCGTCATATGGGCCTCCTCAGACTCCTGGGTCATATGGGCCTGTCCCCAGACTCCTGCGTCATATGGGCCTGTCCCCAGACTCCTGAGTCATATGGGCCTGTCTTTCAGCCAAGCTGAATCTCTCACATGGATATTGCACATTTTTGCCCTGGTGCTGTGCTCATATGTCTCATCGTAACTCATGTATTTGCGCAGATGACTGATTATTAACAGGCCCGACTGGCCCTGACATGTTAGCTTATCGAATCGTCTGTAGCTGCTCTACCTGTCTGCTCCTGCCTCCACTAAACTCTGCATGTTGGGACAGCCAGGAAGAAGGGATTTTCAAGCAGGTTTCTCACTTGGTAAAGTATTAGGTCTTCTTTGTAAAGTTACACAATGAGACTGTAATGATTTGGCAGTCCAGTGGCAGACAGCAACAGTGATTTCCTGCCCTGGAGAAGGAGGCAGCCTTTCAGTGACTGTTATCACCTTGTCAATCTGGCTGCCTAATTAGCAGATAGAGGTTAGGAGGCGGACCAATCAGGGAAGGGAGGAGGTGGAGCTGTTTCAGTAGTCCAACAAATATTCTTACTTGGGTGGGTTTTGGAAGAACGGGGGGCCTCACGTTGCATGATCAGATTTAGCCAATGCTACTGATGACATCACATTAAATATACTGTCTAAAAAGACAATTAATTGGTAGAGTGACCAACATTGTTTGCCTTTTTATTAATAGACTTTTATTAAGTCTTTTATTAGTAAAAGTTTTAAAAGTATAAGTTTTATCAGTTTGTATTTCAATATCTGTAGGTGATTTTTCCCTGATTGCTCACTGCAGTCTTATTGCTCCAAAAGTTACCCGGGGCCCCTCCTACCCCCAATTCTGGGGTCCGTGGTTTCAGATGTCGATGTTTGGCACATTTCAGTAACACCGCTGCTAAGGACAAGCTGAGGAGACTTCTTTCCTGGAGTGATGAATGGATCAGAGAGGTCGTGAAACTCCTCATAAGAGAAGGCCTTTTAAGCTTGTCCTAGGTGATTTAGCTGTTTGCATTTACCATCGGATTTATAATGCATGTGGATGGGCAAAGCACTCTCCTTCCAAAAAACACATTTTTTTCCCCCATAACTTTTATTATTTTTCCAGGAACACGTCCTGTTTTAAACCCCGTGCTCAGTCCTGATTAGGTACTGAGGGGTGGTCCAGCAGTTGTCATCATTTTACTGAACTGCTTATAAGCTTAAAAACAAAGAAATACTACCACAGTTGAGCATCTAGCTATTATTTGCCGTGAATTTCCCCCCTCCGTCCCCCAGCACTGCCCTATATATTTTGGGCCAGACAAAAGCCTGTTATGATGGTTCACATGGTAACGCGGAGAATGCGGGAGCTTGCCTTATGTAAAATGAATAAGATCCTCGGCGGTGATGAGCAGAGACGGTCCCTCAACCGCCTTTTGTTACCGCCCTGAGAATCGTCCATAGATGCAGGACCCAACCACTTTCTGACACGTGGGGGTGTCTTGCCGCTTTGCCTTTTTTAAATTTTTTTCTTTTGCTCTAGGGTGTATGGAGCTTAAAAGCTTGATATGTTGGGATTTATTGCTGCGGAAAATAACAGCCTGCGATTACGTGGCCCTGTAAAGCCAGGCTGGACAGCTGAGATTGGGACTGCCGAAGTGAGCTGTGTTATTTCATTCTGATTGCCCTGTCCTACAGGTGATTTTTATGGATGGTTTGGGTTTTGAAGGTTGTGGTTACACTTGGTCCGGTTCAATTTGACAGTATTTGCTTATTTTCCTTGATTGTCACGCACGTTTGGGTTGTTTTCCGGTCCCTAAATTCCCGCTTGTCTATTGCGAGCTGATAGGTCTCTAGGTGTCAAATGCCAGGGAAAATTTCTGCCATAAAGGTGGCTAGCCTGTAGGGGGCGGTCATAAGGTTTCACCCTCAGATTCTATTCTTGTCTATTCTAATAGTTATTAACCATGTTCTCCATGCAGTTTGATATTATAATAGGTTAGTTCATAATAAGTAACACTATTCCTGAGTGTAATGTAGAACCTCTCTTAAGCTTATAATTCTGGATCCTTAGAAGACCGAAAACGCCTGCTTCATAGCAATCTGTGTATGTCGATGGATAGCATGGGAAGCTCATTTTGGGAACATCCTCTCATTTAGCTGAGGGTCATTGAAACCCACAATCCTTTGCACTTTCTGTTTGCACTGAAACTACACAGTGGAACATGTCCCCTATGAGGACAGAAAGTCTTCACCCATCATCTGACTATTTACATTTAATTTTGCTTACTAGATGGTGGCGTATAGCTCAGTCGGCTGCGTTTGTTTTGGGAAGGGCGGCAGGTTGAATCCCAATCTGTTATTTCACTTTGTTTCATTTTATATAGATTTTTTCCTATATTCAAATATGAATCCAGCACTAAAAAAAAACTGAAAGGCATTGAAGAAAAAATATAACCATACAAAAAAATTCCTAGCTGAATATCCACAACGGGTGTGTGTGAGATTTGTCAGGATGATGAGTGAATCTGTTTTACGGTGAATGTTCGTGATTCTACAGCTCCTCCAGCTCAGAGCGAGGTCGGCTTGTGCTTCCGGCTCATGTATCTCTCACCTTCCCAGCTCTTCCTCCATGTGCACTGGATTTTGGGAAATCCTAGTAGAGCCTTTTTAAGGCAACCTGTATCAATTGTGACTAGACAGGCGTGTGGCTTTGGATTCCTCCGGTGAGGGTGTAACGCAAGGCAGATAACCCGTGGGATGACCCGTGGATTTAGGCGTCACGTTGTAAGTGGCGTTTTTTGATTTTCTTTTTTTTGCTGCTTGTTCGCTTGTTTTTTGTGACACCCTGGAAGTGCAGGGCATTATGGGTTGTGTTGGGAACAAGGCACTTAGCACTGAGTGCGGGTCATCGCTCGGCCCTCCCTGCCACATGGTTCTCCACCTGGCATCGGCCCTCAATTCGCCTAATCCGCTCGGCAGCTCTGGGATTAAACGTTATCTACGTCGCCGGGGGTCAGCCGGAGTGTCTCTCGCATACATACCGTGGGTGGACCACGGGGCGGGGGGTATGGGGGGAGCGGCAGACATGGCCATGCTCCTCTTTAAATATTAGCTTTTCATTTTGGGCTTTCTGTAGACTGGTTCTGATCCATTTCCGACGGTGATCCATGTCGGCCATGTCGGATTAAATCTGCAGGTTTAATAGGGGGGAAATTTCAATTTCATCGGGGGCGGGTGCACTGAGGACAAGAAGGTTAGCCGTTCATGGAAGTTAGCTGCTAGTTGGAAATAAAGCAAGTTTAGCATGGGAGAGGCCAGCAGTGAACTTGAAGACCGTCGTCCTGCCTGTTACTTTGGGCCTGGAGGTGCAGTGAGGGGCAAATTTTCATTGAATTTCCAGTCCTGACTGGCCAATGAATTCAAAACGAGACTTAACAGGTTTCCAATCAGTTATTCCTCACTCCCCAGCAAGAATAGGGAGGTGGAAATGAGCCGATAATAACCTGCTGGACCAGCAATCTTCTGGGGCTGGAGGTCTGCAGGCCTGAATCTAATGAAGCCCAGGAGATCTCTGCTGGACTCGATTTGGGTGGGCGCAGCTTCGACATCATCATAGGGTGGTCCACTGGCCAGGGGGGCTGCGATCAAGGAGTGGGATGAAAGTTTGAGACGGGAGAAATGTTGATAAGGGTGCATGAGATGCAACACCAATGGCAGGCTGGTTATGTAGGTTATGGTAGGTTATATTAGAGAGTAGTATGGATGAAGACTCTTTGGGAATCGAAGGTAGGCAGAGACAAAATTGAACAATGCAATGAATTCTGGGAAATTGCTGCAATTCATTATTTACTTATTTACCTCATCGGCCGTAATTTGTGGATTTCTCTGTAAAACACAAACGCTTGGCTGCTCACTAAACTTTCCACCTGTCCCTGTGCAG
>JAODKN010000039.1:17117114-17135559 GCA_026774425.1 Petrocephalus zakoni | reverse complement strand
CCCCCCCCCCCCCCCCCCCCCCTCCCACACACACACCACTCCCCCCCCCCCCCCCCCCCCCCCCCGCGCGGGCGGCGCGCCGCCCGGGCCGGGCGCGCCGCGCCAGAAGATCAGATGTATAACAGAAAGTTCCTCTGTTGTCAAAGAAGTGATGCTTTTTTGAGTATGACAACATCAATGTCGATAAAAACAGCCCGAAGTGATAATAAAAATGGCAGGGAAGGCCAAACATAAAACCCGACTCTAAGTTACGGTCAATGGAAACCGGCTGGTGATTATAATCGCATAAAGTATTTATGAAAAAGTTCCGTTTAAAGATGATGAAAACCTGAATTTAAGAAAGGGGCTTTTATACTTTCGTGGCATTAACAGGCTTTCGATCCGGTTGGGAGACGGGCGGAGACTGCGTTTGACCAACGAAAACTAATGGCCGCATTTATCAGCGTGACATCTAATTGCGCTTTCCAGGAGCTGTTATTGCGTTATAATGCTGTTATCTGTTAACCGTCGCTAATTGCCTGCCCCTGGTCCCAGTGCCGGCACGCTACTCTCTGCCACCCCTCCAGTTTAGAAACAGCGTCCTCGGGGGAAAGATTGATGGATCTGCGGAAAGTGTCCGAATCGCCGCGGAAAATGTTTAATTAATGGAGTTCACGTGGCGTTGTTATGTGTCTGAGTAGCTCGAATATGATTGGGCGGCGAGGCGGGTGACAGGGAGTTTGTTTTTTGCCTTAGCTCCGCATCGATCACCGGGCGCAGTGCGGGTGGGCCTGGGGTGACCGGATCGCCTGCATTGTTGATTCTGACGGGCTCCTCCCTTCACTGGGTTCCCTCACTGGGACGGCCTTTCACCCATGTGATATCCATCTGTGTACAGGACTGGACTGGCCATCTGGCATACAGGATGATTTCCCGGTGGGCTGAAGGGATTGCCGGCCTGCAAGATTTGTTTTGCTCTGAAAAATTCATGTGTAGGTATGTGTGTGTGCTGGGCCTGTATGGGCAAAGGTCCCGGGCTGATTTTTAACCATGGTCCAGCCCAGCCTTCTATCCAGTCAACCTTCCCATTCTGTTGGCATCCCTGTAGCCCTGGAGCATTGTGATTGGCTAAGCAGGCTGGCCTTCTGTAAGGCGACGTCCACACCCGTGGCCCTGCGACTCTATGCTAGGAGCTAACGTGTGCCTGCCGCTGATGCACTGAGATGCCGGCAGTGGCCATGAGTGCCTGGGTTTCCGGTCTGTTTCCTGTGTGCCGAAGTGTGGCTGCTAGGTTTTATTTAAGCCAGTAGGTTAGTCTCAGACAGCAGGAGGATGAGGCTCCTGGCTCCAGGCTTTACGCCTTTTATACAATTTGCTCCAGTCAGAAAGGAAAACAGAGTCACATGACATGAGGCTGCAGAAAGGTGATAAGAGTCACATGACATGAGGCTGCAGAAAGGTGAAAAGAGTCACATGACATGAGGCTGAAGAGGGAACTATTTTCAGATGGGGGAGGACAAAGGTTTTAGTTTCAGCCGGGGGGCACATGTACCTATATTTGGTCAGATCTGAGGGAATTGGTGAATGAAGGGGGCTTAATTTGATCCTGTCCTGGGATGTCTATGTCCCCGTCCTTCCATTTTACTCCCCCGATCACACAATGGTACCTTCCAGAAGCGTTAATGGGTGTGTTCGACTTCATGCAGCCACTTACAGCCCTGGCTTAAAGTGATGCATTCTGGTCTTGATGCAATGCATGATGGTTAGCTTTTCTTGTCCATCTTCAGCCGGCGCTGCAAAACGTCACCACGCATCACCATGTCACATGGTACAAAACTCTCACGAGAGCAAGACGACTTGACGTGTGTGACGTTTGTATCCCAAGAAGTTCAGATGCATTAGCTGCCATTTCTCCCGAAAAGAATAGTGAAGCAGTGAGACCTGGTTTTCATTTAATTTATCAGGTAAAATAAAGTTGAAAGTTAGTAGTTGTTGGTTGTTAATTTATTGTTAGTTACTGTAATGTTGCACTGCTTTATTTGTCTAATTGTCTAGTCTGTGAAGAAGGCATTTAAGTAAGGATTGCATTGTACTCTGTACTTTGTACATATGACAGTAAGAATAGTACCGCAGTGAGCTCGACCATTACAGTCAGACCTCGCACATTAAGTAAGAATTGCATTGTACTCTGTACTTTGTACATATGACAGTAAGAACGGTACCGCAGTGAGCTCAACCATTACAGTCAGACCTCGTGCACTAGGAGCAGTGAAAGCTGTCCGAGTTTATTCTCCACCCCTGCAGCCGCGCGCAGACCTCGTGCTACGTCACGTCAGCTGCAGACAGGCGTAAGCCCATGTCGAACGCACCCAATATAACCAGGTCTCTGCCATCTGAAAATTAGGCTGTTGCATTATATATGTTTTATTTTCACCAATCGATATACGTCATTTAATATTACATAGATATTCTTTGTGTAAGGTTGTGGAAAGGTATAATTCGCACATCCTCATCCTGAAATGTGATTTGTTTATATGAAAACAAAGATTAGTGTGGGCACTCTGACATCATCTCAACACTAATGTGTTATTGTTAAATTCTGTACTCTAGTCCTTAAATATTATATTTATGTTTCATTTTGTGACACAGCGGAGTTGATAAATGGATGGTGTTATTGCCATATTACATACCCTGTCCCTGTTGCAAGCATCTGAATCGGTGGATTGTTTATTGGTAACAGGTGCTGGTAATTAGCTAATTGGCTGTTTGCTCCCGAAATGAATGAATTAGTGCTGAGAAGTGTTCATGTTCTCCTTGTTTCTCTGGAGGGAGAAAAAAAAATTATGACTGTAAATTAAAATTCCTGGTCCCGAATAGGCCGGAGCACATCCACTTTCCCGCTGAGAGGCTTCCCGGCCGGGCGGTAAGAAGATTGTAACCTGTACCTCCGCTGTGCCTTGCCCTCCCCAGCTGCCATCTTGGACGATCCCATGGAGTGCAGCCGTGGGGAGCGACTGGCCATCACGCTGGCCAAGGAGGGCATCAACCGAGCCAGCAACCGCTCCACCACGGGCAAGCTGGAGGTGGACATCTTCGAGCTTCTGAGGGACAGCGAGTATGAGACCGGGGAGACCAGTAAGTCCCGGGGAGACCAGTAAATCCCGGGGAGATCAGTCAGTCCCGGGGAGAACAGTAAGTCCCGGGGAGATCAGTAAGTCCCGGGGAGACCAGTAAGTCCCAAGGAGATCAGTAAGTCCCAGGGAGATCAGTAAGTCCCGGGGAGACCAGTAAGTCCCGGGGAGATCAGTAAGTCCCAGGCTGTTCTGTTGGGCTGAGGAGTGAAATGATGCTTTAGTCCAAATACACTGGAATGCTTCTTTTCACATATCCCAGCATGCTCTTCTCTGTGACACACACACATATATACAAGCAAAAACGGAGCTTGGGGTCCAAGCACAGGGTCGGGCCATTTATCCAGTACCCCTGGAGCATTTTGGGGGGGGGCGGTTAAGGGCCTGGCTGAAGGGCCCAGCGGGCACATAGCTATTCTGCCAAGGACGGGATTCAAACCAGGGACTTTCTGATCACGGACACACAAGGTCTCTTGCTACCAGGGACAGGATATGGGATTAGGGGGCATTATTTTAGGCCTGCCATAAATCAGTACAGGGGAAAGGATTTGGAGAAATTCTACTGGTCCAACCTTGCAGACGAAGTGTGGTGCGCTGGTACTAAAGGCTGGACAGGCCTGTGGCTTCTTAGCTTCTCTTTTGCTTTAGAGTCAATTTACTCCTCGAATGAGGGGCGAGGTGACACCCCATCCAGGTGACGGCTGTAATGAAATAATGTAGTGCGGTGGGCGGAGCCAAAAACCTGCAGACTGCACTGCCTTCAGGGTCTGCAGTCTCTAAATGAAATTACAGAGGTAGCGTTTGAAACGGCTTTTAATTTATTTATTGCATGGAACATTTGTCTTTGTTTTTTTTTATTGTTCTCCTGTTATGTCTCTCTGTCGTGTTATTAACTTCTGTCCCTGGATGTTCAAAGCAATTTTTTAGGAATTATATATAGCACCGTCAGACTTTTATTGTATTAATTGTAATTGGTTACAGCGACGCGGAACGTCGAGTGTGAATATGTTCCAGGCGGAAATGCTTAAACAAACGGAGAGCCGCGCTAGTTAAGGATAGGCAGACGGACGGGAGCCTGCTCGCGGGGAAAATGATGGGTTTATTTTCACGTAAATGACAGGGTGGGAGAGGAGAGTGATGATTTTGGGTTATTATAGAGATCTGGGGGGGATTTCAGGTCAGAGCATGGGCTCTGATGTGTTTTTCGCTTTATGGGAGCTATGGTGTCAGGCACTGAGGAGAGCAATGGAGGACAGTCGTTTCCAGATAGAAGCTTGCCTTCCTGGAACAAGGTTATTATTGCTAATAAAAACTAAAAGTATGAGAAAACATTTTCGTAGACTGAAATAGAATAAGATCCATCCATCCTTTTTCGATACCCGCTTGTCCCATGCAAGGTCATGGGGGTCTGGAGTCTGTCTTGGACGCTATGGGTGCCAGGCAGGGACTAATCCAGGACGGGGCGCCAACCCATGGCAGATAAGCTTAGGGAGTAAAATAAGAACTACAATTAAACGAAAACTGCAGATGCTGTTTTTGAAAGTAAAACAAATAAAAACCAAATGTCTACTTTACTTTCCATTACCGTTTTAAATAACATTTAGCTAAAGTTCAGTTTTCCTTCCCTTATGGAAATCATTCGAGGAAACGTAGCCCAATACAATACAAAGTGACCTTTAAAAATACCTGGAACATGTTTTGCCCATTTTGATGGCATTAGTACCTAATGTGCCCTGTGTATTGATGTTAAAGATTAGACGCATAATAACATTACTAAATATATATATAAATAAACTAAATAGAAATAGCTTTAAAATAAAAACGAATAAATCCACATCAAAAATGAAACAATATTACACTGGATTTCAAATTAAAATTGCAAATAAAAACTAAATTTAAAAATAATACCCATAATAACACTGACCTGGACACGCAGACAGGATGGAGAGGATAGAGAAATCCCACACACTAGCGACGGCAGGATTCAGGGCAGGTACGTCCACAAGACATGTGTAGTACACAGTGTACAGAGGCAGCGATGGGAGCTAATTACCAATCAGGTGAGTCGAAATATGGAAAACAATCTCTGAGTGTCTATTATCCGTTGATTATGAGAGTGTATTTATTATTTGCATAATTGATACCGGCTCAAACTTTAACTGGCGCCTCTCGAGGTCTCGCTCCAAAGGCCTCGTGCAGAGTAAATAGGAGCCCGACCCACGCAGGATGCTGGTGGATGAATTTCAATCGGGAAAACAATGAACAGAAATAAATGGCTGCTGATTGGGTTGGTGAGCCAGGGTTGGGCGGGTTGAGAGACAAGGGAGGAAACAGACAGCTGAAGTGCCAACTGTGTGCTAGAGCTAAATAGCAACTGCAACTCACAGTGGATTTGGCAAAGTTTGTAGAGGTGTGATGCAGTGTGTGTGTGCATCTCCACACAGATAGGGTGAGGTTGTGTCTCTCCAATCCATGGTGGGAGAGGAGGTCGAATGAGGGCAGGGCCCAGAATGCATTGCAACATATTGAGTCATTTGATAGTACTCCCACAATCCTCCTACTTCACAATTTTGCCTTTGACTTCCAGCAGCAGGCGTTCGGTTACGCGGCCCCCGTGGGCCTCTCCCGGCCAGCACCGTCTGGCCGCGTGACTGTGACTGAGCGATTTGTGAGTCACAGTGAGTCGGACGTGCTTAAAGGACACGGGCAATATGTGCGACATAGAGAAGCTGCCCATCGATTTCCTGTTGGAGCTCCTTGTGGTTTCAGGAGCTTATTGAGCGTAGAAAATATTGCATCATAAAATCCTCTTTTGGCTCCCAGCGCAGAAGCGCCAATCCAGCGTGAATGGGATCCCCGCAGCTCTTGTGGTTGTAGCAGACCCAGTACCGGAAGCACAGACCTCAGGGGTCGGTGCCGTCGGCTACATTTCATTCCACCAGTTATCCTCGCGGCTTCGTAAGTCTGTCCTGCCGAGCGAAACCCCGAGTGAGGTGAGCACTGAGACCTCTGTCCGGCTCTCTCTTCCCCGACAGTGTGCCAGATCGTCTCCAAGGGCGTGGTCGCGGTTTTGGGCCCCTCTGCCAGCCCAGCCTCCAACTCCATCATCAGCAACATCTGCGGTGAAAAAGAGGTGAGTGTCTCTGCACCCCGTCCGCCAGCGGGAGCAGATGTATCTGGGAGAATGTCACAGCCTGTTGCAGAATGAGGGAAGATGAGGAATGTCCCTGACTGATGTTATAAATGGCTTGTCATCTTTCGTCCTCAGAGTGATGGGAGCCTGGACACTTTTGACCTTTGCTAGAACCATTGTGGCTCTCGATCACCTTCAACTCTGTCAAAATGCTCTCAATCCACAGTTTTCTCAGCCCGCTAACAATGAGCTGTATCCGCAAGTAGAATCCTCAGTTCTGTTCAGTATGCCGGTCATTTACCACACAGCAAAGATACTAGGAGGCCATCATGAGGTGGGCATTTGGGAATGTTGGTGGGGGGGGTTAGAATTTTGTCAGAGGGCGGTTCGTCCAAGACATTAAAGTCGGTGTGGTGAAAGTAATAGTTTCTGAAAATGGTTTCTGAAAGGGGTATGGTACTGAGTCATACTTTCTCTGATATAGGGGATCCCTGAGCTCTTAGGTGGGGGGGTCCCAGGATGATTCCTAATGATTGGTTACACGTCTCCGTTGGATGGGCAGATGATGGTTTGGGTTGGCTGCCAAGGCTGGGCCACAGCGGTAACCCAGTAACAGCCCTGGTTAGACCAGGGACTTTTCATATAATCACGGGAGTGACTGTGCACCCGTGACTTCCCAGGAACGGCCGTCTCCAGCTTCTCATCTCGTCCCTTCGAAGGTGTCATGGATCCGGTGCCTGTGAAAGGGTTCCCTTCAAGCTTCCGTGAGCTTGGCGTTCCTCTTCAGCACTCGCGCTGGATTTAGCGTTTTTAGCCGCAGAGTTTAAAGGAAATCGCAGAGGGTTTAGCTGAACAGTGTGATCGTCCTTTATCCTCTTAATGGCTCTCCATTAAGGGCTTTTTATAATATCCTCTATTTCTGTGCTATGCTATGTGTTCTTATGTGTTTTAAATGTAAATTTTTTTTTACTCTAATCTGGATTTCTGTCATTAGTCAAATAAATATTTAAAAACACATACAAACAGATTTGTATGGGGGCCGGACGCAGCCTCTAATTGCAATGTGTTTGTTACTTTCGGCTCAGAAATCAGATTAATTAATGCCACGGCGCCCAGCACGTTCGGGGCACACTTTCACGGCACTTTCTGGCAGTGGTCGCTCCGAGTGGTGACCGAACGAGAGGGAGGGAAAGGATGGAGAGGAGGTGCAGGATAATCTATGATGGCCGTATTCAGAAGGCTCTTTTGCAAGCGACGGCGTGGCCACAGCCCCCCGGATGGATACACGCCCCCCACTGCGTAATTACACACTTGCGCGCACATTTTCTCACTTTGCATTTCCATGCTGTTTAGCAGAGCTGATTGCATTCCTCTAAGCCTCTCCTTTCCATTTTATTGAAAGGAACTTGGAGCGCATGGCAATCCGAGGTGTGAAGTCATCCATCCTTAAAGAGGTTATGCAAGGTCATGTTGTACAGGCACCTCACCCCCCCCCTGTCCAGCCTGCCCCCCTCCAGAGCAGAAGCTGATTGCCAGGATGTTTAGTGTGGGCGGAGCTTTGCTTTCCCTGCACAGATTTCTTATAAATTGTGCAATTAGCCATCACCTAATGCAAATTCCCATCCCATTGAGGATGAAATGTTACCCTTTCATTATGTTAATTACCGGATTGTCCTTGATGCCCCTGCCCCCTGGGGGGACATTGTTTATTGGCCAGGCACAGTGACCGTCTCGTGCATTTATGGTCGGCGATTGGCCGAGAACCTGGGTCCCGCCTCTTAAGATTTGACTCGCTTTCCCATTCGTCCTTTGATTGGCCTAGAAAGACAACTGCTGCTGGCATTTGCCCTGACCAATATTTTAACATTCCTTTAGAAACAGATCATGCGAGGCTGCCTAATAGAATGTGTCTTTGAATATTTATGATGTTTTCATTGAAATAAGTCTGCGATGTGTGCGCATTAGAACTATTAAATCTCTTAATTGAAAAATAAACACGTTGTATCTTATTACACCTGAAATGAGTAGCTCCTTGCATGCTGTGATTGTTTTTGTTTATGATGTACTTTGGAGGGCAAATAG
This sequence comes from Petrocephalus zakoni, assembly GCA_026774425.1. Lineage (NCBI taxonomy): Eukaryota > Metazoa > Chordata > Actinopteri > Osteoglossiformes > Mormyridae > Petrocephalus > Petrocephalus zakoni. The sequence continues at coordinate 17,127,234 of JAODKN010000039.1, read as the reverse complement.
ATTTTCTGCAGAATCTCATCCCAGCTGATTCCCCACCAGCCACCTTCTTGTTAGGATGCATCCATCCACCAGGTGGCGTAGCAGTTAGTGAAACTGTCTTCTGCCTCAAAACTTGCCTGTGAGGGGTTCTCCTGTACTGTTCACGAGTAAGGTGCTCGGACCCAGGAAGTGCCTTTGTTAGAAACGTCTGCCAAGCAAACAAAGTCATAATCATCTAATATCGGAGCTGTCCGTGTAAATTTGCCCTCCAAGAGGCAAGCTAAGCTCTTGGATGCTAACGTTGACCTAAGATGGGGTGTGAACGGGACCTCGCTTTGAGCTTAAATAGAATGTAAACACGGAATGTAATCAGATCAAAGCACCGTGCTCCAGTGGGTCATCGCATTCCCCCAGGTGGGGTGCGAGGTAATTTGGAAGATTGCACCGTCCAGTCAAGCATGAGGAATCCGGAATGAGTCCCATGCCAACGGGACATTCGGCTGATTCATTGCTAAGGAGAGTAAAACTAATTAGCCAGTAAGAAACCTCCCTGGACTTCTTCTTCGTTTGGCTCTGCTGCCGTCCGCCCGGGTCTTTCAGTGACGTAGCTGTTACTGGAGGGATGGGATTTGGACCCACTGTGGGCTGGGGTTGTGTCATATTTCCTTGGTGGTACAGGACTTGGATGTCGGGAGGAGGGGTTTGGGGGGGGCAGGGTTTAATCTTTCCGCTACACCTGGGAAGTTTTATTGCACAGGTTTTCCCATGGGCCCCCGCTAAAAATGTGCCTCAACTAACCTTATTTAATAATCTGACCACTGAAATATCCCTGGGGCCTCTGCGCTGTGCACCTCGTGCGGCAGGGGGCGCTGTTCAGCACCTCGGCCCCACAGCCCCCATTAACCTCATTAAGCTTTATCCCATCACCCTCCGACATCGACATGAGATCCCATGCTTGCTGTCATTCCCAGTCCTCACTTCCGCCGTTCTCCACCTTTTGAAGACGGTGTGAACGTTTTTAAATTATGTGTTTTAGATGGAAAAATGCCAATATCTGATGGTAAATACCGGCAGTCATATAATGTCTATGAACACCGCCAAAATTAATACAGAAATTAAGTAAAACAGTAGATGAAAAGATAAATAACCGAGGGATTGTCAATCACTGCGTTCTTTCTGGGGTGTCATGCTACCCTTCATGGAGTGGACATTGTTAGCTGTATTTTGTACATCCTTCTTCAATGATTTCTCTAACTCCAGGATGCGCTGTTGTCAGGCATACAAGATTTGGTCATACGGGTGCACTGGTTGGGAGATGAATTTTTCTTTGCTATGTGAGATAGTCGCTGAACCAGGAGGGGTTGTATCCACAGGACGTCGCGGTACGCGTGAAAGATCGACGTAGGCGAGTGCTAGGCACAAACAAACCTGCAGGGACATCCAAGGAGAGGTGAGCGCATTCCCTCATGTTCCCGTGGTGACCTTTTACATCATGGAGGCTGAAGAGAAGGCTGGCTTTGGGGTCTCCCGAGGCTTGTGGCAGGGGTGTCCCTGACAAGGCTGGCTTTGGGGTCTCCCGAGGCTTGTGGCAGGGGTGTCTCTGACAGGGAGCGCCTTTGTTGGTACTGGAGCATGGAGCATACTTCGGGACTAAGAACCATCATCCTTTCTCAGCAGTGCTGGCTTCCTGTTGTGCTGTGCACGCATGCACACGCGCACTCATTTTTACATTTATAATGTTATGGGACCACAAAACCTGTAATTTTTTAACTTCTGGGGACATTTTCCGGCCCGACTTCAATTTCATAAAAATCTGTGAAAGTGATAAAAACAAACTAAAAACGTATTTTGTTTGGTTACTTATGGTTAAGGTTAGTGCTGGATAGGGGTTATGGTTGGCATAGTTGGGATTAGGGTAACATAGATACAAACGTGTGTGTGTGTGTGCGTGTGTGTGTGTGTGTATGCGTGTGTGTGTGCGTGTGTGTGTGCGTGTGTGTATGCGTGTGTATGCATGTGTGTGTGTGTGTGTGCACATGTGTGTGTATGCGTGTGTGTGTGTATGTAGGTGTATGCGTGTGTGTTTGTGCGCATGTGTGTGTGTGGGTGTGTGTGTATGCGTGTGCGTGTGTGTGCATGTGTGTGTATGCGTGTGTGTGTATGCGTGTGTGGTTTTTGCCCGGTTCTCGCGCCCCCCTATGGTCTCACAGCTGTATCGCTCCCCTGCGAGCCGCGGAGGCATTTTCTCAGCTGACGGCGTGAATTTGTCCCAGCACCTCCTCTCCCTCTTGGACGCACAAAGGCTTCTGAAGCACCGCCTCAGAAATCCAACTCACCTGTAGATAAGCGGCAGTCGTCGGGGGGGCGACACTGATACCGCGCGCGCGTCCCCTAACCGCCATGAAGAGGCTCTGCCCTTCTGATTGGCTAATTGTCAGCCAGTAGCATTGCAGTAACGGTCGCGAAAGCAGCTGGGAGATTAATAACTCTTCTCAAAGCAGCCTACATCTGCTCAGTCTGACATTATCTTGCCCCCTCCCTCATGCCGCCTGTGACTTAAGTGGAGGAGACTGAGCATATTAGAGACATATACGCTGGTCCTTGTTTCTGCTTGTTTGCCATTTTTTGACTATAATACACAAATTAAAGCAGTGACTCATAATTTCAGTTATAAATGATGCCACTCTTCAGCAAACCTATGATTTCTGGAGACCATGCTGCTACACTAATATCGGACTCTGAAAACATTCTCCATCCAGTCAGAGATGTCTTCCTACCAGTCATGCTTATGGGTAGCAGTTAAGTCGCCCTGTGGGCGAGTCATTGGGCGTATCTGCTAATGAAAGTTCTGTCACGTCTGGTTGCCTAGTGACTGAGGGAACTCCCCCTGTAACCTAGGAGTCACCAGGACCATTGTGAGGGTGGTGCTGTACACTCTTGCAGGATGGCCAGTCTGACAGGCTGCCACGGTGTCTGCTAGGCATCGAAAATAATCCATCCCCTCACTTTTCTTCTCCAGTTGAGGCTCTTGGTATGAAATGATAACCAGCAGGACCTTTAGTATTTTAAACGAGGGATGCGAGGCTTTTTAGGCTGGCATTAGTGGTGGGGCAACCCCCCCCTCCCTTCGCCCCCTTGGTGTGTGGTAGGAGTCCAGGTGAGCTCTCATTATCTCGCCATGGCCGGGCCCCCTGGGCGGCCCCTGTCCTGCAGTCGGGCATCTCGTTAGCCGCCTGTCAGCCAGCTGTCCGCGGCCGTCAAGCCCCACTTCACATTGCGCGGGTAAACGGTACAGAGAGCACTGGAAGGAAGCTATTCTCCCTTAAGGCCCCCCCCCCCAAAAAAAAGCATTTAAACCAGACCAAGCCTGCCAACAGGTTACAGTTGTCAGAACACAGGGAGATGGTCAGCATTCAAATTAAATTGCTATTTTTATATATTGTGCATTCGCAATGTATGGGGATTGTGCATATTTGTTATATTTTGAGTGAGACTTTCCCTCACAAACGGCGCATAATGATTATGAAATGACAGCTGGGGTCACTGAAACCACTGTAGGTCATACTATTTTGTTACTTTTGATTGGGTTAATCTAGCCAGTGATCGACAGCTCTGGGTAAACTCCGCCCCCTCATTACTATGGTAAATTTTCCCCATCGCTATGGTAAATTCATTGCCCTCCTTAGCTCTGGTTTATTGGTCTCCGCTCTACAGCCTGGCTTAATGTGGTGCCAACACGAGCCATTATTTAATTAAGTGATGAGAAGTGGAGGCTAATTTTGGTATCTTGGTCTCGCATGTGTAACCAGCGTGTTCCTATCGCCGTTTACATGCCTTTACGGCGAGATTCACGCCCGTCTCTCATGATTTAAAATTCAATATGGTTTAATGCTCTCGTAATCAGTCACGTCCTGGGCGGGCCCGATAAAGGCGGTTCAGTTCCTCTGCCTGTCTTCAGGCATTCTTACCTGGGAGGGCCACATCAGTGGTAGTAAAACGGGGCCCCCTCTGCGTCTGCGTGGCGATAACAGCTCGGAGAATGAGTCACGGCGTGGAAAGCAGGTATCCAGCTCGTTTTCGAGGCTGACTCACTTTCTCAAGAACAAGCTCTCTCGTCCATATAATGGGAGCGGACTTTGAGTCGGGAGATGTCGAGGGGCTGGGGGGGCAAGATTTGTGACAGAATGCGCAATTAGAGACATCCCGCGGTTGCCAAGCAAGCGCCGAATGCTCTTTCTGAAGCTGGTGGAGCTCAGCTACTGTTTTGGTCTGATTTTTGTGTCCAGTGTCTGCCTGTCCTGATTGAAGGACATTGTTGCTTAACAAATTGGAGTTTTTTTCCCCTGCGAAAAGTCTCAAGGTTGTGTTATCTTTGTGTAATCTTATGGTAGTTGCACATCTTTTTAGTGCTACCTGCTTTTATTGTCCCGTTACTTGTTAGTCATATTGTTGTATTCTTATTTTATTTTTATACTGTTTTGTATTGCATACTCCCTTCAGGAACAATCCAGAAAGCAGGTGGAAAAGCCTTTAGTTATATAGTAGTACAGTGTATGATTGTGCATTCAATGCAATATACTTTTATATAGCACCTTTCAAAAGCCCCAAGACACTTTACGTATGTGTACTGTAATATACTACCGCATCATACATGTAGAATTTGTCACGTAAAATCACATACAAAATTTAAACTTGTCACAGACCATTAATAATAACCAAATATATATCAAAAACGATATGTGATATATGCCGAATGAGTTTGGCAGTTTAAATTATACGATTCACAGCAGTTCACATTTAGTTTTCAAATGGTATTATGAACACCTTGATCACACAACTTTCCAGAAGATGTCCAGAAGATGAACAAGATACTGAAATAGTATCAGTATCAGTATCTTGGTTATCCAATTTTGTTGGAAGTTCCTGAATGCTTATAGTTCCTAATGCTATGAATGCTTTACTGCTCTAGAATACTGCAGCATTTTTCCCAGGCAAGAAATATCACCTTTATTATTTATTTATTTGTTTATCTATTACAGTTTTTGAGTTTCCCCATGGTCCCTTGCTGGTATGAAAAGGTGAGGAGTGACGTAGGTTATGGTGTAATTCATACTGCGAAGAGTATGCAGGCCACATAATGACCATGGCAGGAAATGGCAAAAAGGGTCATTATTAACAGAAATTACTATCTAGAGTGGATTCATACTGCGCACAATGTAAGGGTTACTATCTTTTTTTTTTTGCTTCAACATTTTTTACCATTGACATTCAATTTGCACTTCTGAAATACAGATGATTGTTTCAGAATCAGGGAACATTCCGGTGTTTTTTGTGTGTGAAATGTCTGCTTGCGGTTGACAAAGATGTGCTTAATTACATCACTGTGATGGAATTTCTCTGCCGCGCCAAATGCCCCGGCAAACATGTTTTGGTATGGACGAGCGGGGGAGTGAAATCGCGAGCCACCAGGCCACAGACAAGAGACCGGGGCGAGGGGAGGGGCACAGCTAAGTGACAAAAAGCAAGCTGACCGCGTGCCTGTGAGCAGAGGATGTCGATGGACGCCGAATCTCCCGCTGCGGGACAGGAAATGCCATGGCTGGTTTATTCCGGAGACCAGACGTGCAGATGGTGGGTCTTATTGAAAGCTGATTCGCTGCTGGGGCTTGATGACAGCACAGTGGGACACTGCAGCCTCTTTGCGGGTCAGTGCCGGACACTGAGTCCCGGCATGTCACCCTCTGCCTGTCGGCAGCTCTGCAGCGATCCCCTGGCCCAGCCCGGTCCGCCTCGTGCGTGGCAGACTGTAACGGCCCCCTTGGTGTGGACAGGTGCTCATGCATATTAATGAGTTGCAGGAGGTTTGTTATCTTCCCAATTTAATCACAATTGATGAGATCATTTCTTCTTTTTTAAACAGTGGCAATTGTTCCACAGAGATTTGGGAAATACTCGTTAGGAGTTAGCTTTGATTGGTTGTCTTTAATCCCTTTTCACCTCCCCTTGTTAACAGTCAGGGAGATGAGTAAACTCCACTCTGATTGGTCGTCTTTAATCCCCTTTCACCTCACCTTGTTAACAGTCAGAGAGATGAGTAAACTCCACTCTGATTGGTCGTCTTTAATCCCCTTTCACCTCACCTTGTTAACAGTCAGAGAGATGAGTAAACTCCACTCTTTGTGGTTGTCTTTAATCTCCTTTAACCTCACCTTATTAACAGTCGGGGAGATGAGTAAACTCCACTCTGATTGGTCATCTTTAATCCCCTTTCACCTAACCTTGTTAACAGTCAGAGAGATGAGTAAACTCCACTCTGATTGGTTGTCTTTAATCTCCTTTAACCTCACCTTATTAACAGTCAGGGAGATGAGTAAACTCCACTCTGATTGGTCGTCTTTAATCCCCTTTCACCTAACCTTGTTAACAGTCAGAGAGATGAGTAAACTCCACTCTGATTGGTAGTCTTTAATCTCCTTTCACCTTCCCTTGTTAAAAGTCAGGAAGATGAGCAACCGCTGCTCTGATTGGTCGTCTTTATCCCCCCCAGCCCCCAAATACACACATACACACACCAGGAGACTTTAGGCTGAGGCGATTTAGCAGTGGGAAGTGTGTCTTCCAAAAGGTCCCCTTCCATATGCAATGTGTACCTTTCCTGGTGTGGCGAGTAGAGAGCTCAGGGTAAACGGGGACCCAGTGGAGGGATTCAGTGTTGATAGCAATAACAGCTCAGGGCGGGAGCTTGAACCCTGATGAGCAGACAGTGGGTAGTGGAAAGCATGCGTGTAACACACCATGCTGCCTCCCCTTCGAGGATCTCTGAGCTGGCCCCATTCTGAAGTGAGGGGATGGGGCCAAAGTCAGGGGGTGGGGCCAAAGCTGGGTATGCATTGACCCCCTCAGGTACCTGCATGTAACTGCAGCTCCACCACCTCAACACTATACGATATCAGAATAATTTCATCTTACGAGGAGGGAGTTTGTTTCCTTGGAAAGTCATCCAACTCCTCCAACTCCGCTGCTCCTGAGACAAGCACTGAAGCTGGCAGCCGGGGTTTATTGTTAGTTTTTTTTTTTAATTTAATTTTATTTATTTTTTTTGCATCTCATACAAGGGTGTTCAGAAAGCCAGGATCTCCCGCCATTTCCATGGCAACTGGCTGCGAGGTGACTAAAGTGACTCACAGTCGGAGCTCGAGCGTTGTTCTGAACAGCAGAGAAGCTGCAAAAAGGACCTGACCTCATGCATCTCCTCCCCAAGCTTTTTTAGAATGCGACCCTCTGTTCGTGGCAGGTTAACTTCCGTTTAGCATTTTTCGCTGCCAAGACATATTTAGACCTTAAATAGCTGAGAGTCAATTCTGTTCAGAACCAGCTGTGAAATCCCCCCCCCACCCCAAAAAAAAGAAAATTCTGCTCAGTAAAATATCATATACTCGCTGCTGTGTCGAGTTCCCGGAGATGCCGTCCTGTACTCTGCCTTATTCCTCATTCACACAAAAGCAAACCCCAGCTCCTCTGAGCGACTCTCTCGTCCTCCTTCTGGTCCTCCCTCTCAACCCCTCTCTCCTCCTCCCTCTTGTCCTCCCTCTTGTCCTCCCTCTCATCCTCCCTCTCGTCCTTCCTCTCCTCCTGTCTCCCCCCTCTCCTCCCTCTTGTCCTCCCTCTCCTCCTCCCTCTCCTCCTTCCTCTCATCTTGCCTCTCCTCCTCCCTCTCATCCTCCCTCTCATCTTCCCTCTCGTCCTCCCTCTCATCATCCCTCTCCTCCTCCCTCTTGTCCTCCCTCTCCTCCTCCCTCTCGTCCTCCCTCTCGTCCTCCCTCTCCTCCTGCCTGTCCTCCCTCTTGTCCTCCCTCTCCTCCATTGCCTCCTTCTTCTGTTCCCCGGTTCCCCTGCCCCGGGACTTTTTCGTTTTGCCGTCCATTCCTTGTCAGATCCTGTTGCCAAGTTGATGAGTTGTGGGCTTTACATAAGACCTAATTTCTCTTTCTGTGTGGAGTTTAGGTCTCCTATCAGCGCTGGAGTTGAAAGGCTAAGAACGCAAAAAAAAATCTCCCAAAAGTTACGTAATATACAAATGTCCTGTTTTCATGTCTTTTACGGTATACTCAATCTTCCTTTTTATTTAGGGAGCATCGTGTGCTTCAGTGGGTTTGGCTTCAGTGTTTATGCCCGGAAGGTCACCAGTTCAAATCCCAGGATCAAGCAGAGTGGTTTTACTGTTAGACCCCTGAGCAAGCCCCTTAACCCCCAATTCCTCAAGGGACTGTCTGTCCCTGCTTTCACAAATATCCGTCTCCTAAAATATGTCTACCAAATAAATATTTGTTATATGTGTATATAATTTTAGTTCATTTGTAAAATGATTGCAGTGTTTTCTAATGTCTGACTTTGGACCACTGAGCCGGACCATGACAGTTTGATATGCAAATGACTATATAGAACTTTAAGTGACTTCAGCTGCGTTTGTTGGTCTGAATGAGGTAAGCCTCCCTAGCCGGACGCCTCTGTGGTGACTTTACCCTGTGACTCTGTGTACCAACCCCTATCACCTCCCAGGTGCCTTATGTGAAGGTGGCCCCCGAGGACACCCTGAAGGTGCAGTTTCCCCGGTTCACCACCTTGGACCTGCGGCCCACCAACACTGATGTCAGCCTGGCGGTGGCCAGCCTGCTGGGCTTCTTTAACAACACCACAGCCTGCCTGGTCTGTGCCAACGCCGACTGTGAGTACCCCCCCTCCCCCCATTACCACCCAAATGCCAACCATTGGCCCCACCCACTCCCTCATTGTAATGCTACGCTCCGCCTACTGCATACCCCCTCTCACTCTAAGACCATCCACTTCCTAAATGTAGTTTTTAATTCTCTAAGTTTGTGATCAGCTTGCAATTTAAATCTGAAGAAAAATAAATGAATTCTGGAAAAACTCAGGTTACCAAGCCAGGAATCATTATTATTATTATTATTCTTTTTTTTTATTTTTAAATCTTTCTTAAAAAAAAAAAACAGATTGCCTCATTTTGTTCAGTGTTGTTCCTCCCCATTAGCCCCCCCCGTCTGACCTTCGACACAGTTCCACTTGCTGATGTCACCTGTTGATGCCCCGCCCCCAGCCCTGGGCCATGCCGTAAGGGCGCCTGCATCAGCGAGCGGCCGGATCATTGGATATACAGCAGTGCTGGGCCCAGGAAGGGATGCTGACTGGCCCATTAAACTGCAGAATGTTTGCCTTTGGTAGACTGGCCAGCTAACGCCGTCCCTCCTCAACCTCAGAGCTTCAGGCGTTGCCTTTTGTTCTGGGATATCACCAGGGTCGGGGGTACCTTTGCGCCTCGGCACATGAGCACTAATATAACAGTCAGGTGACCTGACTGCCTTATCTTAGAATGGGTGATCATTCAAAGAGCATTTACAAAAAGACAGTTACTTTTTATCTGCTGTTCTTTTCAGTGTAGAAGAAGCGGTTAGTCATGTGACAGTGGAAGAATGTCTCATTCTGGGATTAGTCATGTGACCGTGGAAGAATGTCTCATTCGAGGATTAGTCATGTGACAGTGGGAGAATGTCTCCGTCGGGATTAGTCACATGACAGTGGAAGAATGTCTCGGTTGGGATTAGTCACATGACAGTGGAAGAATGTCTCAGTTGGGATTAGTCACGTGACAGTGGCAGGGTCACTCAGTCACTTCCCCTGGTGCTGGTGTTTCAGTTGCCTTGGCATGGTTATATGACAGTGGCCGAGATTAAGTTTGTGAGTGAGCTCTGCACATGGACGTGTGAACTTTTAGGAAATAATATGACTGTCACCCCCCCATATCTACATGCACACATTTGCTCCAAAACTGAGCTATTAATCCGCGCCATCCAGGCTCATTAATCACATCGGCACACAACAACCTAATAGAGCACAGCCGCTTCATGAATATTTTCCAGCCCTGTTATGCAGGGGGGCTGTGGTGGTGCTGGGGGGGGGCACGGCAGAGGCAGCACACTGCGAGAGCGACCATTAATCTCTTGTGGCGTTTCGATCGGCCCCGCAGCCGCATGCAGCCGGCACGCTGCCACCCGGCGGCACGTGGCCCACCTCACAGGGTGAAGTGGCGGGAAATGGAGTCGCGTGGAGCGACCGCGGCGGGGTC
>JAODKN010000039.1:17070399-17082050 GCA_026774425.1 Petrocephalus zakoni | reverse complement strand
ATGGTGAGTTTGGGCGCTTCTGCGTCACTGAGGCTGCAGTATCGGTCAGGGTTTGTCCTGCATCCACTGCCCCCCAGCTCACTGTTCTTGATGGCTGCATTGTGAGGTTTGACCTGTGACCGTCATTTCCTGTTCTGATTTTCGCCAGCGTCTCTTGCCTGCCTTCTGACATTGTCCCCCAGTCTCTGATATTATTATACCTCAGCCCGGTTGCAGGATGCTAGCCTGTTAATAGTGCCTACCTTGCTTACTGACTAAGGGCAATGGTGGCCTAATAGTTCAGGAAGTGCTCTTGTTCTCAAAAGGTTGCTGGTCCAGTTCCCCGACTGCAAGGTATCACTGAGGTACCCTGAGCAAGGTACCACCCCCAAGCACTGCTCCCTGGGCGCTGACTTATGTCACATCGTCACATATGGGATAAATGCAGAGGACACATTTCGTTGTTGTGTGCTGTGGTGCTTCAACAAAGACGATTAATCACCTTCACTACTTGTCGTACGACTTTTGGCCTTTGTGAAGAAGCCGTCTTCGTTCTAGCCCACCCTCGGTCTGCATTCGAGTCCTGCCTTTGGGTCCTGCCTTTGGGGCCTGCCTTAGGTCCCCATTCCGATATAATTTCACAGAAGTTAGCCTGAAAGCCCTTGGAATGTGCCGGATGATTTGGGGTAGCGTAGCATGCGGCACCTTTCAGCAGGCATGGCGGTGAGTGACCGCGGCATGCGCCCGTAGCCAAACCCCATCATTCTCCTTTGGCGGGTACTACCGAGACGCCGCCAGGCCGAATTTCCCAAGAGGCCGTCCAGCTGTGCCATGTAAGTATCAAAGTCACCTTGGCCCGAAAGCGTCTGTTAATCAGATCGATGAGGCTGGCGTCTTCAGAAGCCCCTGTCAGGAGAGGGAGATGGGTCCTGATTGCAGCGGGCTCTCGTCGACATCATGTCAAATGCAGGCAAGAGCTAGGGGTGGCAAATCCAACTATGTGGGGGCTTGGGGGGGGGGGCAGGGGGTCGAGGGATAGGCTTTCACCTCCAAAACAGTCTTGCCCCCATCAACAGCTGGTGAAATATATAAAGTCTAAAAGACAATTTTTGGTGCCTGCTAGTTTGCTTGATGCTTCTGGCCAACAAGCTCAGAAAATATCGATTTTCTGTTTTATATGATTTTATACAGTACTGTATATCGACGAAGGTGCAGACTCACTTCCCTTATCCCCACAGTCTAAGGGCGCTTCTGTCAAGTCACGAGAACCGTAGTAGCCTCGTGTTATTCCTATTGAAAACACATTGCCTCAGACACTGTAAAAGGAAATATAACTTTCACACATAATGAGGGAGGCAGAGCACTTCAAAGAAAAGGCGAGTCTTTAGCATTAAAAGTTTTCCGCTGCAGTTAATTATGCGCAGAACAAAACGTGGTGGAATTTCATAGAGGCGCCGGAGATCTTTTGCGTAGCCGGTGGTGCTATGGAAACCCGGCGTGATCCCGGGGGCGCGGACCGATCTGCGGTTCATGTTCTGCAGCGGAGATGATTATCCTTAGGCTCTCCAGCCCCATCACTAAATATGAACTACGGATTTAATCCTCGGCAAAGGTCATCTCTAAGATAATGAAGCTTGCATGGGTCTTGTGAGAAGATTGGGGCTCAACTCCACCAAGAGAAGGAGTATGAGCAAATTCGGACCATTTAACTTTTTCGTTACGTTTTATATGTTTAGAAAATGCTTTTATCCAGAGCGACATACGTATTTTCTTTTTTGAGAACGCAAGGTCAAAAAAACAACAGCAGATTGTGAATCAGAAGAAGGGTTATAGAAACAAATATTAGCAAATGATTATAATGACACTTTATTTGCATTTTTATTTATTTAGCAGACACTTTTATCCAAAGCAACATGCATTTTTGAGAAAGTAGTATCAGTGAGTCCCAGGAGCACTTTGGGGGTTAGGGACCTTGCTCAATGGCCTAATGGCGGACTCATTCTGCTAGGTTTGGGAATCGAACCAGCGACCTTCCAATCACAGTGAGCCACACGCCGCCCACCCATCAGATGTGTTCAATTCAGATCCCGAATGGGATCAAAGCTTTTTGTTTTGGCATTAATGAAGGTTTTAAGAGTCACCCACACTGATTTTCAGCAGCATTGGCTGTCTGGCTATATCTCTAGAGGTTGTTGCGGGGGGAGGGGGCTGGACAGCACACCATTGGAATTCCGAGTCTGGAAGGATTTCCTGGTCTGGCTTAATGGGAAGCGGAGGTTTGATGGCTAAGCCCCGAACATGGGCGCGCTCTCGGTCCGTCCCGCTGCCCTCTCTGATCCCCCCGTGGGATCAGAGAGACGTGGGACTGGATGGACAGGCAGAGGAACGGTTACGCACCTGCTGGAACATGCCATCTTCCAGGGGGCGTCACCAGATGGCTGGAGGCCCCCGGCTCTGGTGGATTTGGCTCCTCCGGGGCTGGGCATTTGTGCAGCAGCGGGCAGTGAGATTGCTGGGTATCTGCTCTCAGCGCCAAGCCGCGGCTCGTTAAATGAACCGAAATGTGTCCTTTGGGGGGGGGGGGGATCACAAGCCAGAGAAGGCCGGATAACGAACGGTGGCAGCGAAAATGTTGACATGAAAGAAGAGGAAGAAGACAACACTTCGTTATTGAAGTTTAGTGATACAAATTTGAATGCGAATAGCGGCCAAAACGTCGCCAGCTACGCGGAAATAAGCCCGAGCCAACCTCCCTTAGCTGCTCTTTAGATGACTCACACAGTCATTAGCAGAACAAGGGGAGGCAGGAGCGAAGCCAGGCCTGGATTTCGCTCGCCCCAGAATGGAAAGTTCTGGAGCGGCCAGGGTGGCCAGACCGAGAAAGGAAGTTCATCTAGGGGGAAAGAGCCTGATCCATCCAGCAAGCTAAAGACAAGCTTGAAACCAAAGCTTTGTGCTCATGGGAGTTTTACTTACACAAACATGTTCTGATGGCAGAATGAAAAATGATTGGTTCAGAAAGATAGCCAGTCAGATCTTGTGTCAGATGTCAGAGCAACCAATCAGATTGTCTTGGTCCTGCCTCTTCCAGTTGCTTGGACCTGCCTCTTCTACAATCTGATTGGTTATTTCTCTGAACCAGTCATTTTTCATTCTGCCCTCAGAACATGTTTGTGCAACTAAAACTCCCACAAGCACTCATTGTCATCCAAATGCCTTTGCTAGGGTGTTACATTGCTGATCACTTAGAGATGATGATTTGGTTCTTGCTAAAACTAGATACAAATTGTGGAATAGATGATAGCAGCTTGACTGTGGATACTTAAGTATTAGTAGTATTGATATTGATATATTTTTAAAGATCCTGTTTACAAAATGTTTTGTAATCGTGTGAGCTTTGCTCCAAATGCTCAGACAGGCCAGAGAAAAATGTTCAGCCATTTTTTTTTATTTCTGCTGGTGGTTTATGGTGCTTAACTAGGGAGAAGCTTGTTTTACGGCGCATGAGAAATGTAAGGTTGCTTTAATGGACAGGAAATGAAAGGGGCTCGATATATTTCTGCTGTTTGAGGGCACACATGCGAGGGAAGGCCGATCAAGGTCGGGGGGTGTGACGGCTTTTATGGGGCCATCACTCACTGGCCAGAAAACAGGTGGGCACAGGGTATGGTAATGGCCATGTCGTTCCTCTTGGCAGATTATCTCACCAGTATATATGTGCGAGAACAGTGTGTGCGTGGGGGGGGGGAGGGCGTCATTTATAAGGATGTGGGGGGTATTGCGGCTGTATTGTGTCCTAGCTTTTTTAAGGTGGGGGGCATAAAAGGCCCATAATTCAAACAGAAGGGCTGACCGTGTTATTAGCCAATAAGATGTTATGAATCAGTGAGTGACAGGGGAGGGGTCACTCAGGGGGCTATCAGCTGGAGCCAGTGCCTTTGTGGCCCCGCCCCTCTATATGCCCCCACTTCACTTCCATTCCATAGGCTGTATTGCTCCGTGCAAACCATCATGAAGAGAGGACCAAAGGCTGGAGCTGGACATGAAACAGTCGCACTGGGAAACATGCTACCAGCTGAACCTGTTAGCCTTAAACGTTTAACTAAGTCACATGCACTGTTGAATGTGTATTGAATATGTATTGTATACAATAAAGCTGGCAGGGGAGATCCTAGGGAAGTATCACAGTAAATATGTTTTGTTTTTGAGTTATTTTTTTAATGTTATCCAGCTTTGCCGCAGGGCGGGTTAGAGACGGATTCGCGGTGTGTAGCTTGTGGGATTAGGACGGGGATTGCAGTAGTAAATATGTGCGTGTGTGTGGAAGTCCACACACGGCCCCATCATGGTGTGGGGTGCTGTACTACCCAGCTCGGATGAGAATCCGGTGTTTGTGTGTGTTGGGGGTCAGAAGACAAATCACTTTCATTTTAGTCCACTTGTGCCACAGGGGGGCTTGAAGATTCTTCCTTGAGGAGTGTGATCAGCACAAAAAGATGTCAGTGTGTTAGAATATTCCTTCGTCTCACAGGGGATTCATGCTTGTGGTGACCCCCCCCACCGCCCACAAAAAGTTGCCATTGGTACAGTACAGAGAGAGTGTACAGAAGCTATTGCAGAGGGACAGTATACAGGAAACTGATCGATCATATCCTCCGTGGACTCTGTCTGTCTTTGCAAGACTTTTGTTAAGACCTTTCGAAAAAAAAACTTTTTAGCAAAAGATAAATAAATTTAGCATGTTGTAACTCCATGGGGAGCTGCAGTGCTCAGACTGGATACAAACAGTATACAACTCTGAGTGTCGAAATCAGCTCGGAGGGCTCAAATCTCATACAGACAGTGTGAAGAGCACTCGGCCTCGGCAGGGAGCATTCCAGAACACAGCGGGAGCAAGTAGGAGCTTAATATACAGACAGCCACATGGTAATTTGGAGGAGAGTGTGTCAAAAACAAAAGCGAGGTAGTGCTGCTCAAATATTTATCATTATTCTATTATTTGTGCTAAGTAAAAAAAAATTAAATAACAGTAAGCAGTTTGTGAATCGGAAGAAAGGTTATAGACACAAATGACCTTTTAAAGAATGATTATAATGATACTTTGTTAGCATTTTTATTTATTTAGCAGGCAAAGCATATTGTTTGAGAAAGCTGAGTCAGACTAGTCCCTGGAACAATTGGGCCGTAAGGGCCTTGCTCTCGGGCCCAACAGTGAAATAACTCTGTCTTGATTTGAAAAAGAGACCTTCCGATCCTGAGTGCACCATCACCCCCACCGTGCATGACATTCAGACGGCGATGGTGGAGGTAGATGACTGTCCCCCCTCGAACGGAGGAGAGAGTCCCTCAGTCTGCTGTCCTGGTTTGGCCTTTGTGGTTACTGAGTTTAGCATGGGTGTGTTTTATGGGGCAGACTTCCCGTAAGGCACGTGTGCAGCCACTCCAGGGCTTCAAAAACCAGGTGCCCCGTGAAAACAGAATATCCAGAAGTTACATTTATGGATATCAGACTAATATAGTCATTTAAATTATGGCAACATGTCTGTTATTAGGGTGGCATGGTGGTGCAGTGGGTAGCCCTGCTCCATGTGTGTGAGTTTGCCTGTTCTCGCCGTGTCGTCGTGGGGTCTCCTCTGGGTACTCTGGTTTCCCCCCACAGTCAAAAAACATGCTGAGGCTAATTGGAGTTACCAAATTGCCCGTAATTGTGCTTGTGAGTGAAAGTTGTGTGTTTGTAGGGCCTGTGATGGGTTTGATCCCCACCCATCATGGATTGTTCCCTGCCTTGTGGCCATAGTTTCCAGGATGGGTTCTGCAGCCCTGCGTAGAACAAGCAGGGAAGGCAGATGGATGTCTGTTATTATTTGTTATTATTATTTTCATGGCAATTTTCAGAATAGACAAAGCTGCATCCAGGCTGTAATCGACCATTCGAACTTTGAGACTTCACATGGGCGCACTCAGGTAAACAGAAGGACTCACGCTGCGCCCCATTTCTGTTATCACCTGAAGCCCCCGAACCCGAAGAGACCACCTCCGCTCTGAGGAAATGAGGAAGAACAGATACAAAAATCCCAGCCATTAAAAACAGAATTTGTGGCATTCCGTTTGGAGAAATCCAAGGTATCGCCGAGTTAATCCATCCCAAGGGGAATCGCACATCTTGCAGTAATTCCTTCCCAACTCGCATCCCTCTTTTTATGACCCTTGCTGGGTCCAACAGCTCGGTTCGGTTCTGGTCTCATTTGACAGCACTGCCTCATCTCAGCTTGACACGTGGGCTCTTTGCCCGGACCCAGGGGGTTGTATAGTTCAGAGAGAATGAAAAATAGCCAGGCATGTATGTGGGGGGAGGAAATCGAGGTCCCAGAAAATGTATAGTTTCCTGGTCCAGTGAGAGAGCGTGTAATGAAAGGTCAAACTTAATTATAATTGCACATAATAATAATGTACTTGCCTGGTTCTGCTGTCACTGACCCCCCCCCCCCCCAGATCGGGCAATGGCACTCAGAGCAAGGCCTCTCCATGGACCAGAGACTGTACTCCCCCAATGCCACCGACTCGCTGCGAAACGCCACGCTCACTGTCACCACCATACTGGTGAGTACCACCCACACCCCTTGTGCCTACTTTTCACACTCATTCCAGCTGTTCTTTCAGCTCTGGGCCAGCAGGGGGCGTTTATAGAAAATACATATAGTGGAGGTTTGGCTGCACCTGCCTGTAATGAATTCGTCTCTTTTAGCTGTTATTCACTGTATAGTAAAAGGTCATGAGTCAGTGACGCAATGACCAAGAGAAGTGTTCAACATCTCAAATATGATGATATGATGTTTTAAAATAGCTCCTTTTTGCTTGAATGACAGCATTGATGTACCTTCCAGATGTAGCCACCTGGAATGCTTCTCCAACAGTCCTGAAGGAGCTTCCACAAGTTCTGGGCACTTGGCTGCCTTGCTCTTACTCTTCAATCCAACTNNNNCCCCCCCCCCCCCCCCCCCCCCCCCCCCCCCCCCCCCCCCCCCCCCCCCCCCCCCCCCCCCCCCCCGCGGCCCCCCCGCGGCGCCGCCGGGGCGCGCCCCCCCAGGTCATCTGTCACAGCACTCCACCTTTTTCCTTGTTCACTAGATAATACAGCACTTACAGAACCTCGAGGTGTGCTTAGGGTCATTATCCTGCTGCAGAAGAAGTGTTTTTCAGTATGTGGTTCCAGACTTTTGGCTGATGCTGCGTATCTGTTATAACCACAACCAGACTCAGATGCAGCTTCATAATCAATATGTGATTAAATTAATTCAAATGAGATTCCGACAGTCTGTGTTTCCGACAGTACCTGAATGTCACCGGCAGCGCAAATGCAGAGGGGAGGCCTGTAGGAGCTTCTGTAAAAGGAAAATGATGATAATTATAGCTTATTAATTAATAATCAGTATAAGTGATTTTGCCCCCCAGTTAAGTTTAGACCCCTTCTCGATGTACGTAGGGAAATTATGCGCAGTGTTTTATTCAAGAGCAGACGGGAATTGAGAAGCTGATAGCATCACTTCCATTATTTTTGGTTAAAACTGGACTTCACTGCCAAAAAAAATGTTCCCTGATGACAGTGGGTCATGGAGTGTGCGACTTAAAAAAAATAATTGGGAAAAAAAAAATGAAATTTTTTTTTTGCTTGGCAAATTTTACTGCCAGCACCCCAATCCACAAAATAGTTTTTTCTCTCCTATTTTTGTTTGATTACAACCCTATTTTTTACTATCACTGCACTATTTGTGTGAAGTAAATTTACTTTCAAATTTGAAAGATTTGCGACTTAAAGATTTGCGGCTGCGACTTAATGACTAAATGAAAAATGTACTTAAGGACGAACCAGTTCAGCACCTCTGCTTCATGAGATCTGAACCCACAACCACATGGTTACCGAGCGTAAATACCCGGGCCACCCTCACACCGGTGAGAAGGGTAGCTGATTTGCTGTGGCGGGCCGAACACGGCCGGGGCCGAGGATCCCGGGCCGGAGTCCCACGTTGTAAGTCAGAACACGTAAGCGGACCGCAGATCGGCTGGGCGCGGTAAGTAAATGAGGCCGGGACGCAATCAATGCAGCGGGAAAAGCAATTTGCGACTGTCTATATTTGGCAGCCCCCCCCCCCCCCATCCGAATCACGCAGCCCCTCCTGTGTCTCCCGCAGAGCGCCGTATTGAATTTTTCTCTTCTTTCTTTTTAACCCACCCCTCCCTTACTTAAGGTTGGAAATTATCCCACATTTATTCCTGTCTGGGATCCTGCCTGCGAGGACTTTATCCGGAGGCGTGAACGCACGTGATGCATCGCATTATTCTCCCGTTTCGGTCCTCCGGTCAGATGTTGAAAGTGATGGCGATCCGCCTGTGACTGTTATATTATCTGCGATTTTTATGGAGAAAATTGTGCCCCAGGAAAGGCGGGGTGTGGAGGGAGGGAGGGGAAGTTAGGCTAAATAACTCAGCTTCAGAACTCCAGACATACCAGCTCTGTTTCTTAAATAATGCTATTGGTTGGATCAAGCTGTGGAGTGCCTCACCCACGGAGGCACTGGCCCCAGCTGAGAGCTGATTGGTCCTTTCAGGTCCCCCTCCTTACCCATTCAAAATGTATCATTGGCTCATCATAATGCTGACCCCTGTATATGAATTATGCACTCCCCCACCTTAAAAAACCCTAGAATTGCCCATGAAGCTTCCATACATTCAATAGAACCCCTGAATGATTTCAGTAGTCCCAGATTTACCACGGTCCAGAAAAAAATGGAAGATTAAAAAAAAAAAACAGTTCATAAGAGTTCAAACCATGCGCCAGTCCAGTACAGTCTGTAACATGGTGAAGTCCACCAGCCCAGTTGCACCCAGTACATGCCTCATCTCCCTTTGTCCCTATACCCAGACTTCCCCGTAGAACTCTCATCCAGTCTCACGCTAACATTTTCACTGATCGCATGACTGATCGCATGACTGATCGCATTCATTGCTGCATTGCCGCAATGTATGCGTTATAACAGTATACAACAAACATGATGTTCACTGTGCTGTCATCCTGTGATACATAATATTATTTAACTGATCTGTCATCTCTTGAGAATTAGGCTAAAACTCCAGAATCCCTTTCAATGAGTAAACAAGGGTATGCTGCATCTAATAATGTACAATGTACTTCATTTTTACAGTATTTAATGTTGGTAATGTCTTACTGTGTGTCTCCACATACCAAGTGATGTAACCCAACGTATCACCCATGGATATGGAGGAACTGCTGTATGTATCTCAGAGTTGATTGACATGGAGATGTTTGTAAGGTTTGAAATTATAGATGTAAACCCACTAGAACCTTTGCTTCCATTACTTATATGGTATCAGAGTCAAACTGCAGAAACCAAAGGTTTATGTGAAAGGCTGTCAGGGGCAGATCTGGCATCTGAGAGTTTTATCGATGAAGGTACTGAAGCCACAAAGATCTTAAGATTAATGGAAAAGATTTAGTTACTTAACCTAGGCAGAGATGGCCCCAGCAGTGCTTTTATTGTGGGGAAAGTGGAGAGTCTGAGCCTGACTGTGATTAACAGTGAGTTTTGGGAGGTGAGTGGGGGGGGGGGGTTGTTTGGCTCTGCAGTGGGTGGGAAGTGACGGGCTATTAGGTGAAGTGGGCGTCGCACAGCGCGGGGAGGATCGCCAAGCCGGGGCTCCAGATTCACTTTAAAGACAGATGAGTCCTCTGGCTATATGTGAACAGGCGCTGAGGAGCAATTTCACCTTATCTTCGCTCATTCATCACCACCACGCCGCGCCTGTCGCCTTTATCTTAGCCGCGAGCCGCACGGCTCACCCGCGAGACTTTATTTCCAGGGCGTGCTGCTTGCCAAGCGGTGACGAGATCTGCCCTCTGACACACACACACACACACACAGACACACATTCATGTATAGACACACACATTGACACACACATAGATATTCATGTATAGACACACACACATGCATAGATATTCATGTATAGACACACACATTGACACACACATAGATATTCATGTATAGACACACACACACGCATAGATATTCATGTATAGACACACATTGGCACACACATAGATATTCATGTATAGACACACACATTGACACACACATAGATATTCAGGCATGGACACACACACAGATATGCAAAGAGACACAAACATAGGCAGCACACAAGCATAGATATTTAAGCCTAGACACAGACATAGATATTAAAGCATAGACACACACACGGTTGTACACACAGTACCATTTTATGATGCAGTGCCCTTTCATTGTTGCTTCCATATCCAAAATAAAGCTTACACATAGCAGGTAAAGACTAGAAAAGATAAAAGGTATTTACATTTTTGTTAAATGGATGTATGTTTTACGGAGGCATCTCTGAAATGTTTCCGTATTTTTCTTGGATTTAATTTAAATCAGTTGAATTCAATTTATTTTCATACAGCTCCTTGTACAACAGAGTCACCACGAGGCACTTGACGAGTGTCTGCCGATCCATTACTACTTCATTTTAACATCTTGTATATCTTATGTATTCGGAACTGTTGGCATACACATGAACGGCGTCCGTGCCTTTCAGTGCATGGCATGGGCAGATCAAGCTTCGCCCCAGAACACAGTTTTCCCCTTGCCTCCTCTTTGAACCCGTGGCGTGATGGATATTGGGGCACGGTGACCAGACGCAGGCTGTCATCCTTGCCAACTGAGCCAACTGAGCGCACTGTCACAGAGATGAACAGCGCCCCGTTAAGGCCCCCAGGATAGAGGCAGTGGGTGAGGCAATCGCAGAGGAGCCTTCTAGAGAGCTATCATTCGCTGCCTGCTGGTTACAGTGGGCCAGTGTGGGACGCTAAGCTCTTTGACCCCTGCCTGGCGGGGTGGTAGTTCCATCTAGAAGCATCCTGGGTCCCTTTTGGTATGGATGCTCTCTCCGCCTTCCAAAAACGTCACTGTAGTGGCAGATGCAGCGTTTCTGGTCAGATTAACTGTCGTGTCTGTGAATGCAAGAAATGTCTCTGGATGAAGCCTGTTACGGCTATGTAGGTAGGAAAGCCAAATCTGCTTCAACATGTAAGAAGCAGGGGTGCATACAGGGGCGGGGCCATCAGGGCTCTGGGCTGAAAGCTGATTGGCCCCCAGAGTGCTCCCTCCCCTGTCAGTCACTGATTCAAAGCATGGCTGATGATAAAGTTGGTCCTTTTGAATGAATTATCGCCCCTTGTTATATCCCCCAGCTTAAAAAAATGTTTTTTTGCTAAAATGGTGCCTGGTAAGAAGGTATTTATTTTGTGATGCTGTTAATGGAAAAAATCATCTTTCCCTCAGCAACTATCGATTGACAAGCAAGTTTTATGACTGATGGATCGATTGGGCGTCCATTCCTATGTGCGTGTCACTGCCACGACATTCCGCGGGGGGGAGCAGACATGCTCAGTGAGTAATAAGACGTTCAGGATGGCCCAAAAACAC
Source organism: Petrocephalus zakoni (assembly GCA_026774425.1). Lineage (NCBI taxonomy): Eukaryota > Metazoa > Chordata > Actinopteri > Osteoglossiformes > Mormyridae > Petrocephalus > Petrocephalus zakoni. The sequence goes on along the minus strand of JAODKN010000039.1, from coordinate 17,070,555 downwards.
AACAGCGGGCCCCTCGCTCATTCTCGCTCGGTCACTGACGAGCGGTCGGTACAAGGGCACTTAGGCCTGCGTTTAATTACCCCCCCCCCCCCCCCCCCCCCACCCGAGCCCCCCCCCCCCCCACCCCCCCCCCGAGCGGGTGGGGGGGGAGGGGGT
>JAODKN010000039.1:17046117-17060963 GCA_026774425.1 Petrocephalus zakoni | reverse complement strand
GCCAGATGCCGGGAACGGGGCTGATCTGTCCTGTGTCCGGGGCCAGATGCCGGGAACGGGGCTGATCTGTCCTGTGTACGGGGCCAGATGCCGGGAATGGGGCTGATCTGTCCTGTGTCCAGGACTGGCTGTCTGGATACGCCAGGAATAGAGCTGATTTGTTCTGTGTCCGGGGCCAGATGTGGCTGTCTGGATATGCCAGGAATGGAGCTGATCTGCCCTGTGTCCAGGACTAGATGTGGCCATCTGGATACGGCTGGTTTAAACTGCTTTGGCAGGGGGGCTCTAGACATCTCGCACAGATGAACAGCGTCTCTACATGTGGATCTTCCCAGCATGACACTGGAGCTCTGCCTGAAGTGCAGAAAATTTCTCCAGGTGGTGGGAGGTTCAGATCCCCTTGGTGGGTGGCTCAGTGGGCTAGGGGGCAGTGTCTGTGACCGGGAGGTCGCTGGTTCAAATTACATCTAACCGTTTTCATTTTTTCGGCGGCAAATAAGGAAAAAAAAATTGTAAAAAAATTGAAAATAGAATATTTTTAGAAATTAACCAACACCTCTGCAAAAGGCCCAGCATCTCACACTTTACTGGAATACAGGCAACAGTCCGGTACTGGGCTTAGGAACCCTGTGCTAAATGAATAGAACAAAAATCACTTGAGGTCATCAAGATTCAACGAAAAAGTTGAAGGAAAATGAAATGGCGACATCGGTAAGAAGGTCCCATAGCCTGTGGGGTAGAAGGTTGGGCAGGCCGGTCTATGCTAGTGCCATTCAGCTAATGTGACGTTCTTGTGTTATCTGACTACCGTGATCTTCTAGTATCATTCACTTAACTTGACGCCGTCACGTCTTTCCGCTGCCACATTATAAGACTTAGAATAACCCCCTAGGGAGAGTCACATTTTTCAACCCAGTCCTCGGGCACACTGCAGACAGTCCATGTTGTTGCTCCCTCTCAGTACCCAGCCAATCAAGAACACCAAATACCTGGTACGCCTGTCTTGGAGCAAAAAGTTAGACGGTCTGGGCTTCCCTGAGGACTGGACTGAGAAACTGCCCTAGGAAATCGGAGACCTCGCTGTTGTTTTTGGACTGAACCTCATGGTCACAGAGTACACCCCTTGGAAGGTGTTATGTGACTCAGAAGGTTCTCAGCTCCACTATCAAGTGTATGTACGTGTGTGTTTGTCTGAAAGCAGAGCATGATGGGATATGTGGATAGAAACATTCCAATGTATGATGCAAAGGATAAATGAAGCTTAATTTTGAAATCCCATTCAGCTGTCCATTCCGGAACACAGGCCGCGCTTGCTGGTCATTGGCTAAACTCCATTAGCTTGTAGCTGTACGGCTAACGCCATCATACTGTTTTCACGAGTGGCCTGCAGATAATATCCTGAATAAACACCTGGGGACAGGGCTGGCTTTTTGTTCTGTTTGTTGCTGTCTCCATTCATGCACAGAGAGCCGCTGTGCATCAAAGGAGCCTGCTGGGCTTGCCGCTGTTCTCAGCGCGTGACCCTGCCTTGTAAGGTGGCGCAATGATCCACGCTCCTGTAGCGGTAATTGACCCGGTTCCCTTCCACTCCTCGCTGCCTGTAAGCCAGGGGAGTTTCTGTCTGTCTTTGCTGGAGCGAAAGAGTAAAGGAATGGCGATATGAACTGCTACTATAAATCAGTAACACAAACAGCCAACTCAACACCGTATATAACAAACACAGGCTCCCTGGCAGGACCTTCCAAAAGACTGCTGGGTCTGTTTCTCCTTCCCCTCACTTGAAGTTTTCAGCTTTCTCTGGGAAAGACAGATATGAACATTGTTTTAAACCTCATTTAAGGCACTTTGAAGGGCACGTTTACACGCTTTATGTCCTTGGTAAGTCCCTGACAGACACTGGAGCAGGGAAGTACTTTGAAATGTGACCTGATGTAGATTCGTCTCACAAAGCTGGGAGATTAATGATCAACGTTACACCAGAGCCCCATTGTGGGCATCCTTGAACTAAATACAGTAACTTGTGATGCACTAATATTTATTAAGTGTCACATTCTATAAAGCACGATGTCGGTCTGGGTAACCTTAGTGGCGATTGGTGAGATTGGGACAAAAGGGCGGGTTCATGCCGTTGATTGGCTGTTGCTCCAGGGTGGCTGGGAAAATGTGCTCAACCCACAATCGGTGTGAATAAGAGGTTAGTTTGGACGGGTACCAAAACCACTGAAGTTGGGTTATAAATTTGAGAGACCAATCATAACTCGCTGGTACTCCATAGTCGTGTTGTAACTCAAACTGTGGCCGTTAAACTATTTACAGGATGAGTGATTACCGGAGTGTGGCTCTGGGTCACAACTGTAACATATATATCTAATCTATAAATGTGTGTGTGTGTGTCTCAGGCCCGCAGACCTGGATACTTCTCCTTCCTGGACCCGTTCTCCCCCGGCGTCTGGCTTTTCATGCTAATCGCCTACCTAGCCGTCAGCTGTGTGCTCTTCCTAGTGGCTAGGTAAGTCAGGCAGCCGTGTGGCGACCCCTGCTGGTGCATCCCAAGAACTGCGTTCCGAAACTGTGCCGTTATTCCGAAAGAAAATTCCATCACCGCTGCCTGGAGCTCTTTCAGGTCAGGCCTCAGTAAACACCTCTGACAGCTGGCAGCTCTCTAGCGCCCAACGGTGGCCCGGTGGATGCACACTGGTGATTTTTCAATGCACAGATTCTCTCTCTCTTAAGAGCTTAGACTGCTTCTACTCCGAAAGATAATGTGATTCACACTACACACAGAATGCTTCAGTATACAGCTCATTCACAGTGCGGATGCTGTTATGCTATTGGTGATGCATGGAGATGCTGATTACTTTCTCTTTCATGCATCCTTTATTGTTTTAAAAGGCAGGTCTACGAGCTGTATATAATGCTGTATATAAATACATATATAAAACGTGCCTGGATTGTGGTGGATATTATATTATGTACAACTTTGCTGTATATTTTCTATATTGCTATATACATCCAGTTTGGGATGGTTCTTATTCTGTGTGCATGATAAAATATTGTAAACTTGATGAGGATAATTATTTATCTATTATATATTGTTTCCTCTTCGCATCTTCCCTACAGACTTACCCCTTATGAATGGTACAATCCTCACCCCTGCCAGAGAGGGCGCTGTAACCTAGTACTCAACCAGTACTCCCTGGGCAACAGCTTCTGGTTTCCTGTGGGGGGGTTCATGCAGCAGGGCTCTGCTATCGCCCCCCGCGCCCTGTCCACACGCTGCGTCAGTGGTGTATGGTGGGTATGCTCCTGAGACATGTGTGGCTCACACACACACACACACACACACACACACTCTCCAGCCTGCCTGCCTCCTGCCCACATCATAGTAGGTGTCGAGCTGTATGGCCAACTGAGCTGAAGAGCTTTTGCTGCCCCCTACAGGTGGGCCTTCACACTCATCATCATCTCCTCCTACACGGCCAACCTGGCTGCCTTCCTAACCGTGCAGAGGATGGAGGTGCCCATCGAGTCTGTGGACGACCTCGCCGACCAGACGGCCATCGAGTACGGCACCATGCACGGCGGGTCCACCATGACATTCTTTCAGGTAAAACCCCCTTTAGGGTAGGAAGGGGGCCAGATGAGCCAGACAGCCATGTGGCGACCCCTCCTGGTGCCTCCCAGGAACTGCATCTCTAATAAAAATCCAGGCGAATAAAATGACAAGAAATAAACTAATGAAACCTGCACAAAATTAATTCCCTAATCCCCACTCACCCATCTCCATGCAGCACCTTCCTGCACAGTTTGTCCTCAAACAATCCTCCGTACCTCTTATTCGAAATAAACAGTGCTGTGTATCAGGACCTCTCCCCTCCTCCCTCTCTAAATCCTGTCTGGGGTTGCTCATTCACCCCTTTTCACAGAACTCGCGGTACCAGACTTACCAGCGTATGTGGAACTACATGCACTCCAAGCAGCCCGGCGTCTTCGTGAAGAGCACGGAGGAGGGCATCGCCCGCGTCCTCAACTCCAACTACGCCTACCTGCTGGAGAGCACCATGAACGAGTACCACCGGCAGCGCAACTGCAACCTCACACAGATCGGAGGCCTGCTGGACACCAAGGGCTACGGCATCGGCATGCCGCTGGGTAGGGCCGGGCTGACCTCCCAGCGGGATGTTCAGACACTAGTTACCTAAAGTGTACATTCACCAATCACAGAGGGACACCGTACGCATCCACCAATCACAGAGGAACAATGCATGCATCCACCAATCACAGAGGGATAACACATGCATCCACCAATCACAGAATGACAAACAGTGCTAACGTATATGGTCACCAATCATATAATCAGGGGTTGACATAAGTGGTATTTACCATATAAACGGTAAAATGCGCAGTAGTTTCTTGTTATAACAGTGCAAATGCGTACTTATTTACACAGCTATGACAAGAAATTACAGTGTAATTAGTAAAGTTTATAATGCTTGGTAAGTTCATCATAACAGCACAAATGCGTTTATACGCCTATGTGCATTCGCGCTGTTAAAACTGCCGCACATTTTACGCTTTATGCAGCGAATGCGTACTTGTGTACCACACGTCAACCCCTGCATATAATGCTGCGGCTTTCATCTATCAATCACAGGATGCTAACGTATGCGGACGACGATCGCAGAGTGCCAAGGCATAAACTCGCCAGTCACACTTGGCCAGGTTATATATTTGCAGTTGACAGGTTGCTAAGATGCAACCTCAGCCATCACAGTTTTCAGATAACCAGTCACAATTTCTAACACCAATTAACAGCTCGCCTGAGCTTATTTCTTGACAACTGTTGTGACTTGTTAGCACAAGCAGAATCATTCAGTGCCTTTGGAAAACTTGTTTTATGGTACCGGCTGAAGCCTGTAAGAAGTCTGACATCCTCATCTTCTGCTCCACACCCCCAGGCTCCGTGTACCGGGACGAGTTTGACCTGGCCATCCTCAAACTCCAGGAGGACAACCGGCTGGAGATCCTCAAGAGGAAGTGGTGGGAGGGGGGGAAGTGCCCCAAGGAGGAAGACCACCGTGCCAAAGGTACAGTGCCCCCTGGTGGCACACTGCTGGCAGTGCACACTGCCACCAGCCAATGGCATGGAGTTTGAGTGAAAGACCTCCCCCTCTCCATCGCCCCCACAGGGCTGGGCATGGAGAACATCGGGGGGATCTTCGTGGTGCTGGTATGTGGTCTGCTTGCGGCCATCTTCATAGCGGTGCTGGAGTTCGCCTGGATGCTTCGCCACTCGCACGGGACAGAGGTGAGAGGCCCCAACATCACCTGCATCTGCTATGTCTCCCTCTCCCCGCCCTTATGCCCCCCCCCCACCTCCCCCATCTGCGGCCCATCCCCCAAAGCGGCCAGTGGACTCACAAACCAGGATTAAGAAACCTGCTAAAATACCTACACCATCCACTGTAGACTATCTCAGGATTTAAGAGGAACCTCGAATGACATGTTCTTTTAATTGACCGCTGCTTTTTTCTGTATTTTGCTGTTTCTTGATGCCTTTTTTCTTCTTTATAATTGATTTCTTTGCAGCAGCTCTGTGTGCAACGCTACCCACGTGACGAAATTGCACTTTTTAAAGAAAATTTTTAAATAAACCTAATTATGTGTCAGTGAATTCCCATGCCAAGTGACTTCTTTCTGGGGACGGGTTGGGGGGGGGGGGGTGAGCGGGGGTGGGATTTGAAAAGGACGTGGCGTTAAATGCGGCTTCGTTTATATATTTATTTTTTATTCTGACACATAAAACAATGTGCGTCTCGGTGTCTCAGAGGAACGCGGCGGTGTAGTGCTCTTAGGTTTTGCAGCCGTGTGCATTTTTGGGATTGGTTGCTCCGTCGTCATGGGGACGGCTTACCCCCACCGCCTCAGACAAAAGGGTTCGGAGGCGTGCGTGCGGTTCGGGAGAGGCGACCCATCCTGTCATATCGCCGGTCTTCATGCTCGTCACCTTGGCGCCGGATGCGGCCCCTATTTCCCGGCCCATAATCCTGGGGACTCAGGAGAGGACAGGGGGCCGTGGTGGCGCCAGAGTCTTTAGCACAGTCATCACTGCTGAGGGATGGGGACCCTCGCTTTCCCAAACAGGCTGCACACGTCGGCCCCTTCCTGACTTTTAATGGCCCATCCCACTTTAATGTCTGTCACTTGACTGGGCAGCATCTACTTTTATGACAGGAAGTGAGGTGTTAGCTATTACATCTAAATATTACATGATACGGTCAATTAAATGTTTTTAAAGAATGGTAAAAGTGATCGACCAGCAGGGGGTGGGGTGGCACAGAATCTTGTATAATGGTCATGTTTAGGCACATTCAGATCCCTGCTCAATTCCTGCACTAGGAGGGTGTGCGTGCCTGGGAGGGGGGCGGATCCGTTGGGGCGGGCCAGTGGGTGGGGGCAGCCCAGTGCACGACACTTCCCGGCCTCTCTCTCTCTGTCTGTGCCCCCCCCCAGCTATCCGTGTGCGACGAAATGCTACAGGAGCTGCGTGGGATCATCACCTGCCGGGAGAGCCTGCAGCTCCGGCGACGGCGAGGGCCGGGCGGGGCCCCCCGGACAAGGCCCCTCCTCCCCGAGGAACCCGGGCGGCTGCGGCCGGTGCCCAGCCTCAGCAACGGCCTGGTGTGCGGGGCGGGGGCCGCGGCCAGCGTACCCGAGGCGCTGGCCCACAGACTGGCTCAGGAGGCCGCCCTGGTGGCTCGCAGCTGCGGCCACGCCCGCATCTGCCCCGAGTGCCGCCGTTTCCAGGGGTTACGGGCCCGCGTGGCGGCAGGGGCGGCCGGGGCTTCGCCCACCCACAGCGAGGGCAGCTTCGACTGGGAGAAAACCATTGATGTCGGGGAGCCGGAGTAGACCGCACGATCACCCGATCCCCCCTCCCCATTTGGTCTGTTCCATCTCCCTGGGCACTGTAGCAGGGGCTGCAGGTGGGAAGGCTCAGGCAGCTCTACAGCGGACTGGACCGTACCACACCTCCTGGGGGGAGGTGTCCAACTCTGTGCCCGCTGTCTCCCCAGGGCTTTGGCAGTCGGCCCGTGAGGAGCATCGTACTATGCAGTATCTCTCTTTGCTTTATTGCTGTTTATTTTCCATCAGGACCGTTATCTGCCGATACAGTTATTTGTTACTGCGGTTTCAGTATCACTGCTGTCGCCATTGACGATTGTTAGCATAAGCATCATTGTTTGTTTTTTTCTTTGTTTTGTTGTTTTTGTTTCTTTTTTACAATCTACGGACACACTTTCTGACTGAGAGCTGCAGAAACGGACCCGGGAGAGGAGGAAACTTTGAATCACTCGTTCGGTTTTAAAAAGTGCCAAAAACTGTGTGTGAACCCTGTGCTGTGGACCGGAGTCGCATCGCAGCCCCGACAAAACGGCGAGCGGACGGAACACGATGTGCACAATGACCTTTTTTTTTAAATAAAGGTGATATTCTATATTGAAACATTTGAGAGATGTCTTCAGAAAGCGGGTATCGTCTCACTGGGAATGCTGTTATTCTGGGTCTCACGATGTCTTACCGGCAGCAGACCTTATCAGCCCAACCCATTTCAGGGCCCTAAGCAACATTTGATTAACCTAGTCATTTGTTACCTTCTTTGTTACTCTTTCCAATTATAATAGGCTGATCAGATAGGGCGTCCCCTGGTGGCCGTTGGATTCTAAGACGCCATGTGCAGCTGAGTCTGGCACAGTGATAGTTTGGCAGGCTGTCTTCAGCCTTCAGTGCTTCCTGCTTTCTTTTGGGCAGCGACATCATTTCCTGTTTACCACCCATGGACAGGGCCAGAGGTCCTTGACACTAAAACAGTGGTACATAAGTTGTCACTACCTTTGGCAACTACCTTTTGTAACTGCTAACCCCATGTGCTAATAGAGAGAATGTGTCAGAGGTTTCTGGTGGGCTGTTTGCAGCCCATCTTGCTTCAGGGTTGGCGTCGATATTTTACTTTTATCCAAAGTAATCGGCGTCAAAAGTCTTGCTCAAGGGACCAGTAATGAAATCATTTGGACCAAAGACCTTCCAGTCATAGGCACAAAGTCCTAACCCCTAGAGCCACACAGCACCGCTGAAATGTACTGATTTAAATGTGAATGGAATATATCATATACTGTGTGATTATAGGTCAGTTAGTTTGGGGGGAAAAAAACTTGCACTGGTCAAAAGCAATAACACAAAATTTGTGTTTGGACGAATAGTCACTTGATTCCTGTACAGCAGTGTTTGACTCAACTACTGCTGTACATTATACATTCCATCACTTAAAACCCACTCATGGGAGTTTTACTTACACAAATGTTCTGAGGGCAGAATGAAAAATGATTGGTTCAGAGAGATAACCAATCTGATTTTGTGTCAGATGTCAGACCAACCAATTAGATGTCTTGGTCCCACCTCATTTACAATCTGATTAGTTCTCTCTCTGAACCAATCATTTTTCGTTCTGCCCTCAGAACGTTTGTATAAGTAAAACTCCCACAAGCCGATAGCACAAGCTATCCCAGGGTAATGTATTTCATGGAGAGGCCGTCATCATTCAACAATTCTCCCCCCGCTAGCCACCCCTTCATCTTGGCGACAGTCATTCGGCTAACCTCCAGACGCTGGGCATAAAAACGTCTTAAATGCTTCCGAATGCTTGAATCAGTTGCATGTTTTACAGCATTTCAGAGTGATGGATGCCTGGCGGACAGTGTTGCCAAGTACTGATCTGGGATCAGATAAATTACCATCGCTCCATACATCAGTCATTATGAGCAGGTCTAGCCAGGCAGCAGTGTCAGATACAACCTCTACAAGTGCTCCGTTTTGTTAAAACAATCACCTGTAATTACACCCCACGGTGTATCTTATTGCAAATTCTCCTCCAGGTAATTATCTCATCAGATAAATGTGATTTTTTTTTTTGGCACGTCATCTTTCAGGAATAATTTAGGACCCAAACAGGCAACTGATTGGACAGCTTACAACACAAAGGCAGACAAGTCGCCTCGCCCTTTAATGAGTCAAACTCACATGTTAATTTACACATCCACAGGGCAGCACCCTGCAAGCCTAAAGCACTAATACGACTTAAACTGGTCGCACTTACAAACTGATTAAGATGTGCTGAATCAAACAGCTCTCCCGATACCACTAAAAGTACCAGAGGCCGATGCTCACCCCCACCATTAGGAAAACAGAAAATGAGGTGATAAGTGAGAGTGAAATCTGCAAGTGTTCTGCACTGGAGTCAGATAACAGATTTGCCGATCGATTTTGAATCCCTTTGCACTACCAGCTAATTAGCCAACAAGAGGGAACGTGCCGGCAAAGCACTTACCACCAAAAGGGTCCTTATTCTTAAGTGAGACGCTGGTCAGGGGAGTAATGTAGAGTCTTTTGTAGTCCTGCCATATTTGAGTGTTGGGGGGGCTGACCAGCACCTCTGTCTGTCTCATGCAGGGCAGCAGGGACAGGTGAAGGGGCCTAAATTCGGTGGAGTCCAGTGCTATAGCTCCTCTGTGACTGGGCTCTGCTGATCCTAGCAGAATGCGGATAGGCTATCGCTCCCATCAGATGGCGTGCAGATCAGGGCACCCAATTGGCAAGCGAGGGTCTGCCACGGCCATGGGGATGAAATCGGTCCATGGCGGGTGACCTCGGGTCAGGCCGTGGGGAGACTTCCTGGCTACCATCAGGAGCTGATTGCTCTCTACGCCAAGGGTGTCCAACTCCAGTCCTGGAGGCCCAGAATCCCCAGCTCAAACATAGCTACTAAACCTGGTAAATAGCTGATTAAGATGTGTCTGAGCAGGGAAATACAACTGTGCTGTATTCTGGCCCTCCAGGACTGGAGTTGGGCACCCCCCCTCGCTATATACCATTTACAAGATGCCTTTATCCAAACCAATCTGCACCTCTAAGAATGCGGGCTCAGACAGTCCCTGAGGACACTGACCAAGAGCCCAATAGTCAAATCCCTCGACCAACCCTGGGATTTTAACTGGTAACTGAGCCACACAGCACTACCATCATCCCACTGGAGAATTATGCAGGGGCCCAAGCACACTGACCTGCTTAAGCCCACCAATGGGGAGTCTATCCCTTCCAGGACCTTCCAGGGGACAACCCATTTGTGCCAGTTTGTGACATCCGAACTGTTAGATCTGACTACAACGTCAGCCGAAACCTGCTGCCCCCCGACGCGTCCTGACATTTGCACACTACTTCGGGATTTCTCTCAGGCATGTTTGCGCTGATGATATTTCCCCTTTGTTCTGACCGTAGCCGACTGCATAATATAAATATAATTCCTGCATTTCAATACCTGCATTTCAATACCGATGCAGTCCCACTCCACAGTTCACCGCTCAGGAACAATTAAGATTAATCATTCAGTTTCTGTTGATCTTTAGACAACAGGAAATCTGCAAAAGCGCCACATTTTATTGGGTATAGCAGATAATGCGTGTTGGGCATTTACTGAGGGATCTGTATTAAGTTTTAGGAGATGGGACATCCCACTGCCACTGAGCCAATGGGAGGCAGGAGGAAAGATAACGCGATTGGTGATCCCCAGCAGTGTGTCTCGCTCTCTTTTTGATTCATTAAATTGGAAGTAGATCTTAACTTTATGTATCCAGAGAGGGAGACAGGGGAAGTCATTCAGTTACAAGGTATCACATCCTTGAGTTTTAAAAATGAATGAAAAATAAATATGTATATAAGTATAGGCATACCTATACCTATGTCCATAATACAAGCACTTCACCACACGCAGAGGAAAACAAAAAACCTTCAGTTTATTATTTTAACAAGATCAGGCAACCCATTTTTACGCAGCAGTTTTTCGCAATCCAGTCCCCAAGGGAAGCCCAATAACAATCCATAGTTTTGCTCCCTCCAAGCTACCTGCCAATCAAGAACACTGAATGTTTGCTGGGAACTCAGTGGGAGCAGAAATGTGACCCATCTGGAGCTCCCCGAGGCCTGAAAACAGCAGCCAGCTTAAAAAAAAAAAAAAAAAAAAAGTCCTTGTAAAAGAATGCTTGTTTAATCTCTTTTACTGTTATGTTCATGTTGCATCTGCCTTTCCAGCAAACACAAAGTGATGTATTAATTCCCCCCTCTGGGTGCATTTTCAGTTCCACCGCAGACCTAATGAACTATTAACTTTAAACAAAAGGCATTAAATACAGAAACAGATGTGTCACTCGTGACGGCCTAATTGCAATGAGTTTAAGACGAGTAATCAGTGGGATATTGCAAAGTGCCCCATGTGCAATAATGAGTAACCATGCGACTCAGGGCAGACAAGCAGATAAAGATACTGCCCAAAGCAGCTTCATGTTGCAATTCCCGGGGGGGGCAGGTTAATTCTTGCAAATATTTGCATCAGCTTGCCCATTTAGCAGCAAGCAACAGGTGTTTCTTAAAGGCTGCTGGTTAAGGCAGATTTTAAACATTCAAACTTGCTTTGATCTCCAAGCCCATGGGAGGTGGAGGGGGGTAGTGTTTACTGCGGCGGTTTCTGTGGCTTCTGCCCCGGTTTGCCCCAAACTCGACGTCTCTTTGCCTTCCTGCCCGCCTGCCCCTCCTCTTCTCGGAACTGGTTCCTGGAAGGAGCACAACACGAAGGCCTTAGCGCTGAGTAAAGATGAGGTCTTGAAGAAAAAAAAAAAAAGTGTACAGTACATACAGCAGAGCAGTTTCAGACATGCTCTGCTGTAGCCAAAGCCAGACATGACCGTGGGTCAGTTGGGGGGGGGGTGCACCTGGACTGCCAGCGCCTTCCGCTGTTCCACACCCTGCCGAAGGACGGAAGCCAGTTGGCATCAGTCTGGGAGGTGTGGTCGAAATTGGCCCCCACCCGGTTTGCCGGAAGCTTCTTCAGCTTCTCTTGCTCCTCTGTGGGGAGAAGTGGGACAGTGAGATTTGTGCAGCGATAAGTCACCCCGGCGACAAGCAGCTGCATCACACGGATGCAGCCAATGGCACGCCAGCATGCAGCAGTCGCCATAGTGGTACTCTCATAACAGCTCTTCTGACATGATCAGAAAGTGCCACAATCAGCCAATGGTGCGCCAGCATGCGGCAGTCGCCATGGCGATTTCTAAAGGTACCCTAATAAAAGTATGTTTCAGATCCATGGCAGGAGGAAGCAGCAATTTTTACTGTGTTTAAGGAACTCCTGGTGGGATGGGCCGATTTCCTGCACCGTGTCCGTGGAGCTCCCCTCCTGGGGGTCGTCCAGTAGCCAGGGAGGGATAGCACCTGGGGGACACAATCGATGGCACGCTGTCAACTATAGACATGGCAAGAGATGGACGGACAGCCTTCTTCAAAGACGCTCAAGTCACTAGCCTACCTGTGTGCACATTGCCATAACTGGAAGAATCCTGTATAAACGAAAAGCTTGTAAATGTAAGTCATCGCTATCACAAACTCAAACCAATCGGATTTAGTTTAAATAATAAAATTAAGAAAATTGCTTTTCCACCTGGTAACCAATGAAAGTCAGGGTAGTTTCTGGCTCTGGCCATTGGCTTTGCTCCAGAGTGGCCATCCAGCAGGGCTCCGCCTCCGCCGTTGATCCTAGGGCCCTGAGGCAAGAGCTGCTCCCAGAGGTGGGACCCAGCGTGAGACTGTTAACGTCAGCAGGAGACGCAGAGGGCAGGTAGCCGGGCGTCACCACGGGACGCATCACCAGGACACAGATGGCTTGTTTACAGTACGTCTGTACGTTATGTTTACATCTTTGCACAACTCTCCTGCCAGTTTGTCGTAACAGAAGTAATAATTCTACATAATGCCATTCCAACGGAGGTAAATAGGCTACAGCAAAGCGGTTCTGCTACTGTTTTCATTACGCAGATCTTTATAGCATGTCAGTTTTTCAGGTTTGTGACACACGTCAAATTAAAGCTCCCACACAAAGACGGTGACGCATACCCAGGTCCCGCCTCCTCCGCCTCTTGCTGGCCCCATCCCGACGACGTCGGCTCTGGCTCAGGCTGATTTTGATTCAGGAAAGGTCAACAGAGGCCACAAAGTCCTCCCCACCCCTATTACACTGACCCACCCCGGCACATTGCAAGTCGCGTTCAGATGGGAGTCGAGTGAAAATGAAACGCTCAAACCCAAAACGAGAACACGGGACAAAAGAGGGCGGGAACAAAACAAATATTGTTCACTTGGATGTGGATACTGTTCAGGTGCATCCTGGGAAAACCAACCTCTAATAGGGCCTGCAGGACTTCCTGTCGGTGCTTTTCCTGGGATCTGATTATGTCCGCTTGCTGTGAAAAGAAGCCTCTTGGTTAACAGCGAGTTAAACGCCAGTAAGCAGGACAACATCACCCTGATAATCCGTAATATTTTAGACCTGCTTCTGCCAGAACCAGCACCTGCTTTAAGAGTGTGTCCTCCTCCTCTCCGAAGGTATCGAGTGCTTTGGAAACTGCGCTTTTAAACCTGGGGGGAAAAAAAAACAACATATAAGCATGTTTAGGGTTTATATGGCTCTTTACACTTCAGCTTAACCGATAGACTAACAGGCACCTTTCAATCTCCTCTGCCATCACTAAGAATTTGTCTTTTAGTTTGGGGTCCGCCTTGTTGTCCCACCAGAACTTGTTGGTGTTCTTCTTGTGCTCCAGGCTGGAACCGAAGCAGACAGTGAAATTAACTGGCGAGGGCAGCACTGCGCATCTTTGCATAAGCAGTTTGTTATTACCCTCTAAGGGTGACAAAGTGATGGATTGTGTGTGTGTGTGTGTGTCAGATAGGTCGTTAACACCCAAGGTAAGCAAGGTGCGTTTCCTGCAGCCCACCCCATGCAAACGGGAGTAACCGTGCATTTACAGCACAGGGCTTACGTGGCCATGTGCTCCAGCAGGCCGGCGCAGAGCACGCTCAGGCCGCCGTCGGAGACGTGCATCGCCACCTCCAGCCCGCAGCAGTAGCACCAGAAGGTGCGCCGGTGCTCGGCGGCGTCCAGCTTCTCCAGGCGCGGCGCCCGCATCGCCCGGCGCGCCTCCTTCACCTGCGGGCCGACACGGAGAGCCGTCACCGGCCGCGCTCCCGGAGCCGGAGCCTCCTGCCCCGCCGCCCTCGCCGCACCTTCTCCAGGAACTTCACCAGCACCACCTTCAGCTTGGCTTGGTGGCTCTTGCCGTAGATGTGCTTCTTCCCCGCGAAGAAGCTCTGCCTGCACACGGTGCAGTAGAACACCGCCATGCGCTCGGCCGGCGGCTCCGCTACAGCATGAGGAAGGTAAGCGAAGAAATCGCCGTCATTAATGGAAGCTTACCAGCAGCTCTCACGTCCATCCCTCCATCGGCTATAAGCGCCGGACTCCACTTCCGCACGCGAGGGACCGCTCGTGGTCCGAGCGCCCTCTGGCGAGGTGGAGGAATTACTGCACCGTCAGTCTAATGCGGGGCTGCCCGACTGCAGAGCTGCAGGGCTAGAATCCAACAGTTTGCAGATTTCCCTGCTCAAAACATGCACATTAAACCTGGTAATTAGCTGATTAAGATGCGTTTGAGCAGGGAAATCTGCAAACTGCATTGGATTCTGGCTCTCCAGGCATGGGTGTCACCGCCATTAAACATAAAATATTAGTTCACCCTGCCAGTGTGTCCCCCCCAACATTCAAAATGCTTGACAGCCCTGCAGGACTGGAGTCGGGCACCCCTGGTCTAAAACTTTCCTTTCCTTTCATTTCCTTTCCTTTCCTTTCCTCGGAAGGGAGCATCACAAATCACACGCAAGTCCGGTTTCAGAAAATGTGCGTTTAT
>JAODKN010000039.1:17018659-17029314 GCA_026774425.1 Petrocephalus zakoni | reverse complement strand
GTCTTTTTACAGTCTACATTAAGGGTGGCCAATATGGCAAAGATACCATCACCATCATCCACCATCTTATCATGATTTTTTTTTTCATGTTGGTTTTTAAGACTTTGTAAGATACTGCAAAGTACAAACAAGCCAATTCCTGTATTAAAAAAAAAATACATCCCTGTAAAGTAGTAAAGTAACAAAACCTAAAAGTAAAAGTATGTATGTCGATGTCTTTTTAGGGACCAGCTCCACCATGTCATCTGTCCCCCTGCGTTGCCAAACTAAGCATCTGCTCCATGCTGCACATTATACGTTGGGAGTTTATCAGTATGTTGAAACGGAGTTGACTGACAAAACAACTTCAGATGTGTGTATGAGCCATATGACATAGAAGAACGTGCTCTGTAGTAAGACACTAAGGATCTCCCCCCAAAGGCAAATCCTAGAAATGTTTTAATCATTCGCAATCTAATTGCATAGAATCGCACACCTAATCTTAATGTTTGTACTTTGCTACTGTAAACCTGCAGCTTTCTTCAGGATTAATAAAACATTTATCTAGCTAGCTAGTTATGGGTGCATGAATATTGTTACTAATATAAGTATTGGGCCCGATTCAATACTCATGTACTCTTCGTCATGTGACAATACCTATAACCGATACCAAGTGATGTATGTGCAATATAATTACTGGGACCACAGTATGACTCCGGTGTGGAAGCATTACAAATTTACGACAAAAACCAAAGTGTAGCGGACAGCAAACCGTGCTCTGCTGAGATACCAAGAGGACATACAAAGTGCATATGGCATAAGTAATCTAATTACACACCTGAAAACCAAACATAATCAGCAGCACTGTGTAGCAACTCATCGTGCAGAAAACACTAGCATGGCGTGAGAAAATGTCAAACGATAAACCTCGTACAGTGAGAGTAACGGAAGGCGTTATCGTGCGTATCATTTCTGATAACCAAGCTCGTAATGGTGGTCCGCGGAGAACATGATACTTTTTGAGGCTCAGTGGCGTAAAAAGTTTGTGAACCACAGCTTCAGATGGCTTTATATGATATGCAGCATTATTTTAAATCATAACGAGATCCAGCTCGCTGATCCATTGTCTTCCACAGTCGAAGCGATCTAGCACCACTCCCCCCCCCCCCCCCCAAGTCAGCACTGCTGCTAACGTTGGCTGTTTAGTGGATTATCTATATATTGTTTTTTCATGGATTCACATTTACTTCTTGGCTAACGAAATGCTCTGCTTGGTGTGACATGTCTGTATCTAGATGTTATTGTTTGTTGTGATTATTTTTAAATATTGCGTATTATTTTATTTTTTTAGCCCTATGTGGTATTGCGGTGGGTGGTTATCAGAAAGCAAGCGTTAGTATTCTTACTCAGTCTGGTAAAAAAAAAATTGATATTGATGCCTAGCTAGGCATTTTTCTAGCTTGGTAGCAAACTAGCTTGCTATCTAACATTCTTGGTAGCTGCGTAGCTAAAACGGGCAGACGGATTCTGTGGCTGGGCTCACAGGTACAGAAGGATGTCTTTATGACACCGAGCATGTCGGCCAACTTGATAGCTAGCCTGGGTTTCTTAGGTATATTCGTTCTCTCGTGACTGTTTGTGTTTGTGTAAACGTCTTTAAAAGACGCAGCCCATCCAGCGACCGCCTGTTGAAGCGGGAAACTGCGTAAAGACAAACCGAAAGATGTACCTGACGTCGTTCGAGATAACAAACCCGCAGCGAGTACAAAGGCACATTCGCGTGAAGGGAGACGCACACCTGTTTCCTGCAAGGTCGGTGGGACTGTGGCATGTGCGGGGGCCACTGGTACCGGCACCTGTCAAGACCTCATCGGGCAAGAGGAGAAGGAGGTGGCTTTTTAAGACTGCACTCGACCCAAAGACGGCCGTCCCTGCCGCTTACGGGGATGAGATTCTTCATTTCCTGAGCAGGTGCTTTTATTAAGGATAGGGTTTTTTTTTTTTGTCACCAAGGAAGTGGGTCACAAGCACAAGGAATATATAGCAGCAACTTCCGTGACACAAATAACTTGTATAACATATACATATTTATATAAATGACACGACAGTTAAACACAGCAGGAACTACACATAATATAGGGTGTGTGCGTGTGTGTGCGTTGGACACACCTAGTACCTGAAGAAAATTTTGATTCGCATGGCATCAGGGCAGGAAAGGGGGGCACGTATTAAAAATTACCATCTTGGGGGGAGGGGGTATCGGTCACAGAGGATTGATCGGTTTTATCGATATGTGGTGGCACTTGGGGGGGGGGGGGCAGGGATTCTCTAGGATCTGCCCCTGACAGGTATCAATAAGTAATAGCCTGTAAAATGATGCTGTGTATTTTGGAAGGTATGTTGCATTGTTAATGCAATGTTTTATCCGAAGCGACATGCCAGTGATGGACAGAGAGTCAGGCCAGATGGGAGTAGTAGGAGTTAAGCGATTTGCTGAAGGGCATGACGGTGATGGGATTTGAACCAAGAACGATCTGGACACCATGGGTACAGATTCCTAGCGACTCTTGTTTTGAGTGGAGAGAGAGCGAGGTGGTGTGGAACTGAAGGGAGGGGAGGGTGGGGGGGTTGGGGTTTAGCAGCTGTCCCCTCTGAGAATTTATCTCCAGCATACTGGGGGGGGGGCTAACCTTGGTGTGGGGAGGAACTGCAGGGCTATCACTCCTGTTTAGCAATGCTAATAGCGCAATGCTAATGCTAAGACAATGCTGATGCAACATTTCCCTCCAGATTGCATCTAAGCTTCATGTGATCTTCATGTGAAGACATCGGCCAGCTTTAACAAAGGAGTCAAGATGTCGGATCTTTCTCTCGGCGCTCTGGCCGCTGGTTTGACCTTGACGGGTCATCGCGAGGTTTCTGTTCCCCTTAATCGCACCCCCTCTCCATTTTCAGACCTCTAGCTTTCCGGTTCCCTCTTGTGGTTCTTGCCGTCGTGCCTTTGTTTTTTTATGTAGGGTTCCAGGACAATGCTTTGTTGTCTCGATGCGTGCCGCGGAAACGCAGAGTTATCCGAGATGAATCGATGGGCTTCCTGAAGACTTCCCATAATCGAGGCGTCCTCATATCCAAACCGTTTAAAGGGGCTGGCTCGTGAGCTCCCCCCGCAGGGATGAAGCAGGCAGCCGTCCCCCCGTGGTGGCGCCGTATGCCGGCACGTCTGAGCCGATTTGCGGACGCCAGAGAGCTCGGTCTGCTGTTTGATTTCTGTCCTTTGCCACAAATGGAGGTGATTTGAGTTTTTGCCAACGAGGCACGTCGGCTTTATAGAAATAAAGAACAATGTTTGCATTTTATTTATTTAGCAGGCATTTTCATCCAAAGCAACATGCAGCTGAGAGGTCAGGGTCAGACAGGGGCTGGAGCAATTGGGGTTAAGGGCCTGTGACCTTCCGATCGCAGGCATAGCATGCTAACCTGCTGCGTTTTGTTTAAGTATCAGTATTGGAGTTGGACATCAGAATGGTCACGATGTGCCAGAGCCCCTCCCCCGATTTTCTCCCCCCAGGCGCTCCTTTCCTGTGTCTTTTTGTGCACATATTATCCACAGGACTGGCCTATTGCAGAATCCCTCCCATAGGATCTACGGGTGTGTGGGCAGTGATCTTGTGGAGTTGACTGAATGGGGTTGATGATGCAGCTCACCTGATCTGGGGTCAGTTTGCTGCGTCTGCGCCCTCTGTGGGGCGACAGAAACGTCTTGCGGCAAAGAGGCGGATTTAAGTTGGAATAGTGATTTTGTCCTAACTAACCTCCGTAGTGAAACGGCGTGTCTGTGTGTACATCCATCTCTCTCTCCCTCCTTCCCTCCCCCTCCTCCGTATGTGTCTGTATCTATGCGTGCTCTCCCTGCTCTCTGTGTGTTCATTCTCTCTTTCTCCGTCCTCTGTCCTTCTCCCGCTCTCCCTCTCTCCCCGCCTCTCCGCTCGCTCTCGCATCCCCGGCTCTCGCTGTCCCCTCTGCCACCCACTCACTTCCTGCCTCTGCTCGGCTCTCTGAGCTGTCTGGCAGAGCTGTCTTGGCTTCAAACCGGGGCCTGGATGTACTGACTCTAACGGGCCAGATCGGGTCACGCGTGACGACCCAGGCGTCCAGGGACGGCTACGCGGTCAGCACCCGTTAGCGGTGCATGGAAAATGCCCTGCATTCCGGACACGTGTGTTGATGTTTTTTGCTTCTGCACTCCTGATTGGCCCGAGCGACAGGAACCAGAGAGCACTCTCCTGGGCCAAATGAAGAAGCCAAATCATAGCGGACAGCAGAACGGACATGATGGAGCTTGATGGCCTGCATGTGTGACTGATCTTTAAGGTTTGATACAGCTTTAATGGGTATTTTTTATTGTCAGGCATAGTTACAAAAATAACTCCCAGACCTAGCCTCAAGTGTAGTGTGTACAGCAGTGATGTGTTCAAGACCATCTGTTTCGAGATCAAGACAAGATCAAGACTCGTCCAACCCACGACCAAGTCAAGACCGAGACCCATCCCAGACTAAGACAAGATCAAAACTTTTAATCAAGACCAAAACAAAGAAAAGACTTAAATTCAGAATCAGAGTTTAGATGTTTTTTTTTTGTTGGAGTCCACCCGTATTTCCTTTTATGTAATTCCAAAAGACCTTGTTATTGAAAACATTTTCACATACCCTAAACAATAATGCACATATTTATATGAAATGAAAGAATTTTTTTCTTGGTTACTTTTTTAATATTCTTTTTGCATGTATAACATTTTTTTCAGTTTCTCAATAACATTTATGTACAACATTGGCATCTAAGAAAAAGTCTACTAAATGCTCTCAAAGCTTGTCAGCCTGCATGTGAGTAGTAATGTAACTATGTAGTAATGCATTTTTAAAAAAGCATTATGATGTATGCCCAAACGTTGCTCAAAAGCAGCCCCTACACCCTCTGAAATTGCCCAATAGCATTATACCGCTGGGCCAGCTGGGAGATGTAGAACATTTTTTGTAGTGCCGCTACAAGAGGACAGCGCAGGAAAATGATATTTGCATGTTGAGTCAGATAATGTTTTGTAATATTTCGAGACTTATGGCCTAGACCGAGGCAGGACCAAGGCAAAATGAGCTCAAGACCGAAACGAGGCTGAGATCAGGTCGAGTGGTCTCAAGACCAGTCTGGAGACCAGTACCGGATCTCAGGAAGTACAGCTCTGGTGTACAGCACAGTGCATGTGTGTAGTGACGGTGAAACGTGCCAGTAAATAGTGCATACGGTAGTGAAGGTGAAACAACATAGTGCAGCAGCAAGGAACGTTGGGTTATTGTCCTCTGAGCTGAGTACTGAGACCAGAAGCACTGAACAGACCTTCTCTGTGCCTGTGACCAGAAGGTCGCCAGGTCAGATCCCGCTGTACTCTTCAGCTTGGCCATGTACCAAAATTGTATGGTGTAGAGCAGGGCTGGCTAACCCTGCTCCTGGAGAGCCACAACCCTGCAGAGCTTAGGTGCAACCCTAATTTAACACACCTGATGCTGATAACCGGGCACTTCAGAAGCATCTCAATTAGAGTCAGCTATGTTGAAGCAAAGCTGACTCTAATACTGAGATGCTCTGCAATTAGGTTATTAGAGGACTGATTGGCTGAAGTGTCCTCACACTTGGGTTTGAACAGCTGATGTAAAGGTTATTCCATAAACCCGCATACACATTGGCTCTTTGCAGATAAGATTGCCCGCCCCTGCTGTAGTGGCTCCTTCACAAGCAGTCCCATGCTGTCAAATAGTTGGTGGTAGAGGGTGGGCTTTAGACGAGGGGCTTATATTTGGTGACCAGGTGTACAAAACTGTGGTCTGACCCACCAAGGGGTCGTGTGACTCAGCAGGACAGGTTGCTGATGCTTGTGTTCAGAAGTTCGTTGGTTCAAATCTCAGACTCACTAGCACGGGTGCTCCAGTGACCCTCTAACGCTCTTACTTCTCAAAAATCTATGTCGTTTTGGATAAAAGCGTCTCCTAAATGAAATTATACTCTCCAGTTGTAGTCATCGAGTTAGGGTCAGGGTTGCCTGTGAAAGGGGAGTTACAGATTCCACTGCCCGCCTGGACAAGTTATTTCTGTCATTGTTGTGTCAAGTTTTTCGCTTGTGCAGCAAGACATACGTGAGGGTTGTCTGGGGAGGTCATCCCTCGATATCGCTGCCGTTCATGAGCCAGTACGCTGTGTGGTCTCAGCCGGGGGCCTGGGGTCCTCCGCGGCTGTGGGTGTGGCTCTGTCAGCTGATGGTGTTTCACACGGCCTTTTGGGAGCGCAGCTGTCACCCTCACGCACAGATGGACGCACTGTGGCAATTTGACCCTAGAGCAGTCAGAGCCATCGTCTTCTGTGATTTAAAACATTGTTTGTTTGTTCTGCTGGATAAATTCAGAGATCCTGGCCAGCCCAGAAAACAGCACTCTCTGCTATCAAACGTGAAATATACTCCCCACAAAGAGTTCCCCAATTTTAGGTCACGTGTCAGTGTCTCCTTGTGTGTGTATTTGTGTATTTATATTTATTTAGCAGACACTTTTGTCTAAAGCAGTGCTATACA
Organism: Petrocephalus zakoni; assembly: GCA_026774425.1. Classification (NCBI taxonomy): domain Eukaryota; kingdom Metazoa; phylum Chordata; class Actinopteri; order Osteoglossiformes; family Mormyridae; genus Petrocephalus; species Petrocephalus zakoni. The sequence continues at coordinate 17,022,721 of JAODKN010000039.1, read as the reverse complement.
AGTCATACACGTTGCAGACATACGTGCTGTGGGGGATTTGATTGGACAGCAGTGCAGCCTGGCTGGAGTTTCCGGTGAAGCCCGGGCACAAGAGTAAGAGGCACTGGAGCCAGAGCGACACTTTTTCTGCTTGCGTCTGTGTCTGCGTGGCTGCTTTACGCAAGCCGCTACCCTCCCCCCGGCCCTGTTACCCGGGGAAACAGGAAATGAGAGAGGGAGCCGCCAGCTGTAGGTCAAAGGTCAGCACCCAAGTGGCAGTGGACAGGAGCGCAGTATCCCAGAGCGCACGGGGCCTGTCGCAGCGAGGGCTGGGCGGCCGCTCTGTCACAGTCCTAACGAAAGCAGCTGTGCACGCCCGCGCAGCCCCCCCACCGAGTATCGCTGACCATCCGAGCCGCAACGGGGGGGGTTGGAGGTGGCGAAGAGGATGACTCATCCTGGAACCCTCACAGCAGGGGGGGGGGAGGGGGGCTGTGGCAATGAGGGAGCCCATTGAGCAGTGGGTGCAGCTGAGCACGACCCTTCCCCAGGGATGTGTGGCACCCATAATCGGCTCAGTGTGTCCCCATTGGTGGAACCCCGGCGAGCCCCCTGGCCCGGCCAGGAAGGAGTCCCCTCCCCTTCCCCCCCTGCCCCGCCCTTGCGCATCTGCCCCTGTGTCTAACCTCCCGCACCCCCCCCCCCCCCAGGACCTTGGCGTCCGGGAGCCTGCCGACGGGCACAGAGGGCCTTTTGTTGGCCAGCCATGTTATGGATGGGTGGAGGCGGCCACACACGCGCACACACACACACACACACGCAGGCCCCCGGGGGAGGGACCCTCACTGAAATCCCAGGGCTGGCATTTTTGCCCCAAGAAGCCCCTCCCTCAGAAACTTTTATTTGTCAAAATTTGTGTTTTCCTTTTAGAAGGAGAAGGAAATGGTGTAAGAGAGGTGTGGGGGGGTGGTGTTCCAGCGGGGGGGGGGTGTTAACATGGCGGGTTAAGTAGCACTGCCATGCCCCAGTCACATGACATGTCAGGGAGGAAGCGAAGGCAAGCATGATTGGCCGCTCATCCCTGCCCCAGTCACATGACATTTCAGGGAGGAAGAGAGGGCAAACATGATTGGCCGCTCATCCCTGCCCCAGTCACATGACATTTCAGGGAGGAAGTGAGGGCAAGCATGATTGGTCGCTCATCCCTTAGACGCCCCCTGCAGGTTACGAGGGGCGTGGTGCATGGACACACACACACGCGCACACACACACACCATCTGTCATACACTTCTGACCTAAATAGAAAGTCACTTAGGTAACCGTGAAACAAGACAATGGCAGGATGTAAACACAAAAAACACAGCGAGGGTGTTAAGAGGGTGGTAAACAAACCAGAATTTATGGTCAAAGCTGTTCGTACACTGATTATTTTACAAAGGCATGTAAACCAACTATTGCTGTTGTAAAAGTAGGGGAAAATATATTTAATTTGAGCAATCGGGTTACAAAAAATATGCTCACGCATGCACACCTGCGGAATTGAAATGATCTCTGCTGGCCAGTTGAATGTCACCTTCCTCTCTGACTGCTTTAAGCTGGCCCCGCCCACCTCGATTCTCTAGGCCAATCAGCATGTTGTATCTTGATGGTTCCCTTTCCCATGTGATAGAGACTCTGCCCATTGGCCTTTCACCTCCCCTTCAATCTGATAGGTCAGGATGGAAGGGCGCTCTATAAATGTGCGCACATCATCTGCGCAGTGAGACGATTAGTGTGTGGAGTTCAGTGGAAGAAAATAGGCTAATGACAAAGTTAGCACCTCTATATGAATTGTCCTCCACCTTAAGTCCTAAAATCAACCCTGCCCATAAGCATAGCTTTGACAAGAGTTTCTCTGTCTCTCTTCCCCTTGCAGGCGGAACCTGACCAAGCTCTCACTGATCTTCAGCCACATGCTGGCCGAACTGAAGGCCATCTTTCCCAATGGCCTGTTCCAGGGCGACAACTTCAGGATCACCAAGGCGGACGCCGCCGAGTTCTGGAGAAGATCCTTCGGGGACAAGTGAGTGTGACCCCGAAATTGATTCCCTTCATCAACCCAAAGAGTTGCTGTGTTACCTTACTGCACATTTGTGTTAGGAGGCATTATATCTTGCGGAGCGTTGTGGTGACCTTGGAGCTTAAGCAATGCCTGAAGATATGGGGCCTTAGTGCTAACTACTGCACGCACACACACACACACACACACACACACACATTAGGGGCATATACAGAGCACCTCCTCTGAAGCAGGCCCCGCCCATCTTCCGGCAGGACCATTGTACAGTGGAAGATGTTCCGGGGGGCACTGCACGAGTTTCACCCCATCAGCTCTGGCCTGGAGGCCATGGCCCTCAAGTCCACCATCGACCTCACCTGCAACGACTACATCTCCGTTTTCGAGTTTGACATCTTCACCCGGCTCTTCCAGGTAAGCCCACCTCTTCCCGCTTTGGGGACCAGATTTTTCTGTCGAGCGCCGTCAAGAAGCTTTGCCCATCGGCAGGCTTACGGTTGTTTAGTTACTGAAGTTTTAAGCTTTTATGGCCCAGAATTTACATAACGCCTTGAACTACGAGGTACGCTACAGCACTCATAGCGTTTGTCAGCCTTGAAGGGGGGGGGGGGGGCTTACATTCCTCCGTCTGTCTTTGCACTGGGATGTTGAGTCATCAACTTTTCTTTCGCTGAGCCTTGTCATCCTTCCTATTTGTCATTTTTCATGGTTTTTATTTTGTCCTCTTCATTTTGTTTTGAGATAAATGTCTACTGAGTTTTGTTTTTTATTTTTCTTTATTTTGGTTTTCTTTTGGAGCTTTTATACTGCCTTTTGATGGCGACTGAACCGCTATCAATCGTGTCCAATCAAGCCACAATGCTTCTAGCTCCGCCTCCCAGCCCCGCCCCCTTTCTCAGCTGACTGTTGATCCACTGAGTGCTGCAGCATGCGACAGCCACCGCATGCAGTCCAGCCATTCTGCCGGGCCTTTCCCAGAAAAAACAGCAAAGTTAAACCGATCTATACTTTCCTGTCAACACGTCCTTCAAACTTGATCCCTGGGACTCAATCTGAATTTTGGAAGTGGTAGAGGTCGAGAGGGGTCCCGCTTAATAATCTGGGGGCAAGTGGAGATCATTTGAAAGTGGAACAAGTCTAAACTTTGTGGCTCAGACCTAATTTGATGAATGTACTTTGTCAAAGTGACCCAGCACAGTCACAACTATCTACCCGCCCAAGAGAAAATAATCGCTGGAGGAGGTTGGCAGACGAGCAGAAATGATCTCATTGGCCGGCCCGGCGGTGAGCTGGCACCGGCGTGTGCCAAGCAGCCGGGAGCCCTGCCCGGGAGCCTGGCGCCGCCCTTTTGTCCGGCATTAGCAGCAGCGCAGAATAGTTTCACAGAGGCAGAGTGTTCTGTGAAGGGCCCGCACATCGGGGTCACCCTCCCCGCCTGCATGCCGATGAAGACCAATTGGGGGGGGGGCCGCTGGGGGCTTCTTGCAGTTGGACAAGGGGGCCGTCAGTTAGCCCAGGACGGCTAACTGTGCTTCGGGGGGGTGGGGTTCTCTGTTTATGGTCTCGGGACAGTCACAGATGAGACGCCACATTTTCACGCTGAATAGGTTGAAGATTTTTTTTTTTTATTATTGTTTTTTTGATAAAGTAAATATGGCTGTAAGTAAAGCTGGGGGGCTCTTTGATTTGCAGTTTATTTGTTTGAGGAACGCAGTTCTGCTCTTGGAGGGGAGGCTTTGGATCTCCGCTCCATTTCTCCGGCGCTGATCCGAGGCGAGGTCCCGCTGGCGACCAATGATGCGTGCCGTACGCCCTCTCTACACCCCTGCGGGTGCTGGCCCAATGAGGAAGGGAACCTGCTGGTGGGAGGCGGGGTCAAGCCGAGCTCCTCAACATCCGGCTGAGATCTCTTGGGGGGGGGGGGGGGGGGGTTGGTGGAAATGCCAACTGGGAGGGGTGAGGGAAAATTGTGTTTTATTTACAAATAAGGCTGGAGTGGGAGCAGATGGTAAAAAATTGCAGGTGGG
>JAODKN010000039.1:16989331-17000884 GCA_026774425.1 Petrocephalus zakoni | reverse complement strand
GCTGACGGGCCTCCATGTGTGGCTGTGTTGCTCGTCTTCCTCCCCTTCGTCTTCCTCCTTCTCCCTCTAGTTCCTCACATCCATGTACTTCTCACCCTTTACTCCAGGAAACAAAAAATAAATCGGGTTTGGGGGGGGGAGACAGTGTACATGTGAACGGCAGGTTTCTGTAGACTCTGTGGACGCTCTGTCAAACTTTGTAAACATAAAACAAGAGTAACATCTGATTAACCTAGTTCCTGTTTGTCGTCTTCCTTTCCATTCTGACAGGCTGATCAGATAGGGTGCCCCCTGATGGCCACTGGGCCCTAAGCAACCGCTTAGTTTGCTTATTCCTTGGGCTAGCTCTGCACTAACATCATTGGCACTAGTAAAGTGGGAAAAACTCCCAGTGAATGGAATGATATGCGATGCCTCAACTACAGTGTTGGGGTGAGTGAGGTATCCTAGGTACCTTGATCATTTTTTAACTACTGTGGAGACAGGGCATCACAGAAACCAAAGTTCTAAGACAGACGAAGCTCCAGCCATGACTACATTCCATGGCCTCTGGTTTCTATAGTTACCTGGTCAGCAGAGACTTTCTTTTCCCCATTGACGCCCTTTAGAAGAACAGCCTTCTCATTTTTCTCGGACTTCATCTCCACCACGATGTCCCCTTTGTTGGGCTTCTCCGTGGTGCTACAGGGAAGCACGTTTCATACTCACTGCCAGTGTCTCTACACTGCACTAACCTCAAGGAGCTAAACTTGACAAATGTCCTAGGACACATAGCAGTGGTTTCATTAGACCTTTCCAACACTGAGGTGATGGAGCTCCGACTGGATGGAAGATGCACTCACATGTCCTGCTTGCCAGTACGACCACAGGGGATCTTGCTCTTCTTGTACAGGAAGTACAGCACGCTACCCAGGATGGCCAACAGCAGGATGCAGACAATAATGACCACAATGATGATGCCATTGCCCTCTAATAGATAGAGAAAGAGTCACAGGTCGGTCTCTTGGGAGATGTGCTGCAAAATCACCCAGCCCTACATAATTTCTAGCTCTAGATTATACTTAACGCCACAGCTGGCTGTGAATCCTTTTGCCAAAATTCAGGTTCTACACAAAGATACATGCTTGAGCTCAGCTCCTTAAGAGTGAAAAACCTAAACTGATTTGTCAGCTGGTTGAATTAACCACAAGGGGGCAGCCTGGTCCTCTGTATCTACAGATTATAGTTCAAGCACCTTTGTTTTTTGTTATGTGCATCTATTTTTGTATGGACTGAATCTCCCTACCTAGTATACTGTATTTGCAAGGGCTAAAAAAACATGTAGTTATGAGAATTGGTGTCTCTTACTTGCCCAAAGTTGTCTGATTGTGTGCCTGGCTACAGACTGGCTTCTCTGTGCTATTTTGGAAGGCTACAGGCACTCTGGTCACCACAGGAGGTTCTCACACTATATTGTCAAGCCCCAGCGGGACTGGGGCGGGGTCCCTTTGAGTGATACATTTTCTGACCAATCACAGACAGTGGCTACAGGGTATGAGGGGATCACGACAAGTAAAACTGCCAGGCCCACAGCATGCTCAACAAACTCCCACTATAAAGTCAGTCAACGTCTCCTGCGGGCCGGCGAGAAGCTGCTACAAAGACCTATTCTTATTCTGCACTGTGATGCTATTGTTCCACACTATTCATACTCACCCTTGTAAAAGACTCAACAAAAGTCTGGGAATGCTTTTTTGGGCCAAAGCGACCGCACAAAATTCATAAAACAATGCACTGGTGCTATGTCTCTTTAGTAACAGATGTCTTGGTTTTCTTGTCAGCCGGGGTTACACATAATTTAACTCAATTTATACATTTAGCTGGGAAAACTGGCGTTTGATTCGCCGGTCGCTCTCAGAGCACTGATCCCAGTCCCGTGAATGAGTCCGCGGGCGTCCAATTGAGGCGATCTGTCCGCCCGTCCGCAAAACGCTTCCGCTGGCCGGAGTGGAAGATTCCTCGGCCGGCTCCAAGGAGATTTTTGTTTTGTTTTTTTTTTTTTCTTCTTTTCAATAAAGTTGTGCGGCAGCAGAAAATCAAAGTGTTTTCCCCACAAGGCCTGATCTGAAAATGTGCCCAGGGAAATGATGCTGGAATATTATCTCACCTGTGTTGTTGACAGCAGCTGGGGTTACCAAGGGAACTGTAAAACAGAGCAGAGACATTACCTCCATGGTCAAGTGATGCTTAAATCCACAGTATATTCATATAGTCAAAAAATAATATTTACACAGCTACATATACAGTTAGATTCAGAAGTATTTGGACAGTGACACAGTTTTCATAATTTTGGCTCTGTACGCCACTACAGTGGATTTAAAATGAAGATATAATTAAGTGTCAACTTTCAGCCTTAACTCAAAGGTTTTAAAAAAAAATATTACTCAGCCGTTTAAGAATTACCTCCATTTTTATAGAGTTCCTCCATTTTCATGACTGAATAAATGATCGTTTTAATACTTGTCTGTTATGCTATGGAACTGTATTTCAGCGATTAATTGAAAATATTAGTGTATTAAGCAAGAATATTTAAAAAAATATATTTTTCACAAAGGTAAATTGGTAAACTGCTGCAAATTTATAACCAATAAAAAAATATTGAGAGTAAGTTCCAGTTACTCCCAGTGACCACTGGGGGAGCTATGTGTCACTCGTCACTCAGTGAGTGGCACTCACTGGCTGTGATGCTGAAGGACTTCCCCTCCGCGCCCAAATAATTGGTGGTGTTGCAGGAGGCGGTGATGTCAGAGGTCACCTTGACAGTCACAACGCTCTGAACCCAACTGGCAGTCACCTTGCTGGACACCTCGCGCCAGTTCTGGCAAACAAGCACAAAATGGGGGACCGTCAACAGTTGCAACAGTCTATTGTCCCTAGCAATAGGAACAGCACCAGGCACGACAGGACTCCTCATGGCCGACAAGCGCCATCTGGACAACTGACTGCCTCCCTTCATAGTCACTGGCTATGAATCTTGCATTGGGACTTTGTTGGCTTGTGTGTTTCTAAGTTTAATAAAACAGTCTAAGACATCTGACAGGGATTTACTGAGGCTTCTCTTTGGAACCCCCTACAATGTTTTCAAAATTTTTAAATCCCTTAAAAGTCTTCCCATAATATTAACCCGGGTAATGCGCTTGGTTTGACACCATGTGTGCTAGGAGATGGCAACATATTTTCTGTATGCCGGTTACATCCAACCAAAGTCATGGATGTTTATGTCTCATCCTAATCTGTACCATGAGAGTTTTAAACAGAAAAAATTAAAAACTAGAACAAAAAATAAGTCGATTTGATGATGTATAACAGCAATACATTAAGTAAATGCCTACATAAGGAATATACGGTACAATATGGCAAAAAGTATGTGGACACCAGCACGGTCAATATCTCATTCTGAAACTGATATGAAGCTGGCCCATTGCTGCTGCAATAGCCTGTGCTCTTATGGAAAGGCTTTCCATTAGAGATAATGGAACATTGCGTGTGGGATTTGCCACCATTCAGATTGGGTATTGATGTTGGGCGATCACACGAAGTTTTGGCTGACCAGGGAAGCTCTAATAGTGCAGAAATGATGGTGTCCTATGACAGTGGCAAGTTTAAAGTTACTAGCTTCTTCTGTAGCAAGTTTGTTGAATGCTTAATTATACACCTGTGCCAGCAATGCGTGTGGCTTAATTAGCCAATTCCTTTAATTCAGTACTTCCCAATCTGGTCCTCAGGGACCTACAGTTGGTCCATGTTTTTGCTCCAGGAGCTGGGAGGGAGCAAAAATGTGGACCAAAGGTGCTGTGATCACCAAAGGCATGGTAGGGCTGAGAAGACCTCTGGGGCAGCGAGACTCATGGGCAGACATGGAAAGTTCTGGTTCAGAAAGTAAAAATACAGAAAATTTTGTTTCAACCAACCAGGAACGTACTCTGTGAATGTGACTCTTTATACTCAACACTCAACTGGTTGGATGAAACAAAACCTTGGTCTGGATTCATTCTGAATCTGATCATTCCACCTCTGCTCATGGCACCGGGGCTCCGTGATGCTTTCGGGAAGCAGGCCTCTTGTCTAAATCACTGTCATGAAGCAGCGAAAAATGATACCTCAGTGCCATAGACGGTCCACAAGACGGTGGGGGGAGGAATGCCCCATGCCTCACAGCTCAGGTTCACAAACGCCTCAAAGTTTTCCTGCATGTCCGTCACCGTGTCCGCGTCGTTCATCTCCGGCGGCCCTGGAGGGGTGGGGTCACGGCATCACAATGTCACTTGTTGGATCTGCTTTCCCAAGGCAATCCGTATGGCGCACAAACCCTGGGTGGTGATCAGCCTTCTGTTTAATTGTTTCATTTTAGTTTACTACCTAATGCTTGCACTCAGTCAAATCTCATGTCAAGACCCCCAAGCAAGTTTGAATTTGGCTTGACAAGCTGGCACCCCCTCAGTAGATAGTGCCCTAGGCAGCTGCCTATGTCGCCTAATGGATGCACCGGTCCTGCTGTATTTCCACAAAACATATCAGTTAAATACAGCCTTCTCACATATATACATATATATACATATATATTTGGGTAGGTAGAGCAGTCTAAGGGTTCAAGTAATTAAATGATATCAAAACATCATATATAATGACATGTGAGCTTCTGTGGGACCTGCTGGGGCCTCAGCCCAGAATCTCTGTATTGACAGCTCACCCTGGACGATGATGTGTACCACGCCTGTGGATTTCAGCCCAGGCAGAGCTGGGGCTGATACCTCGCAGACGTACTCTCCTGCCATGTCGAAGGTGACGTCCTTCAACAGCAGGGCATGCTCCCGGCCTACTGGCCTGCCATCCTGCACAGAAAGAGCAGACAGAGGAATAATTGGACAGAGATAGGGCTTTGGAGTAGGATTGTGTATTATGATGATGTAAGCGTGACTTCACAATGACTGAATGGAAACACCTCAAAGGTGTTAGAGGATAGGTATCACTAACTATTTTCAATGAGAACCCATGTAAGATGAGAGCTTCCTCAGTGTAGCCCTGTGTTTGGTTTCTGAAAGAGGACTTTACAATTCCCTTCCATAAAGCCTGTGAGGTTATTCTTGTTGATTCCATCAAAGCTGACATCTGTTACATTAAACATACAGCCATAAGATGTCATGCAAAACAACTAAGCCTACACATTAGCCCACGCATGGCACAGGCCAGGCAACACCGTTTCGGGGTCTCTACACTGGCATCCCACCTTGAACCATACGACGCTCGTCTCCAAGGACGATGAGGCATTACAAGTGGCTACCAGGCTGTCTCCCTTGGAAACGATCTCTGATTCCTTAGGGACCACTACGGCAGGATCCATGTCTGAGAAGGAAGAGGGGAGGTGAAGAGGGGCATTCCATTAGTGTTGCGGGGGGTGGGTAGGGTCACAGGCATTCCTTCAGCTTCCGAAGGCCGGTCAGGATCGAGGGCGGGGAAAGAACAAGATTGGTTGAAGTAATTAGAGGCGGAGCCAGAGGTGGTGCAGAGGGTTGATCATCACTCACAGTGGACCTTCAGCTGCAATTCCCCAATCACTTCGTCGTACGTGTCCAGATCCAGCGAGCGACACTGGTAGACATCGCTGTCTGCCCGGGTCACTGCTGACAGCTTCAGGAGGTCCAGATTGGAGTCCAAATCGACTTCTGGATGCTGCGACAGAACATAATTTGATGATTCAGTTAGACAGTCCTATGCGGGCTTGTTTAGCGCAACAAATAAACCAAATTTTGAAATACGTTTTTTTAATAAAAATGTGAAGTTTATGAGCTGAAAGAAAATGGGTTGTAAATGAACTAATGCAATAAAACAGGATAAAAGGGTTCACAGCATCATTACTCAGGGCAACAATCAATTTATTACCCTGGCAAGCTTATAGTGAGTATGGCCATCAGTGGAGGCGAGGCTATTCACCCCCTGAATTCCGATTTTAAGCCTTAACAAAGCCTAGCATTGACCCTCCAACCCAAAGCACTTCACCAGAAGATTTATGGCTGATACCAAAAAAGCAGGTGGGGAGGGGGGGGGGGCTTCTTACTTGTTTTTGGGAGAAAGTGAAGAGGGGGGGAGGGTTGCCATCGCCCCGGCAACGGAGAACCACGGTGTCCCCCTCTTTGACAAGTCTTGCCGGCAATTCCTTCCAGATCTCGACGGCAGTGGTGGGGTCTGCGTGGGAGGAAGCAGAGATCCAGGGCCTTTTTAATAGAGCCGGCCCCGAGACGGACCCACACGGACGGGCACCGACAGGCGGGACGGGACTCACAGTGCACAGTGATGTTGATGGGGCTGGACTCGGCCGTCCTGATGGCCCCGGGGACGAGGTAGGTGACTCTGCAGTGGAAGTGGGCGTCCTTGTCTTCCTTGGACACCTTGTAGTCCAGATTGCTCTGTATGCTGTACAGACCGCTGGACTCGCGTGTCACCAGCGTCACCACGTTGACCACTGCGGGGGGGGGGGGGCACCAGTGCACACGGCAACATACAACCCCGGGACCCACACACTTGGGAGTAAACCATGCCCCCCACTCCCGCAAACACGCAGCTTAAAACACAATGACAAACAAACATTAACACATATATAAACACAGAACACACGCATGTGAGTGAACGGCTACATCAACACAGAAGACACACCTGCATAAACACATCTTCACAACCCAAACAAAGGAAGCTGGTATTTTTACAGGTACACACACGCCCACACTGGTCCCAGAAACAGCCCAGAAACGAACTGGAAATAATCCAGCCTTAAATATTCCTCATATTATCATAATCAGCTTAATCTGCTGACTGAGGAAAAGGATGGCTGTGCCAGTGGTTAGTGACTAATGTATGGCTAAATGTGACATTCATTCCGATGCGGGTTGCCATGTCAAGGTCCTGTGGCTGGCAGCGGGCAGAGGCCACGTCACAGACGAGGGGTGAGGCTCACCGTTGGATTTGGAAAGCAGCAAGGTGTCGTCACGGTACCACGAGATGTTGGGTTTGGGATAGCCTTCTCTGACCTCACAGGATGCAATCTGGGGGGTGGAGGGGTTGGACACATGAGAGGGGGTACAGATTCCTCATTCCACAGTATCAGTGTTTTATTTAAGGGAGATTTGGGGGGACTCCAAGGCAGGGGGGGGGTGTACCCCCCAGTATTTATTTTGGTTTATTTCACCCCCATCAGTACCCCTTCGCATTTCATTTATTATGTTATGTTCCCCTATTCTCAAACTCTATCCCTTGGCTGAAGGACCCCTCTCCCATAAGGGAAAAAATATGCACCTGGGTGGGTTCCATCCCCCCCCCCCCCACCCCTCCTCGTTCTGGTTGACAACCATTGTCATCCATGTTGGGACTTCCCACCAAAGGATCCCCCAAGACTACTCGAACACCGAACAGTCTGACTCAAATCCTCGCACCCCCAACAGTGGGAGGGGCCAGGCAGAGCAACGCGGGGGCGTTCCGAGCACAAGCGAGGTGGCCCGTACCTTCGAGGGGTGTTCGTTAGTCACGGAGATTCCCGAGTAGAAGCCCTCGATCGCCGGTGGTTCGGGGGGGTCTGCAAAATACACAGGAAGCTCGTTGGTCGAGCGGCGGAAGGCGTCGCTACCGCGCTGAGGCTCGATACTGTGTGAGGCAGCAGCACACCGCTGCTCGTAGGGCACTCGGCATTTACTGGAGCAGGAAACATACTCCCAGGAAACATCAGGCTGGACGTAACGGGCTTAACTTTTAAAGCAAAAAGGCTTCACTGGGCCAGCTAAGGCTTTTTTAGTCAAGCATCTAAACCAGGGGTGGGCTACCTATGTAACTGTAAAGGGCAATTTATTTTCGTAATGATTATTATGTATATATATGCATAATAAAAAAGAAAGCCTATGCAAAGTGCAGCCAGAGGGGGGCGCTGGTCACGTACCGAAGACCCGGAGCTGTGTCTTGCTCTCGCCGTTGCCGGCGGACATGCCGTTGACCTGGCAGATGAACTCCTGCTCGTCCCGCAGGTGCACATCCGTCACGGTGAGTAGCAGGTCGCCGGGGCCGTCGCCGGCACGCAGGCTGATCCTGTCCGCCAGCTCCGTGCCCTGGTCCGCGATGCTCATGTTGCCATCGCTGTAGAAGATGCGCTCTCTCCTGCTGCCACTGGCCTGAGCCTAGGGGTCACGGGGACAGGGGGTCCGGTTTGGCTAGGTGGGGCAGTTTCCTGCTCTGTTCTCTGCGTGGTGCCGAAGCACTGCAAGCCTGAACGTCTCGCTGCATTTAATTAGTACTGCCACACTACAATTGTTTGCCAGAAGTACTCCAGTTTACTTCACTGCGTATCAGTATACACACATATAAAAACAGGATGTATTTCAATATTTCTCTGAATTATTGTTATTTTACATACATCCAAAGTTTGGGAATCTTTATTAAGTTGACTTGTAAAAATACATAATAATGATAACAGTGATAACGATGATGGTCGGCCATTTTGAAAAGGGGGCGTGGCCTTAGGGTGAATTGGGAGAGAGAATGGGGTGACTGGGTTTATTGATTGGTTCCACCTGCTCCTCATTCTCCAGGTATATCCTGGAGTGCTTGGGTTTGCTTTGGCCCTAGCAGCCGGATATCTGTTGACATCTTTAATCGCTTCCCACGCAGCCATTTCCGCGGCCCGCGTCTGAAACGTGGGACTGTGTTTGATTATTTTCATTTCCTTTCATCGCCTGTGAGTCCTTGGGCATACTACGGCTGAAATCTACTCCAGGTCTCCATTTAGCCCTAAAATTGAGACCTTTAAAAATGGACCCATTTCTTGACGTCAGTCACATGGTTGCTTGTGTCTCCCCAACCAGACATTCTAACGGCATTATTTGAAAAAATATTATTAAAAAAATATTTTAGTTTTTCAAAGTCAATTGTTCTATGTTGTACAGTGTACTATAAAGCTCTTTCAGAGTTTTAAACTAGCTGTACTGACATATTATGAGTCTGGCAAATGTAGAGGTGATTGGATGGGGGAAAGCAGTGCATTATGGGACACACAAGTCAGACTCACCACAAACCACTGTATCATCACCATGCTCGGCTCATCGTGGAAGGAATACTGGCAGGGGATTTCAACCGTGCTGCCCATGAATACCTCCATGGTTTCGGTCATGGTGACTGTCACCAGCGCCCTCGCTGTAGAAAAGAAAAACAAAACACACACACACACCACCACAGAGTTAGACTTGTCTCCTAGTAAGCAGATGTGCCTTGATTAGACATGCAAGCTCAGCCAGGAATGTTGTTAAATGTTTAAGGCATGGTGTTGCAAGACTAATTAGATGAGTTTTCCGTATATGTCCACTGAACAGATGGTTCAGCAGCTTAATGATACTGAAAGGGCACTGTTATACAGGCCATAATATCCTTGAAGTGCATGAAAGTACAGCGGTATGGCTTTCTTTGTTCACCAAAAAGGCAAAAAAACAAAAATGCACAGCACATGCAACATTTTTTTTGCAGCATCCGACACCTATTAAAGCCGGTGTCTGTGTCTCTTTCTCTGGTCCACGGTGCGAGAGCGCAACAGACGGAGTTTCCCCGAATCTCCAAGCCACTGAACTGAATCCACTGAACGCACCCTCACCTGGCGTTACCGTGGGGACGGGCCACTGCATTCCGACACATCCCGCCGCTCCACGGGATGGGAGAATGGCTTGATTTGCAGCCTGCATAACTGTACCAGTGTCTCTTCTACACTCGCGGGGACGTGCTGGCGTGCCCGCTAATGCGGACCCGAGAAGCACTGTGAGATCACACCCCTTGATGTGCTTGTTATGGTCTGAGCAGAATCCAAGACTCATGCAAAAGGAGACATAATGGAGTGTAAAAGTGCTGTGTCGTCTCAGAGGGACTGCCAAGTCCCATTTGGTTGAGTGAACATGAACATGCAGAAGGATTTGTGCTGAAATACAGGAGGCCTGAAGATGCACCAACTCAGGAACTGAACCTATCTGTGGAGCCTGGGGCTATACCAACTTGGGGAATATGGTGGGGGGAGCCTGGGGCTGTACCAATTCTGGGAATATGGGGGGGGAAGCCTGGGCCTGTGGAAGATGGGGACTGGGGAGATGTTGGTATAGCTCCAGCCTTCCCCCACTGGAGAGATATAGGGGTCCTGGAGCTATACCAACTGGGGAAATATGGGGGGGCTGTTCCAGCTGGTAAAAAGCAAGGGGGGGCTGGAACTGTAAGTAGTGTTGAATATAATAGGGGCCTAGTGTGATAGCGAGGGGGGAATATGGTGACACTCTGGGCCTCCTACATTCCCTGCTAAGCCATCAGCTCTGAGGCTCCTCCTCAAAAGCTGGCTGGCATGGAAAGCTGCATGTGGACGTACAGAACCCAGCCTGGACAGATCGTTTGTAGTCTTTTTGTCTGGGGAGGGGGTGTGCTCTGTCCTAGTCCTTCACTCTGGCAGTGATTCACAGAAATGCCAAGACGGGGGCCTCCTTCTGGATACCAACAAGCTGAAAGGGGTGTTTGTTTTGAGAAGCGTACAATTTTTGGCCTTTGAGTAAACCCCGCCCCCCGGCTGCCTGACAGTTGCAGCCTCTCTCAATGCCTGCCCTGCGTGTTCCTCAAACAAATCCCGAAACAAACCCGTGAAGTCGTGTTAGATCAGGTTTTCTTTCCGGTGAGGATCTCCACAAGCAACATGTACACAAAGTCCCCCAGGCTTCACTTTCACCGGCAACACCGAAAGCCCCGGCGGCTTAGTCGAGATCTTGACTCATCAGCGCCGCCCTTCAGGTGGTGCAGCTTTTTTTTTTGTGTGTGTGCATACTTTCTCTGTAAGCGTCTTTGAGTGCATGTAAAAACCACCATTGAATTGGGCTGCACTAATTCCAGATTTTGTTACGTGCCAAGCGATCCGCTCGCTCTCCGAAGGCCATGTGACATCGGAGTCACCGAGAGCGCGGTGCGAATGAGGACGGCGTCCCGGCGCTGTGCGGGTGGAGTTGTAGCCGGCCTAGTCTCAGGGCGCCACCAGAGGCGGGCCCGTCTCTCTGTTTGCCTGCCGCGACCGCCGCCTGGTTCCACGAGTCCACGCGCTGGCCCAGACAAAGTAGATTAGGCATAATATGGGTCACACAAAGACCTCCATTCACAGCTCAGATACCCCCGGTGCCAAGACGCCCAGTCGGAGTGACTTTTCAAATGAACTGCCCCCCCCCCCGCCGCCTTCTGGTTTTTTTCCCTTCCTCCCTCCCCCCGATACTCCATCTATCCATCCCACCTCTTTCAGCACAGCTAAAAAAAGGATCGAGCTGAACGGCTTTCTGTTTAATTGGAAACATCTGGGTGTTGTGGGGCTCGGTGGTGATGGTGGTGCTATGGAGCCGGGCCTGTGGACGGACCACAGTGGGTTCGGCTAGGCGGCCATGGAGGAGCAGCATGATGAGGAATCGGGGGGGGGGGGGGGGGGGACACACGCAAAAACAGGTGAATTTTGTTATGTGTAACAAAAACACCACCGGT
>JAODKN010000039.1:16907653-16943352 GCA_026774425.1 Petrocephalus zakoni | reverse complement strand
GGGGTTAGGGGGTTGGGGGGGCTGGGGGGTTTGGGGGTGGGCGGGCTACTGAAAACGTATGTAAAGTTGACCCGATGTCGTTGTGGCGAATGTGTTTTGCAGATGCGCAATAAATGTCCTTTTACGTTTCTTAGAATTCAGCCGTGTGCGTGTTTCTGTGCACGTGAATCACCGCGTACCTTTTCATTTCACGCATAACAGGTGAACAGCACATGGAGACATTAGAAAGCAGGGTCAGATGGCCCCTGGAGCAACTGGCCATAAGATCCATGGCCAAGGGACCAATGGTCACTATTGGTCCCAACTCAGTGAGCCACACACTGCCCCCGCAGGTCAGGTATTACAATAATGGCCAATTATTTTTATGAAAGGAATGTAAAACCAATATACCAGTGGAGGGGCAGGGCCGGGTGGAATTCTGGTGCCAATCACAGACCGTTTTAACCGCCTTCTGATTACTTTCCATTATTGGGACCAATTGAATTAATTCTGCCAGTGATTGACAGCACCCTGCAATCCCACCCTCTGTGGGTGTTTTAGCCTCTTGTTTCCTATTACAAAAAAAACTATTCTTTGTGGACATATTTGACATTAAATGGGTGGGTCATTTTTTTTACCAGTGCTGGGGAGTCGCCATGGCAACGCTTGCGTGTAAATGGATTAATAATCCAGCAGGCTTCTGCTGATTAGGCCCAGAATTATGTTCTCTGGTAAGAACCATGTGACCACACCTGTCTGGCAGGCTATGGGTGTGGGCTGGGAGGGGCAGGGCCAGGGGGGTTTGGGGGGGAGTAACAGGCCAGCAGGGGGTGTGAGAAGACAGGGTACCCCGCATGGGCTGGGACAGGACAGCTGGGGCATAAAGCCCCCCCCCCCCCAAGGACGTCTCCCTTACTCCCAGCCTGGGACTCCTCAATGGCTGCCACGAGGCCTATTGAACTCAGCACGGCTCCAATCTGCAGAGCTGACACAAAATCCCCAGCAGGGACAATGTTGCCGTGGCACCAACACGTTCTTCTCTAATTTCACAAACAGCAGGTGGGGGTGGGGGGCGCTAGGGGGATTTGTTTTTGTTCAGATCCAGGGGCAATTCTAGGATTTTTTATAGTGGGGATCATAACAGGGACCAACCTTATCATTAGCCAATGATATGTTTGGAATTGGTGAGTGACAGGGGAAAGGTCACTCTAGGGCCCAATCAGCTTTCAGCTGAGGCCAACGCCCCTGTGACCCCGCCCTTGTATACGCCCTTGTTCTTATCAAAGTGTTCCTCATCTCTAAAAGTCTCTGTCTGGAAAAAGCATGTACTGAGAAGCAATCTCTCGATTAATATTAACCCAAATTTTATTCTGTGTATTATGTACATCACGACACAGGTGATTATCTGTTACTCAGTGTGAGGCTTTGTTCCACGAGGCCGTCCCGCCCGCCCACCTACTGGGCCACCACTACGTCAGACCTGCCCACCCCCCCCCCAATGAGCGCCACACAAGATCTGGGCAATCTGTCGCCAGCTGTCTCCCGTGGCAACCAACTGTGTCAGGACCATGCCCTGAGCCCCACCCCCACATCGCACCGCCCCCCCGCCACAGGACCATGGAGACGAGCCATAGTCAATCACATGCAACTTCTCCTGGGCCAGGGTCTCTCAGAACCAGGTTACAGCGTCTAAATATATTAGTGTATATTCTACACCAGCTCAAAACAATGAATGTTTGGATGGACACTGCTGTCACACCATTTAATAACATATCCTGCTGTGGTAAAAACATGATAGGAAGGCCAGTGCAATGACTGAGTGCTGGTATATCCAAGACAATCAGTATTTTACATATATTATAATATATACATTAATAATACCACGCTCTACTCCAGCTACAAGTTGTAGTTTAACCCATATTTGAAAGAGGCAGTATCCAATATTTTGTGTGTTCATTCTTAGCACTTAGGTCTTTGAATATGGTTTTGTTGTTATAAATCATGGCTGTTCCAACAAAAATATTAATTACCCCTCCTTGATGGATATTTCCATAACCAATCACTTCTACTCGTGGTTAGGTTTCTTTTTAGGACTCCCACAAACCTCTTCTATTTTGCAGTCCAGAGTAGATGCCCCCCCATTTATTGTGGCCACTCTGTGCCAGAGAAGTTCAGAGCAGTGATGATGTCACAGTCCTATTACAGTCCATCTTTCTGAAGATCCCTTCAGCTCAACACTGGGAGACCTTGTATGAACTACCATCCTGTTATCTTCAGTGGTGATCCACAGGTCACTCTGCTGGCCCCACAGAGGCTCCTCAGACCTGGATCTCAGCAGAATACTAGCTTACGGCAGGCTTTTCTTCCCCTGCTCTGCTAATTACCTCTAACAGTTACATCGAGCAAGTCTTAATTTGTTTGGCAGCCGAAAGGGGAGCCAGAGCAGCTTCTCACACTGATACAATTAGATGTGGTTAAACGGCCACTGCGTCACAGAGGGGCTTGTGGTAAGGTTCCAGAATGATGACGGAGAAGAGTCCCAGATGGAAGCCGCAGGTGGATGTCAACTCTTAGGATCAATAAACCAACTCGATAACTTGTTTGTTTAGCTAATCCCTAACCTGCACTAGGGAGAGTCCGGCCCTTCTGCTGACAGATGTTAGAGTGGCTCAACTTCTGATCACATCCCAAGGTCAAGGTGCATCTCAGAGTTTGAGTGATTGACCATCTCGATGGCTTTGGTGTGAGTAGCTGTTATAGTGACTGTGTAACCTGATAACCCCCAAAAAGAACCTAAAAGAAATTTGCAGGATGCCTAATTTATTGGACTTTTTTGTTGTTTTTGTTCAGATTTACTGCAGAATTGCTAGATATTTGAAGCTTGTAATTCCTAATACAGAAGGAGTGGATTCTGGGAAATACAGACACTCCAAGCAAAAATTTGCCTGTCTTTCAAGGGCAGTTCCTGGCATGGTTTCAATCCAAGCGTCTCTGCTCTTTCTATCCATGGCCATCTCACTTGCACCTTGGTCTTGCTGCCTGTCATCACCTCACATATTTAGTTTCCACCCGTGGCAGATATGGCCATTGCGGACATGAAAACCTCTTTCTGGGCAGCGGCCTGTTTTTGAGAAAAAATGGGGGAGTCGGGGAACAGTAGGCGGTTCATTGCCAGCCATCACCTTCCTACCACATTTTCCAGCTTGTTTGTGGAGGTGGGGGGTACTGCTGGGTGGGCCTCCCCACTAATGAGTCACATGAAAGAGGCAGAGCCATGATACAGAGGAGAGTTTCCACAGACCAGCCCCCCCCCCACCCCACCCCAACCCTGCACGGACACCCGGGCCGTCTTTAATCTCTGCGGATCCTATCGCCAGTCACAGGCTGTAGCAGCACCTGCTGCGAGTGGACTGAGAATTGTTCTGAGACGTGGAATAAGCCAGGGGTGGGGGGCAGGTGAACAGGAGGAGGGGGAGTCAGTGAGAGCGGTGTCAGAGCGAGGGCCGAGCGACAGCGGCGGCGTGTCTCTCTCTCTCTCTCTCTCTCTCTCTCTCTCTCGCTTCAGTCTTTGTTCGAGGAGCAGAAACGGGCCGCATCCCAGCAGCCAGGCCACCAGTCTTGTTGTTGTTTTGACAAGGGGGTGGCTGGATGAGGCCGCTGTGTTTTGATCAGAACCACCCCCCCCCCCAGCCTGCCACACGCGTCCCAATGGGCGATCAGGGTCCCTTCAAGGACGAGCGTCACTCTGGTGGGCACGGCATCCACGTCCCATATCAGAGGAGACCGCCCCCATTTCCTGAGTGCCTTCTCGACACAATGAGGGTTTCATAGGACGACTGCGGGCCTGAAAGGGCTGCCTTGTGCCCCGGGCGAACATGCATTGCATGCGGTGACACGTGTGACCTTTGGGAAATAAGGGCCTTCTCATTGCCCTGCTCTGCGTCAGACCTTGTCTCAGATGGCATTGACCGAATAACGTGGCGTTTCCTGACCTTTCTCATTAAAACACACAGTGACACGGTGACCTCCAGGTACTCCAGTTTTCTCCAACAGCTAAAGACATGTGACGTAGGTGAACTAAGGACTCTAAATGGCCCTTAGTGTGCAATTGCACATGGACACTTTTAAACACAAACCGTTTCGCATCAGGACAAACTTGCAAAGCATTGTCTGTACTTTTTTACTCAGTTAACATCAAGTCCTTGCACTGTCATGCATTGTGTTTGCGTCTATTTCCAAGGTTATTTGATACGGCAGGTAGCCTGTCATCCAGTCACGGTATGAATTTATTGCCTAGTCAATGTGAAAATGTTATTATGTCATAATATATAGTTAATGTGTTAGTGTAGCATCCTGGGGCTCTGGGAGACATTCTGGATTATCCTGGATATATACATGTATATTGATGGACAGGCAATAATGATCTCTTGAATTCTTTTGAATCTTGATTGTGTGTGTGACATTCCATCCAGGTTGTCTCCAACATTATTCCCTGGGATAAACACCACAGTCATGGCAACCTGTACTGGATCAGATCTTATGGGAAAAATTCATTGACATATACTTATATAATGCAGTATAATCTAATACTATTTCATATCACTGGTCAATACCAGGGGCCCATATCAGGAAGGTGGATTTTTGGCTAAGCAAGACTACTTGTCGGATTTAAGGTAGTCTGGGCTAAATGTAAGCGAACGGCGATAAGCAAAGTAACTTGTTGGATTTAATTAAGTCAGACTGCAGCAGATGAAATGAATGCAGATAAAGTCCACCTTAAAGGTACCTTAAATCCGGCACGTTATCTAGCTAACCAGCAAATCTCGCTTTGTGACACAGGGCCCCATTCAGCATCTGGCTATTTTCTTCCAGTTGGATCCCGCCTAGGATTGCTCGCATAATTGGGTAACTCCTCACATTTAAATTAAATTTAATGCCTCTTTAAATGTTTTACTTTGGGAGCTGGCAGTGGGAGAGTTGGGGTTTTACGTTTCAAAATAAGTGTTTTCTATTATATTCTATTCTATTATTACCTTTTCTGCTAACTTTGTTGTGCGGCCCGTTTAACTGCATATTTGTGTTTAATGCTGCGTAAGTTGCCCACGCTCTCTAGCCCACGAACCAGATTTGTGGGAAGAAATTGGATTGAATTCCAAAAAAATAATTCAGAGAGGCTCCCAGAAACCTTGCTGACTTTGAAATCCGAGGGCAAAGCTGAGAGCATTAGACACGACCGCTGAAATAAGACAAACCGAATTCTGGAACCGAATCCAGAAAAAGCAGCAAAAACCCCCCCATCTGAAAGTCATCATTTTGGTGCTGACTAAACACACCGAGTGACAGCTCCAATTTTGGCTGCTCCTGTGCAGAATGTTTTTCATCAGTCATGGACTTGCCCTGAATACGTCCCCTATGCTAGCGACTCAGAGGCATGGGGCTGGGGGGGGGGGTCTGTAGGGCTAAATGCTATGCATTCCATTTCAGTGCCGCGTGCCAAACAGGAGATCTGTCAGTCCCACACACATCACACACAGACACACACACTTCATTTATCAAGGTTGTGTAGCACGAGATGTCCATGTACAGGCAGCCTTTAGACACCACAAAGTTTGAAGACCTCGAATTCTGAAATGAACAAGAGGGACACCCTCTGAGCAAATCAAGTAATTACGTAAAAGGCACCTGTCCTGTATTCCCCAGATTGTGTTGTTAAATGAATCAATCTAGTTAATTTTTGGCACTGTATAAAATTATGTAAAAATTATATTACAATTGTGAAAGATGCGATTAAATCAACTGAATGCTGTTAAATATCTGCAGTTTTGTTCGTATTCTGTTCATATACTTAAATGCATAAAGTCGTTTAACCACATTATTTCAAAAGTATGCTACACACTAATCAGATGTGACACGTTAAGTTATTAGGCTGCATCCTTGCGATGCCTTACGTCCTAACGGGGAACTTTGTAAACAATGGATTACTGAATGCTGTGACATTACTGCCACCTAATGGGCAGTTTGGGATCTGCGCACAAACAGGGATCGGTTCTCTTTTTGACGAGCGAAAACGAACCCCCACTGCACCGTCATAAAACGCCGACGTCTATTCACGACCTTCATTAAAGGTCAGCATGAACGATTGTCTTAAATAAATAGCAATTGCCATCAAATGACACTTCATCCAGACTTTATTGTTTAATTGTTAATGAATTACTAGTACCTAAGAATGATATACTTGTTGGACACTTTATGGTGCCTAATTTAGCAGAATCATGTGACTGGGTAGAGATTTCATTGTCGTTTCCCCCTTTCATCCTCCAAAACTGGAAGTTCTAAGTCTTTGGATCGACATAGGGGACTGGACCCACTTTCTTTCAAAGCAAATTTTTGTAAGTCTTTTAGCAGCCATTAAAACCCAGCTCAGACTTCCGGGGGAGACATGGCAGAAAATGCAGCCACACCAGCCTACCAGACTCGGGCCAGAGAATAATGATGTAATGACAGGCACATTGTCCAGAGGTGCAGGGCAACCTGGCACAGCATCTGCTCTCAGCAGCACTGAGCTGCAGTGCGGCTGAGCTGCGGCGTTCTGGACAGGAAGAGATGCGTTATCAGAGCCCTTCGGGATATGAGGTCACGCAATTTAATCAAACAGACGAAGAAGAACGGTGTGATGTTTCCCACAGAATGAGAGTCTTAGCAAGAGCTTGTTTACAGGGAGAATGCCACCTTCGGGCTAATTAGAGATGTCACACTGAGCAGAGACATAAATTTAATCAGGAAGAATTTACTTTTTGTGCTTGACTGACCTGTGAGATATTGAGGAAGGTTTGGAATATCTAGTAGAAAGGCACTTTTTTGTACTGCAGTACTCTAACAGCCTGATTTCAGGAGCTGCCCTGTGTCTAGATTATAGGGAAAGATAGAGAAGAGTGGGGGATACACAGTGTCTGAGGTAAAGGGGGACAATAGCTGGTATATAGGGTCAGAGACTCCTGTTTGAATGCTGAGCTGCAGTTAACAGCTGGTGAGTATTTTAATTGGAGAATATGTTCACAGGCCTGGTGCATACACACGCGTGTGCACACACATACATATATGTGTACAGATGTTCCCCACTTTATGATGGTTTGACTTACTATTTCAACTTCATGATAACTTATATGTAACTTCATTATAATTTCCAGACTGGGTTACTGTAATGCCCTCCGTTCTGGATGTCAATCTGGATCCTTAAATAAACGTCAGCTGGTACAAAATGCAGCAGGCAGAGTGCATACAAGAACTAAACAATTTCATCATATTAGCCCTGTCCTATGCTCCCTTCACTGGCTTCCAGTTAAGTCTCAGATTGACTACAAAATACTGCTATCAACTTATAAAGCACTGAATGGCCTTGCACCAGAATACCTTAGAGATCTACTGATCTCTTACAATCCTCCTCGCCTGCGTCGATCTCAAAAAAAGCAGTATAGATATTAGTACCCAGAGTAGTAAGTACTATGGAAGGCTGCACAGTGTTCTCTTATAGAGCTGCACCGCTGTGGAATAGTTCCAGCAGATATGTGAGATTCAGGCTCACTCTCAATATTCAAGTCTAGACAAAAACACGCTTGTACCTGGCGTATGGGGACTCCAGTTGTAGCTCTAGTTAATTAGAAGCAGGACAAGCACCTGCCTGCCTCCGCATAGAGACTGAAATCTTAACATTGGTACTATATAAATTTTGAATTTTGTCATTTTGTCCAGTTGAATCCTTAGCCACCCCCTGGAGGATGGGCTCCCCCTTTGGGTCAAGGTCTTCCCAAGGTTTCTTCCTTCTAGGGAGTTTTTCCTTGCCACCGTGGCCTCTGGCTTGCTCAGTGGGGGTTTTTGGCAGAGATAATGTAAGGCACTTTGAGATAATGTAATGTTGTGAAAATGTGTTATACAAATAAAATTTAATTGAACTGAATGATGGAGTGATAGTGAAGTTCCATATTTATCACACTTTTATGTTTTGATTTGTTCCTCGGCTGGCAATATGCCATAGGATACTTTCCACTGATTGTGGGTGCTGCCAGGATCCACACACCCACAATTCCAACCTCTGTAGTGATCGCAAGAAGAAACATCTCACACTGTGTTTAGCCGTGTTTTTTTCTGTTTTTATATCATATCATATCATATCATATTTGTCTTACCATATTTTCAATGGATCCATCTGAACGTGACACCATCATAAGTTGAGGAGCATCTATATATATATACATATATATATATAGAATAAAGCTGCATGGAAAGTTGTCAGTGGTTGTTAAAATACACAGCACTGCATCACTTTTGCAAGTATGTGTGTGCTATACCTCTAAAGCCCAGCATGTGGTGTCCAAGTTCCTATGCCACAATGAGAGAGGAAAAGGTGGAGTCTGACACCTTGTGGCCATGAGGTCACTTCTGGCCCATTGCCGGGGGATTGGTGCCTTGTGAGATCACCGTCTCACCAGACAGCAGGACCGGCCCATGTGGTTAAAACGGCATTTCCTGTGTGCCTCAAGAAGACTGGAGAGCTGCACTGACGTGATTAGAATGTCTCAGTTTGAATGAAGCTGCATCACAGAAAACCCCGCAGGTGAAACCCAAGCCTTGCTGCCTGTTTTAGGGGTAGCGGGAAGGAAATCCAAGTGTCAGATACAGTCAGGTTGAAATTTAACCACTGCTCTGCTTGACTACCTTTCACTTCCTGTCACATGACTCCCAGGCAGCTCCTCACATACCATTCGCCCAACTTTTTACTGACCTGTCAAATATGCTCTTTTTTGGACGGAGAAGCAACAGCTGCTATACTGGTTATGGAGCTAAAAATGGGACGATAAGGCCAATGGCTCTACTGTTGAACCTTGGGTGGTTTATTTTACATTAAAGTGTCACTGCAATGAAATGTCTAACTTTACGAGCTGTGGACTTGCTAAGTGGCTAAATACATAGAAAAGCTATAGCATCAGTCGTGGGAGCGAGGGTGCACGTTTTTTTTTTATCGACACATTTCTTCAAGCCCTTCCAGTCAGTGCTCGAACGCTTTGCGTACGTGCGAGTGGCACTCCCTACACAGCAAACACAGCAGAGTTCTTCCAGTCTGAGTACACCAGGAACCCTGTGAAGGTGCTGTCCGTCTTAGAGCTGGAGTAGAAGCCGCTGTATTCCTGCAGCGCCATCTGGACCCAAACCTGGTCTCCAGGCACTAGGTGTAGCAGGGAGCCGCCAGACACCGAGGCCGGTTTGGGCCAGTTGCCGTAGAACTGGAAGTAGGACGCCACCACATGGCCGTTCTTCATCAAGTCAAACTGGAGGCTGGCCCGGTACACGGTGGCGTGTACGGTGAAATAATACACCCCTGGCACCCGGCACGTGAAACGGCCCGTCTCCACATTGTAGTCGCCCTGCTCATTTAAGAGGGGTGTGTCGAACACCACAGCGCCCCCTACAGGCACCGGCACGCCGCGTGTCTCAGAGAGCTTGGCGCTGAATGCCGACTTGGGGGCCACGGCGCACTCTCCGGGCTCGCCCCGCTCACCCTTCTCTCCTGGGCTTCCTCGGTCACCGCCGAAACCTCTCTCCCCCGGAACTCCTGCAGAAGGTTACAATCCACAGGAACGGCTTCATGAATCTGGCAGCCGTTCATCAGCCAGCCTGAGAGGCGCTACATTAGACAAGCGAGATCCAGATCTGTCTGCCCGTAGAATAAACTGTGGCTCTCAAGGAAACGACTAGCATAATCTGAAAAAACCGGAAAACCCATCAGATGTGAGACACATTCTTATGAGTTGGAAGCAGGAGGCTGAGGTATATGAAGGCGGGTGAACAGCCAGCAGACCTGCCTCTCCCCTGTCACCCCTCTCTCCTTTCTCTCCGGGAGCAGCGTCCCGACCGTCCCGTCCATCTCTGCCAGGCTGCCCGGGGCTGCCGTGAGCCCCGGGGGATCCCGGGATCCCAGGCTGCCCGGTGCACAGGCTGGGGATCTTGTTGTCCTCCAGTTGACAGGAGGAGTTGATCAGGAAGAAGAGGAGAACAGCCCACAGACTGAGGGAGGCCATTGCAGAACCCTTGGACTGAATGGAGATACAATAATGTCAGCTATCAGTGCGTGTGAAGGATTTACTGTAATATCTGTACCATCCATCCATCCATCCATCCATCTATCTAACCATCCATCCTTCTAACCATCCATCCATCCATCCATCTATCTAACCATCCATCCATCCATCCATCCATCTATCTAACCATCCATCCTTCTAACCATCCATCCATCCATCTAACCATCCATCCTTCTAACATCCATCCATCCATCCATCTATCTATCTAACCATCCATCCTTCTAACCATCCATCCATCCATCCATCCATCTATCTAACCACCCATCCTTCTAACCATCCATCCATCCACTGTTGTAGAGTTCCAATAAGCCAGACAGCACCGGAACCAAGGCAGGAGATGCCCTGAACAGGATGCCAGCCCACTGGAGGACAAACACCCAAAACACACACATTATGGGCAATTCAGAGGTACAAATTCACCTAAACCATGTCTTTGGACTATAAGTCAGAAGCCAGGTTACTTGAAGGAAACCTACACAGACGTGGAGGGAACTGAAAACCACAGCTGTGGAGGTCTGCAGCCTGCAGAGCCCTGCGCCGCCCTCCACCGCGGCGTGATATTTACGACTGGAGAAACACGACGTCTCATGTCTGCATAGCAGCTGCGCTTCAAACCTGCAGACTGGAGCCACGGTGACCTGTCAGCTCAGCAGGAAGAGCAGCCTTTCCCAAGCTTCCAAGGACTACTTTTAAGTAGAATTCTGGCATTTATTTATGGGTAACTTTATTCCGCGTCAGTGAAACACTGACAGAAACACTTCTGGGAAAATGGATTAAAAACAGTTAACAAGAATGCTAACCAGATTTGTCACACGCCGTTCTGGGGCTGTGACTGAGAGGGGGCCCGGGCTGTATTTCCGCCTCCTTATGAACTTGGAAATTTCCTCGACACGGAGTAGCAGATGGAACAGGGCGTGTGATCATGCCTCTCGCTGTCCCGATGAGGCAAACATCAAGACTGCAGTCTGCTAATAGTGCCCCTCGGGACCGATTACCCTGGGATACACTATCTGAATCTTCCAGATTTTAGGATACACACTTCAGAGCTCTTACTGTATTGACCAGGCCTGGGTAAAGTCATCAAGCTGAGATTACCAGCACAGTCCACAGCTGGAGCATCGGTGGCCCAACAGTAAAATTCCCCAGAGCCCTGGTGACCTATGGGAAAGCTGGCCAAGAGCTGAGGGTCCTGGGACACATGCCCCAGGCGCCCCAGGCCCCCCAGGATAGGGTGGGGGGGGGATAGTCTCACAACACTCTAACCCACTCAGCCACAGACGCAGCCCCAGCTGGGTCTGTTTCCCATAATTCACTCTCTGAAGTTTACATCTGACCGTAAATCGGCTGGAGTCTCGGATGCTCGTTAAAAAAAAAAGTGCAGTTTGGCATTAAAGCTGACAGCAGAAAGTGCTGACGGCTCATGAAGGCAGGAATCCTTGGCCACATCAGTCCCCCCCCCCGACAGGTCTTTGTTGCAAGTTGGGGCGGTGGGGGTAGATTTTTGGTTTCGTACCAATAGTCCCACTTTCCCTCTTTCCCCTTTGTACTGTGCAGCTAAAAAGCACATTTTCGGGGGAGGTTGTAGCAGTGATACATCTTAGAGACCTGCCCACTAGCTGCAGCTCCCAAGTGACTATTCCCCCAGGGACAAGGTCCCCCCGCCCCCCTCCGACCTTAAGTGTAATGATTGTTTGTAGCCAACTGGGTCCCTCAAACCGGAGTGGGGGGACAGCAATCTGTGTGTGGGCAGACCCTGCGCCCCCCTGACTGATTTCTTAGATGCGACTGCATGCGCTTGCAGCGTCTGCAGCTTTCCGCACGGCCGCGCAGCACCACCGGACCGGCGCCAAGACGGAAGTGCACAGCTCAGCAAAAGCCATCCACAAAGAGCCTCGGGCGACGAAATGCTCTGTAACAGAGCCCTCTATGCGACGTAAACTGTGCTAGTATCACCCGAGAGACCTCCGCAGATCAGGAACATAAGCAGCCTTTGAGCTGCCTCTAGCTCGCGCTCTAGAACTTTCCTTTCTGAGGAGGTCGCTACTTTGAACATCTTCTCTTCCTATGACACCTGCACGAGGTTTTCGACTGCAGGTCTGATTAAACATCTATCGACGTAACTGCGCCGTGCACTCGTATGACGAAGCGATAGCACTCTGTGCTGACAAAACACAGGAACTACACTGACACCGAAACTCAGAGAAGTCTGTCTGTGTAGTAGGTAGGTAAATGGTGAAGGAGATAAAACAGAGGCTGATAAAAACACTCTGCTGTTACTGTGCTTCGCCTTACTACGGCAGTATGGCTTAGAGGTAGAGATATACAAAGTGATAAACAATGTGGAATATGCATCATGGGTTTTGGAGCTGCAGTTAGAGTACCTCAAGAGTAAGCGCAGAGGCAGCAAGTTGCAGGAGAAGCAGGGCGCTGTCAGGGTGGCCGACGCACGTGATCCAGCTGTGGTTTGGGGGCGCCCGCTCAGCCTGGGGACGCCGTTCCTGACGCCAACGCCTGCTCCCACCTCGTCGGTCCTGCATGTGGAACACCACGTCAACACGTGGCCAGATAGTGAGCATAGACTGGAGGAGCCCTGAGCTTCTCCTCACCCTTGTCAGATGCTCCTTGGTCTAACTTCCCCAGCGCCTGCAAATACCTAGCGAGGTGCAGGACACACCCGGGACGTTCCCCTGCCGCAAAGTTCCCCGGCTCGAGGTCCCTCTGTGAGACGAATGACTCGGCCAGGAGAAGAAGCTTCCTTCTCGGCTGCCTTTGGAAGGTGAAAGAAAAAGAGAACTCCGAGTGCTTGGGAGGAAATGGCAATGAAAGCCAATTAGGGACGGGGAATAGGAGGGGGGCTGGGGGAGAAGGAGGGGGCAGGGAAAGTAGGAGAGAGAGAGTGGAGGTAGCAGAGTTTGTATCATCCAGAGAACTTGCAGAGGGATAAGAAAGGGAGGGAAAAAATCAAAACAAAGCATCCATCTTGATTTGGAAATGGGACAGAAGGGAGGCCAAAAAGGGAGGGAAATGCCGTCCAATCACCAAGATCTGGAGAAGACCTGCCCGGGGAAGAAGGTGTGGAGAGCGGAGGGGTGAGGAGATGGTGCAGCTGGCGGAGTTGGAAAAATTCTCCAGAGTGAAAACAGAGGGCGAGCCAGAGAGATGGGGGGAGGTGGCTGCCCGATCCGAGGATACTGTCATTCCTGGCCGTTCTTCGGATGCTAGAGCTAAACAAACAAGGCTCAGCTGGAAGCTCCCATCGCAGCTCGAGAGCCAGGCCAAGCCAAACCCGCCCCAGAAAGCAACCCTCCCAGAATTCCACCGGAGAGTCGCCACCCCGCTACCTTCTCGCAGAAACAGAACGGTTCCTGCTCCTTTGATAGCTTCAGAAGCTTTGGCTGCAGGCAGAGTTTGGAGGAATGCATTGTGCATGTGAGAGAGATCTAATGATTTCTCTTCTTTATAGGAAAAAGTGAAACCAGAATAGCAGTGACAATGATTTCGTTTCAGAGACGAAAGTAAGGTAAAGGTTAGGTTAACCACCTTCAAAATCTCATTGAATTATGAATTATATTTGAAAAACATTCACCTTATTATGGCCTCAAGGAGAAATTAGTTTTTTTCTTTATTAATATTTTTAGCAAAGCATAACCTTATATAAACAACGTCGGCCTATGCTGGTAACCTGTAACAGACACGGCCTGGGAATCGATAATCACAGCCACGCTCCTCGGAAAGAAACGATCCAACAAGGAATTAGGCAATCGTCTAAGAATTTAGCAATTCTCATAACAAGTCAGCTGTAAAGATGACTGCTGGAGAAAGTGTTTCTTATAGACAGAAACAGAACAACTATGCTGAAAGAGAAGCAGCAAGCTATCAGTAATAAAATCCTGCAGTCCGTACTGGCGCACTTTCAGCCCTGTTAAAACAGGCCTCCCCTGCTTTTGAAACGTGACCCTCCATATTCAGCTCCAGATTTCTGAGCTGGAGTTGATGCTCCTGGGTGGTTTTAAGGGGGATCATTGACATGTGGCTGCTAACAGGCAATCGTCGGCTTTAGACGGACAGCCGGGGGCGATTAAAGGATTTTTTTAAAGAGGGGGGCATTAGAGGGGCACTCATTCCTTTAGCCAATGAAATGTTTAAAATCGATGAGTGACATGAAAGGGGCCACTCAGGGGGCCAATCAGCTTTCAGCTGGGACCGGCGCCACTGTGGCTCCACCCCTGTATATGCCCCTACAATCACCTCATCTGGGTCTCCAAACTTCCAGGTCTCGACCCCTCAATCCCACGCAGTCGGTCTCAGAGGCTTGAGGAAATTGGGCTTATTTTGGCGTGCCACCGAGAGGACACAGCAAATATGAGAAGCGGTTGATGGAGAGGGGGAGTCCTATACCGGCCGAGATTCTGCTGCCCAGGAGTTTTAATGTGAGACCATCTGGTGCAGGGTGTGTCTCATTGACTTTGTCCAAAACTGGGATTTTTGGACCCGTCAGCAGAAGGCCAAAAGTTCTGGTTCTGGGGGAGGGGGGGGGCGGGATCTGCTGCTCCAGCCCTGTGTTTTTCCAAACATGAGCCAAACCGCAGGTTGCGCAACTGTTTGCCAGATTCCTCTAGAACTCTCAGACCCTATTGAGTGCCCACTGAAGACTGCAATTTTTTAAAAAAAATGGAGGCAAATCCTGGTTAGCTCATTAGCACACAGGTCTGCTGCCCTCTTAACCATATCACCAACAGGCTTCTTAATGACAAACTCTGGGTGAATAACCATCCCTTTAATGTTTTATTAAAGGGGCAGGCAAAGAGCCCATTTCTGTACTTGCAAGGAAAAGGGGGCTTTCCCTTTAATTGGCCATACCGGGTTAAAAAAAGCTGGGGGGGTCTACATTTGAGCGTTGCTACTCCAGACAGAAAAACAGACTTTCAGTTACTGTTAGGAAACTTTACCATCAGATTCTCAGCACTGCGATGCTCCCTCGCTCCCTCTCACATGCAGTGCCAAGTCCTGTAAACCGAATCATCACAGATATTTCACAACATGTATTTTCAGTGACTCAGTGACCTGCAGGACACTGGAA
Source organism: Petrocephalus zakoni (assembly GCA_026774425.1). Classification (NCBI taxonomy): domain Eukaryota; kingdom Metazoa; phylum Chordata; class Actinopteri; order Osteoglossiformes; family Mormyridae; genus Petrocephalus; species Petrocephalus zakoni. The sequence goes on along the minus strand of JAODKN010000039.1, from coordinate 16,928,160 downwards.
CTGGGAACCCTGGTGCCGGCCGGGGGGGGGGGGGTTACATCAGTTCAAACAGCTAAAAAAAAACTGGCCTACTGCTTTTTAAAAGACCTAAACAAAGACAAATCATTTCCAGAGCCAAGCAAACCCACACAAATCAACCCATCAAGTCTGTATCACAGTTTCTTTTATTCAAACAGGACGGCACAGATATTAAAGATGGATACTTACTTTTGACGAGACTTTTAATGGATACTAAATCTTGCTAGATGTGCAGTTTTACCTCTAGCTCTGAATCAGGGACATCATTTCTCTTTGTTATATATATTTAGAGGCCCGGCCCAAGGCATTTGTGAACCAAGCAGCTGCTTCGGGCCCAGCGGCCACCAGGGGGCACCCTATCCGATCAGCCAGTTAGAATCGGACGGAAGATGACAAATGCGAACTAGGTTAACCAGGTTTGCCTAGGGCTCCAAAAAGCATTGGGATGACCCTGTATTCATAGGAATTGATGTGGTGACAGTGCGGAGAACTTACAGAACTTTGGGCATCAAAGTGACTGTTAGTGAATAACTACCAAAATAACGATAAAACCAACTTGGCTGAGTAGCTGTAGAGGGTGCGGTTATCGGAGTCGGAGCTGGCGATACCGTGTAAGATGTCACTGGTGCCGTGCCACTTTCACCACTAGCATAACCGGTTTTATATAAGAAGTTAGTGTCTCAATCTCTGTTGTGCCTAATTTGAATGTCTGTCAATGGCAAACAGATCTTGAAATTAAGACCTAGTCGTAAAAAAACATCTTCAAATATTATAGCCTTAAAATTTGAAAATGTTTTTAGGCCTTTTTAAAGATAAGAGAGACCCTTAAAAAAACTCAATCTAAACATTAAGGCAGAAAAAGGCACTCCAGAGGCAGGGTAAACTGAATATGTTTATTATTTAAACTATCACTTAAATAAAAAAGTGCATAGAAAATAAACATGATTAGAAACTTTCCTTTTTACAATTATGTACAAGAGTTTGTTTTCATTATTTTACATTCAGTCTTAAGTAGTGTCAGTACTTTTTTTTTTTTTACTTTTTCGTTACTTAGCGGTCTTTCCTTCATTTCTGTGATATAACACTGGAACAAAGTTATAGCAACAAACACAGTTATCCTCATCACCGTCATCGTCGTCGTGGTGAAGCATGAGAAGCGGAGGAGAGAGAGAGTACAGGAAACAACACACCTGGACAGAATAAGGTTCAGATGAAGGCCGTGGAGAATAAAAACAAACAAAAATTAAAGAACCAACCCCTCTAGCAAATTTCCCCAACTCACCCCCACCACTTCATCCAATGAGAATGTCACAGAACTACAAGCACAAGATCAGACGACTTGCTGCCTGCAGGCCCCACCCACCCCAGTCCAGCCACATGGCATCTACAGTGGCCCAGGAGGTCAAAACAGCGCAAAACAACAACAGTAATAACCGATAAAACCATCGTTTAAAATCGTTATTTAAATACTCCGCATTATAAATAAAATACTTTACCAGGGCTACTTAAAGAAAGGTAGAAGAGTACCTGTATGGGGCAAAGAAAAAGCTAGCTATGTGACTGTGGGGGGAGGAGGGGGTTAATTAGGTATCCATTCACTGACCATTACTATTTCAACAGAATAATACCACATCAAGTAAGCCATCTAAAATCCCTGTAAAAATGTACAAACAAAATAAAAAAAAACATCTCACTACAACAATAAAAACACAATAATCAAATGGCTGACCTCAAGAAGTTCACAACCACATTTTACATATACATTTTTTTTTCCATACTATAAATATCGTTCCTTTAGAAAATAAAGCAAAAAGAGACTGCAGTGTTCCGTAAGGAGGAACTGGTACTGGATATCAATATACAAAGTTGCTGTACGACATTAGTCTAGATCTAAACTGATACTGTAACACAAAACCATTATCGAGTACGTTGAAAGATGCAATTAACCTTAATTAAGCTGTTGTTTTGCTACTGTAACTAAGTTTGTCCATTCCATATATTATGTAGATACTGAAGTACAAGTTACTATTTATATGTGTATATAGACTTTATATATTTAAAAAGAGCGAGGAAGTGGAAGAGCGAGCAGTTGATTACAGACGAAAAGGAGCCGACAGACAACGTCACGAGTGACGGTGTGATACACCGCGACGGATCTGACCACGGGACACCCTGAACGACGGGAGAGGTTCACTGGCAGATGGAGATATAAGCATCTAGAGAGTATTGCATTGAAATGAATCCCGCTGCTAAACTATCCAGCCAAGGCCCTTCTGAACAGCCCCCCCCCCCCAGTGTTTTCCTCCTGCCTCTACGGAGTTCGGTCCGTCCAGAGACTCCGTCCTTCTATGGAGCTCTTGGCGACGTCCCTTTCCTAACATCTATAACATCTAGCCTTTTTTTTTTTTGTGTTTTTTTGTTTGTTTTTCTAGCAAACTGCAGAATCACGTCCCCATTACTGTTGCCCTTTTTTTGTCTTTTGTTTTCCTGTTGATATACATTCATTCGACAGCGAGCTGCAGGGTTCAGCAGAGCCCCCGTGCCAAAGGAGAGAGTAGAATGGTGAGTTGAGAACCAGAAGACACTGTATCCCTGAATGCACGGCACACTCCAGGCTGTGAAAATGTGAGATGGGGAGGGGGGGGCATCTGTAAGGAGAAGCAGCGCGCCCAGGACGCCGGGGGGCCAGAGCCACCGGGACTCAGGAGCTCTGTTCGGCTGGGAATGCTCTACCTGCAGGAAGCTACCTATTCTCAAATTAATTAGTTCTCTCTCCAGTACAAGAGAACACACAGACGAGGCAATTTGGACAGATGGCTGGTCTAGGGCAGTGCTTCTCATCCCAGTCCATGGGGATCCCCAGACAGTCCACATCTTTGCTGCCTCCCACCACCCAGCCAATCGGGATCGCCGAATACCTGGTACAGGTCGCTGGCGGCTGGGAGGGTGTAAAAATGTGGACTGTCTGGGGGTCCCCCAAGGACTGGGTTTAGTCACTGATGACCAGTCGCCAGAATTGGTCACAAGGGGATCGGCTTATCACACTTTGGTTTACAGGTACAAATCTTTACTGGTTTCCTTCCTGTACAATGTCACCACATTTGCGAAGCCGTGTTGAGTGGCAATAAAGCCCACCCTGTTCAGTGGGGGGGGTGGGCTAACCTGTTTCACGGGACAGCCTAGGTCAGGTTGGGGCTCTGGGGGACACTGCAGCCGCTTTATTATTATTTTTTTTTATTTTTATGTATTATTTTACAGGTCGACATGAAGAATGTGAGGTGGGAAAGGGCAAAGCTTCACGTCGCTGACTGTGTCTGAACCTCTGGAATCGAAGCTCGAATTCCAAGTTGCCCCCCATCCTCCGACTACCATGCCAGCACTCGCCCTCTCTTTGACAGTGTGGCATTTATTACGTTTTTTTTTTATTTTTTTTACAGCAATCGTGAGAGCTCAGACTCTCCTATTAGGCGGCACTGGCTGGGTTCAAGAGTCAACTCGGGAGACTGAGAACCGACAAGGCACCACGCGTTTACCGGAAGCAAGCACGCAAGGCAACGTGGGTCGCACACGGTCCCTTACCAACGTCCCCCCCTCACCCCCCAACAAGCAGCGCTGAAAGATCACAGACAGTCAGCCGCTTCCTTCTACTGGACTGCGGAACCTACCGGAAACACCAGCTTAATGCAAATGGAGGAAACCTAGTACAAGTTTCCCTGCATGTGCACTATCCCTGCAAAGACGTAATCACATCTGGTTGCTATGGTTACCCTAAACACCTGTCTCCCATTGCCATGCTTCTTGAAATCTGACAGCCAAGGTAGGGGAAAAAGAAAAAAAAGAAAAAAAAACAGAACAAAACATTATGTTTGCTTTAAAAAGGCTGCACTGTAAAAGCAAGTGCTTTGGCCCTTCAGGGAAAAAAATGAAAAATATAAGATTTAAGAACCAAGGGAGAGAAACGGTGACAGCACAATGATCTACTCCTTGCGACCGGCAAGGAGGATCACTACCGGGACATATCAGTGTAGGTAAATCCAATCCGGTTTCCTCTCTCGAGGTCACGAAGAATGATTTGCGGACAGCTCACTGCTGCTGTTTAAAAATGACATTTAGCGCGACTTAACCTTAAGTTACTGGTGGACTGCAATCGAGAGCAATAGTGACAAGTCGTCTTTGGAACGTTCAGGCTGTAGAAGGACAGGAAAACAACGAAAGACACATTTAAAAAAGTAAAATAAATAAGGCAGCTCTTTAAAAAAAGACTGAACTGAGCTTAAGGATTTGTAAACATCTCAGTTTCCTACAAAATAGGAGCCAGGAAAATAAATATGATTCCTTAAAAAAATAAATACAATCGTTAAGTGCTTTTTTTTTTTCAAATCAGCAAGTGCGTTTTCCTTACATCACACGAATAGAAAAATATACATTATTATTTACATTTTATAAAGACGCTGGGATTTTTCATTCCCAGTAATTAAACGCCCAGAAGATCCAGCCCAATGGAATCTATAAATAAAGTAAAAACCATTTATCCTTTGTTGCTGAAAACAGCTATTGGTACCAGCGAAAGCTTTTGGGGTTTCACTGGCAGTAAACGGGACAACTTTGAGAAGAACGATGCAACTGGTTTAGACCAAGATCCTATTGTACGTTGAGGAGTTATGTAGCGCGAGTCACTGGCTCTGCTCGAATCTTCGACCACATCCTATGTTAAAACAAAACAGCTCACAACGTAACGAAACGAAAGCTTAAAAAAAGTAAAAAAATAAAATAAAAATACAGCTCTGCCCATCGACTGTCAGTCCACCAGAACGTCCACCCAACTCTGGCACCAAACGCCAAAAGCTGCTCGCATCACAGGTTTGCACGCACGGTTTCCATCGTTAGCATCAGTCCCAACTCCAGGGAAATTTTCCGACTAGCCCATTGTCTGGACTGATGCTCCCTCTAGTGTTTAGAAAAAATAGGAATATAACGTTACCATTCGAGACTCAACAGTCAGTTAAAAAGAGGATCTGTATATACAAGGCTTCAAACGAACTGTAAGGAAGATTCAACACAGGCCCAACTTAAATGCTACCATGGCTGCTCTTTTATGCCCATACAGACATTCAAATGTAGAGATGCCTCGGGAATGAAGAGGTTAACAGGGCAGCAACACTTCTGATTGGTAGATCCAAAACATTTTTTTTTTTGCTATAAGAAAGAAAGATTACCATTTCCCTTCAACAAATTGCACTTTGGTGTAAATTTAAAAAGGAAAAATGAACCCAAATGTGCAGCTGTTAATGACTCTAATTTTAAAAAATGTTAAAACGACTTGTTTTTGCCTTATTTTTTAAAACATCCCATGTCAAAGAATGTTTGATGACATGTAATGAAGTGGACGTGTGGCTTTGCTGCCTGTTTCCCGTGCGTAAACGGCGCGACAGCGTCAAACATCTTGAACAGCAGACCCTGCCGCATGCCACGGTTTCATTTGTGCACATTGTTTCGTTTTTCGTTTGCCCCTTGGCTTCTCTCTCAAGCCATGCGACGGGCCTATCGAGAGAACTTTATGTGGAGACGCGAGGCACAATGATAAACAGCTTGCTAATACAACACTCCTTTCGCCAAACTGAGGCCTTATCATAGTGCAATATCATTGGAGCCTCTCACCTCAACAACGCTGAGAACTACCCCCCCCCCCCCCCCAGCTGAGAGACACAAGATGTGCCAAAACCGTAGGGCTCCATGGTGCAGTGTCCCCTGGAACACCAGGTAGGCCGCAGCCAAGGCGGACTGTATCAAAGGCGGGGGGGGGCACAGAAAGGTAACGGGGGGGCATTAATTGAGGAACTTCCTGCATTTCTTGGCACCACAGTTGCAGGGCAGCTTGTTGCTGGGGTCCTCGATGGGGAACTTGTAGTCATAGGTGAGTTCCTCACCCCGGTAGATCTTGCGCATGGAGAAGATGACGATGTGCTTCTGCCCGTCGACGTTGAGGACGCGCGAGTAGCAGTTGGGCTCGCACGAGTGGTTGATGAAGCGCGCCGCGTTGCCGTGCACGGTAGCGTCCACCACTTCGTAGTCATCGATGCGGAACATGTAACAGCCGATACCCTGCCGGATGGAGGGTGGAAGGTGAATGGGGACCTCCGGCGGTGGAATGGGGGGGGGACAACATTGGCACTCATCACAGGGGCGTATATAGGAGCCGGCCCACGGGTTCACTGGCCCCAGCTGAAAGATGACTGGCCCCCAGACTGCCTCCCCCCATCGCCGCACCTCGACTCAAAACATATCACTGGTTAATCATAAGACCGCCCCCTTCTGCCGCCACACTGCTCACCTTGCTTTCGTAGTATTTCTCCCGTTTGTCCGTCAGAACGGAACGGATGACGTTGCCCGAGTACTCGATCACCATCTCTCCTGCATCGATGTTCCGCTTGCAGAAAAGGCCCCTGCCGTGGATGGCAGACCTGCGACAGCACCAGAGAGCAGGGAGAGGGTGGGGGGGGGGGGTTTGGCAGAAGATGCCATTATGATGATTAAACCAGGCATGAGTTTTAAAGAAAAGCAAGATCCATCAACCTGCAAACCTTCTGAGGGTCTGCTTAATTAGTGGCTGCACTGCACTGATTATAGAGATATTAATCTCAATGTTTCCAGACTATCGCTTCAGTCCAAATGCACAAGAATGCACTGGCTTTGCTCCTCCTACCTGTAGACCCCAACTGTCTTTCTGAATGTTTTCTTCAAGTGCCTGAACCTCACAGGCAAGGGCAGATCCAAGCTGGCGGCACGGCTGCAGAACCAGCACACCCACAGCAGGGGGACAGGACACGGGCACAAAAGAAAAATCGAGGCGGTCAAAGAAACGAGGAGCGGCACCAGAAATATCAATACGCTAGAAGTAGCAACTAACCGAGCTGACTTCAGCGGACTCTCCTCTTCCTCCTCGTCAAGTGGGTTGTACTCAGGTGGCTGTCTGTGCTTAGATGCCAGGAAGTTGAACATGTCAAACACCGACCGCCTGGGGGGAGGTGTGGAAAAGGAAGAGCATGTGGATGAAGGACTCATGGCTAAGTGAGGGGCACAACCTCGATTGGCCACTAGGGGGCGAGTGCACTCCCACCTGTGGTGCAGTTCTGCCCGGGCGGCCCCATGTGGGTTCAGGGGAAGCTCGTCAGATTCCTCGGGCTTGTGGAAGCGAAAGCGGTAGCGACTACAATGCCGGGCCCCGTACAGCTGTTCCAGGAGGAACACTACTGCATCGTGTATCACGCCCAGCATTCTGAGCCCGTTGACCCCTAAGGTACAGAGTGAGGAAGGTGAGAAAGATGTGGGAGGGCATTCTTACTCAAGTCATTCAGTAGGCAATTTTAATTTGGACTCAGATTTTGATATTAACCTTCAAAGGACAACTCCTTGAGCCTGGCATTGGAGCGTGCTTCTCGAACTTTATCAGTCAGTGACTTCCAAGCCTCTGTGGATGAAAATGAGCCACACAGGTAGTGTTAGATACACTGATTGCAGGAGAGCACAGAAGGTACAGACGTGGACTTGTAAGCATCTGCCTGCTGTCATAGTATGCACAATCCTACTGGAACACTATGAATCTATAAGCCATCCATCTGTACACTACAAAAGGCATCTGCCAAGCAGCACGGTAAACAGCATGAATGCGGACAGAAAGCCACATTTTCCGGAATCACCTTCAATGCTCTCACAGCGAATCTGAAAACCATCATCGCTGCAGATCTCGAACATCAGCCCCTTTTTGGGCTTGCCGTCTAGCAAGGGGTCTGGAGTGGCCACCTGAAGGCTCCCTGACCCAGTCTCTTCTTTCAGGTTAAGAGCTGCATGGGACAAGACAGACAGGAGAGAGTCAAGGAGGTGATGGCAGCATGCTGTGGTTTCAAAGGCAAACCAGGAATATAGCCGACCTGTGGTCTTGGGCTTCACGTCGCTGGTCTCTGTGCTCCGAGGATATATTGCTTGGGGGTCGGACTTTTCACGGGAAACAATACTGCAAAATCAAAATCAGAAACGTTAAGGACCTAAACAGAAACCTGGAACCAGAGGAGTGAGATCTCAGCCCTACCAAAGGAACCGAGAGCATGCTGCACTCACCGCTTCCTCTCCTCAGGTTTCTCCGTTTCCATGAGCTCAGGAGAGATGGGTCGCTGAAACCTATAAGTACATTCAAACTGTTAATTTGCTCTATAACCTTTCAGTCAAATTATTACTCTACACAGACAATAACCAGATGTGAGTCATACCCAGGTGCAGGGCTACTGCTGCTGGTCATGTTGATAGCGCCAAGGCTCTCCTGGGGGCTTTCTGGTCGAGACAGCTTGTGTTTCTTGCTGTTGACCTTGTCTGGACTGTGCTGGGATCTCTTGGTCTTCTGCTTTCCCTTGCCAACAGTGGAAGCCGCCGTCAATGCTGTTGGCGTCCCACTTGCAACCTTGTGCAACAGTTGTTGGTCTGAGGCCCGGGAGAAGGGAATGGTACGGGAAGTGAGGGGCGAAACGCTGGCCAGCCAACGTCTGCTCGCCTCTTGTACTACAGCTCCAGATGCCTTAAGTGTGGGTCCAGAGGGGCCAGGTCCTAGAACCTGAGGCTTATCTGTTGGCATGAGGCTTGCTGGGTGGTGCTGGAGTTGATATGCACCCACTTGATCTGCTTGTGGATTGACGGCCATGCTGATAGTCTGAGGTGGGGGCAGGACGCAAATGCTGTTTGTGTTGGGTGTCTGTGAAGAGCTGCTGAGCTGTGAGATCATGGGGGTGCCAGATTGGAGGACCATTTGTTGCTCTGGTAGGCTGAGGCTCTGCTGACTGGCCTTAAGTAGCAGGTTGCTTATATCAGCGGTGCCAAGCAGTCCTGGGGCACCAATGAGGTTAGTGGGGCCACCGGCTGAGACAGGGACCACATTCAAGACGGGCTGACTCGGGTTTAACCCAGACACACTGCAAGGAACTAGGTGTGCAGAAGTCTCATGTCCCAGAATTGCTGGCTGAACAGTAGGAGCAGATAGTCCTTGCAGTGGTGCAGGCTCAAAGTAGACACCCAGTTTGGGTCGCTTGATAATGTTAGGGACTTTCCGGTGAGATGTTGTTGCTGCCGTAGTCAGAGTTCCCAATTCCACCAACCCTGGCTGGGCAGGAACCCCAGCAGATATCTGAGATGGCGAAAAGTTGATAAGGGTCATGTTAGGCCCTGCCTCTGGAGGAGTCAAGGTAGGCTGACTCCCTGAACGAGCCAACTTCTTGATCTTACGAGATGGAAACCGAAAGATGGAGCGCTTCTTCCCATGTCCCAGTGCTGCTCCTGCCACAGAAGGAGAGACCGGTACTGCACTTGAGACAATGGTGGCATTTGGGGTCAACTCGGAATGGTGGCCAGCCTCAGACACCAGCAGCTGAGGATCCTGGGAGTGTACTCCAATAAGAAGTCCAGAGGTGGTACTTGGGATACCAGGCTGGAAGCTGGCCTGAGCTGTACCTGTAAAAGCCTGGATCTGAGGATGGTGGGACCTGGAGACCAAGCCCTTTCCACTAGGAGGAAATACAGACTGTGAGGTTGGAATTCCTGCACTGAGACTAGGTGTTAATGTCAAACCTCCGGTCATGGAGCTTGTGTCCATCACTCCCGTTGTACTCACTGAGGGAGCAATCTGGATCTTCTGAGTGACACCATTGGGAAGGGTTTGCAAGACATAAAGCGGCTGCATGTGCTGGTTCACAACTATAAGCTTCTCCGTTCCTGTTTTGAGGTGGGTGGCAGTGGTCTGGACAGCAGCACTAGCAACCTGAGCAGAAGCTGGATTCTCTGCAGGAGCAGTCAAGTACTTTTGTCCCGACAGGGGTAAGGATGGGGAGTTTGGCAACCCAGGGGTTCCAGATGCCCTTGTCAATTCTTGGTTACTTGGCTCTACCACTTGGGCAATGGATGGACTAGTCATGTGATCTGCTTCTATTTGACTGGGAATAAAATGCTCTGGGGTCAGGTGGCCCTCTGCCACCTTGGAATCTCCACCTCCCGACCCTCCCTGCTGGTTCTTGTTGGAGCTATTCACCCCTCCCCTTTGTTTATCCCCTCCCTTTTCCGTCACAGCGTCGCTGGAGGCCAGAGATAAAATCGAGCGATCAGAGGACTCAGGCATTAGACTTCCATGGTTCTGATTAGTCACCGACGGACTACGAGTGGTGAGCACAGACAAGTCAGATGGCAGCTCCAGTGGGAGGCCATATGATTCCTCCCCTGAGATGGAAGGACTCACGGTGCTCTCGACGGGCTCTGTACTGGGCAGCTGTTGGGGAAAATCTTCAAAGAGGTTGATGTCCTTCCCACGATTTCCAGCGAGCCCAAAGCCTTCATCCAGAGAGAGGAGCTCAGAGGAGCCAGCTTCTTGTTGCTGCCCCAGAGCCTGCATCGAAGGAGTATTGAGCACAAACTCCATAATGTCAGACGGGAGAATGTTGCCACAGTCATCGCTGTTGGTGTTGTCAGAATCAGACTTGAGAAGATCTGAGTTAAGGGACAGCTGGGTGTCAAGAGGATCTTGCCCCTGTGACTTCACACCCCCCAATGGAAGGCAGTTCTCCTTCTGTGTCTTCCTATTATCACGACTATTGCTGCCGTTACTGTTGCTCCCACCCCTGGAGCCACTGCTGGTTTCAGCCTCTTTCCCCGAGTCCATGTCCAGCTTGTCCGACCGACTCTCCCTGCCCTTCCTCTTGCTTGTGCTCTTGTTTGAGGTAGCCGCAGCAGTGGTAGAAGCATTTGTGCTGGCATCACTTTCAGAGCCATCATCTACCCCATCAAGTTGACCAATCCTTGGCCGGCCTAAGGCCCTGGCCCTGCTCACTCCTCCTTCTACCATCATATCCTCACTTCCTGTCTCCTCCTTCAGGAATCTCTGTAGCTGGGACCCTGCTCCCAGGCACTCTTCCATCCCCACTGTGGGGGTGACCCCACTACTGGGGTGTATAATAGTCCGAGTGAAATTGTAGTAATAAGAGTCCTCATTGGTGCATTGCCCAAGTCCACATTCTTCATCATCCCCACTGTCACCCGAGGAAGAGGTGCTCATATCATCAGCCCCATCCACCTGCCCTTCAGCAGAGCGCTTACTGCCCCCACCCCCTACCCGCCTCTTTCCTGAGCTATCGCCACTACTGTAAAAAGGGATGTCTTCCTCTCCGTACGAGCGTACCCCGTAGAAGGGAGTAAGGCCAAAGAACATGTTAGATCGTGCCCGTGCACTACGCCGAGGGTATCGTCGCTTAGCAGACCCTGAGCCATCGCTGTCCTCTTCTTGGTGTTTGTCTGCCCTACCACCATCTTCCAGGGGGTGCTCCTCACCCTCGTCCGTGCCTTCAGTGTCCTCCCTTGCACAGCGCTGGGCCAGCAGGTGCTCTTCAGGGTCGTCTGTATGGTGCTGGAGGTCAGATTCTGAACTTTCCGAGCTGGCAGACGGTGAGAAGAGTAGGGGACGGGAAGGCCGTCGATGTGAGCCCTGGCTCGGTGGTGAGACAGTGGTTGTCGTGGTGGTGTCAGAGGAGGTACTGACCATCTTGGTCCCATTGGGATCCATCTTCAGAGGGGTCAGGGTCACCTTGACTGTGCGTTTCTTGTCCTTCTGAGAGCCCTCTTTCCCTGCTGTGTCACTGGTGGTCTGCAGAGGCCTGAAGCCTTTCTCTGGGCTAAACCTGGACTGCTTCCCCTCACTGGTACTGCTGTTTTTCTTGTCAAGGCTAGAGAACCTCTCCCTGACCTTCAGAGGCATCTCTTCAGCCTGTAGCATCCCTGGGCTTTTAGCGTCAATTCGTGTTGAGATGGCAGCCTGAGGGATGCTGTTCTGTGACTTCCGCTCCCTCTCCTTCCCACCCTCCCTACCATCTGCCACCCTCCCCTTGGAGCGAGTCTCCTTTAGACTAGAGACCCCTGGGCTAGCGACAGATGCTGGAGCCGCTGGAAGGCTGCGTTTGACCGTGTCTTCGGTGGCAATGGCTCCAGAGGACCACGGTAGCTTCATGGCGGCAGCTGGAGGCGGGCTTGATAAGTGATCACGGGATTTCCTCCCTCCAATCCGGTGATGCGAAGGCTGCGGCAAGCTCGGGTTTGTGGGTTCCTTGGAAGCAGACCCCGAGCTCAGTCTCGTATCCTTAGTGGAGTCACCGATGCTGGTGTCCTTTGGCAGGGTGGAGAGAGGACGACGGGAAATGTGACTCAGGTTGCCAGGGAGTTCTGTGTCTTTCTCGCCCTGTCTGGCTTTCTCTGTCTTGGAGCTACTGCTACCACTCTTCTGGTGTCCTGCTAACATTAAGGTGCCTCCAGGTAGCACCTGAGATACTCTGGTTGGTGCAGACACCAGCATGCCCAATGCACACTCCTCCCCTGCTAATTTGGAAGCGCCCTCTTTCCGACTACCTTCCACTCGCTTTTCTGCTACATTCAATGAACTTTTATACTGGGTGCTGGAACCCGGCATCCTGGATTCACGATTCTGGTTTCCGTCGGACAAGGGTTGGGCAGACCTGTCCCTCCCCACATCACGCTCAAGGTCCCTGGAGGCAGTAAAGAGGGATGGGGTGGAGGAGTATACCCCTGGCCGACTAAGCACACCCCCGCCGCTGGAAGGAGATGGGATTTGCTGTTTAGGGGGCTTGGGGGACAGGGATGAGGTGCTGTGCCTCCGGGATCCGATGCTACGCAGGCTGGAGCTCAACATGGGATCGCCCACAGTCACAACCTCATGGGTGGAGTTGGATGGGCCTTCTGTATGAGAAATGATCACAATTAGACTTGATATCTCACAAACACTCTTATAGTATAGTCAGCTGAATCAAATGGTGATGGGCGAAGCTTTAGTTGGTTACCTGGTGAAGGGAGTGGCCTAGAGCCTGGAGACCTTTGGCATGGAGGGTAGCTGGGGTGTCGATTTCTGGCAGCAGCCTTTAGCTTTGGTGTAGAAGGGGTAACCTGCTGGTCCATGGCCTGAGTTGGAGGGGACTCCATCACGCCAGGAGGAGGCAGCAGTGACATTTCAATATCTGTGAGGAAAAAAACGGATAGATGGTCGAGGCATGTGTATACATATCTAAGGCGTAAAAAGTCAAAAGTAGGCAAACTGCACAGCCAGCAAGATAAAAATTCAAGTGTGACCCTGCTGTTCTCACCCTGGACACTGGAGGGGCTATGGGGAATGGTGCGGTTATCCTCATGCTCGACGGTGCTGTTGACCTCCGGTTCTGCCACCGGAGGGTGACACACCACAATCCTGCAGGTGTACACACAGCGTTTCCGGGCATCTAGCGTGCTCCAGTATACTCTCGAGCACCTGGAGATACAAGAAGAGATAGACAAACAAACATATAGATAAACAAAGATGCAATGAGTCAAAGCACCGACGGGAGGCAGGTTAAATTCCCAGCTCCTCTCACTTTCAGAAAACATTAGAGAATAAAGACTTTTCAAATGGATATGCCAGGGCCCCAGGAGATCTCTTAACTGAAGGCCCTACATGTCTCCCTGTGGCCATGACACAAAGCTTTGTCCAAATCATACCAATGCAAACAGCTCACACATCGCATACTGCTGGGTTTGAGTCAAAGCCAGACACTTACTGGTATCCTATGGGGAATAGCTTATGTTCACAGTCGGAGAGCTCAGTGAGGATTCCCAGGCAGTCGATGGTCATGGAGCCTAGATAGACGTACATGAAAAAGTCATCCCTTGAGCATGCCACATTTTTAGCACCAAATCACACAGATCTACAGTCTTTAAACACAAGTGAAAGGGACTCAGTTTGAGTCTGATAAATGCGATGGAGACAGACCTACCTATCATCATGTGGACGTTCTCTGGCTCCAGACCACTCAGGAACTTCCGTCGCAGGTTGATGCCCTCAAAGTCCACTAGGACTCTCCGAGTCACCTCAAACCCGGTCTCTGACACCACCTGCCACGCGTGAACAAAAAACATAGATAGTAGTCTCTGGCTTTCAAAAGTGGGCTGTGATTCTGCAGGATACCCAAATAGTCTTTTTCGGGTACAGTCAATGTTACAGAGCTCTCTCTTACCTCCCCCCTGATGTGGTCCCGATGCTGCTGGCAGTACACCTTCTTGTCCTCCAGGAAGACACAGTGACACAGGCGGGCACACATGAAGTGGAAGTTGCTGGTGCAGGAGGTTAGACAGCAGCTGACGGTGGCACCAGGCCTGTGGCAGTGCTCGCAGCACTATGGCGGAGACACAGATGGGTTAGGGTTTGGCCTCGTGTAAACCCACTAACAAGCCCCTCCTCACTCCCTCGTGAGAACACACAAACCGATTCTCACACAAGCCCTGACACTCCCTAAAATCAGCTGAAGTCAACTTCTAAATCCTTTACAATGGCTTTTTTCCACTTGTTCCGGTTAGCTGACTTTTCCCAGGTCACGTCCCACCTTGCCGTCGCTCTCTCACCTGCTGCTTTCCACGGATCACTGCCATGTGGACGTTCTTCAAGGAGCCATCGTCGTCCTCAAACACCTCAGCGGACCAGAGGGCGCAATTGACGTGCGTCCATTCATTCTGGCCGATATACAGGAGCCTCCCACTGTCCTGAAATGCACGTGGGCGGCAAACAGTGCATCAAAATACATTCCCCCGAGGCAAAGCACCACCCAAAGAACTGAATAATTAGTAAAGCAAACTGCTGGCAGTTCATTCAAAATTCTCGGGCTCGGTTCTGTAAGCAAACCCACACTCTCGCAGCAACCGCTAAAACACTGTAGTAGTAAGCCCATAAAAACAACTCATCTGGGTGTTTGCATGTAAGGTAACTTTATTCAAAACTCTTGAGGACTTAACACAAGTTACCGTTAAAAACCTGGGATTCGTTTTCGTCAATTCTAATCTCTTGTGACGAGCATGGTACTCACGTTGGTGTTGCCATCACCGTACTTGAGGCACAGCGCGCATTGCCGGTTGTCGGTGATGTCAGGGGGTGGAGGGGGCTCGGGGCTGTCCTCACGACCGAGCTCAGGGGCTAACGGGGGGGTGGGGGGGTGGGGTCACAAGCTCAGTGCCGTCACCCGAGCACCGGGGAACTTTTTCCTCTCAAAATTACCAAATGGACTCACATAGGTTGCTTTGCGGCAGATCAAACCCCAGAACCTGGGCGACTTACCAAGCACGCGCCGGGGAGGCGGGGGCGGGGGCGGTGGGGGCGAGTCCAGCTCCCCCGGGGTTTTCGGTTGAGGGGCGGGGATGATCATCTTCATCAGCGGCGGCTGCTCCGCCCGTGCGATCTCCTCCCGCCACTGCGCATAGTTGTGGTCCAGGGAGGGGGGCAGCACGGCGTTGGGAAGCAGGCCGCTACTGCGTCCAGAAAAGGGGGGGCGGGAAGACAGAATCCCATCTGTTAGAAAAGCTTGTACCTCCTGCTCCTCGCCGCGCTGATCTAACGCGGCAAAAGAAACACACACCAGGGTCCCGGTGACACACCGACGCAACGGCACCGCGCCATGTCGACGTCTTGCGACGTCTGTAAGCGGATAAAAAAGACCAGCGCTGTGAACAAGACAAGAGGGGAGGCCTAGTCCTTGATCTCGCTTCCAAATGCTCAGTTCGCACCACGTTCCGACTCTGCCAAGGCATGACACCCCAGCCCCCTCATCACTTTGGGCACCAGGACACACTTCTACCGCAACCCACCCCCACATACATCCCCAGAAAGAATAATATAGCACTTTTATGCCCATACCGAACTACTGGATTTTGCGTTGATGCTTCGAAACACAAAACGCAACCTTGCTTTGTTTGCTTTGGAGTGTTTCCTAGCCAACGGAAGAAGTGTGTGTGTGTAGGGGGGTCCGAACTTGTTTGCGTAAGCCGACACCACCGACTGCCCATGGAGGGAGAAGAGGCAGCAGGCGGTACGAGGTAAACAGGGCCCAGCGGACAGCTGTCGCCCGGCAGGAACGCGCAAACTCCCCTCATCCACACGCGCAGGCACGCACATACACACACGATAACGTCAGCCAGGTGAGTCAGCTAGACCACCTGATCTAAGAAACAGCCCATAGGGAACTCGCATATAAATAAAATAAAAAAGCAGTTTGTCTTAGACAAAGTATTGTACAAAATTAAATTAAGTTCCAGCTTCTCAGACAGACATGAAAATACATATAAAACAAAGCATCTTAAATAAATTCCAGGTGTTGGTAATAGGCCAGACTATCTGAGCAGGGATGAGCAGGGCCAAACAGTGCCAAGTAGGGCCAACCAGGGCCGAGCAGGTCTGAGCAGAGCCAAACAAACCCCAGGACCAAGCTAGCGTAGCAGAAGCCATATGTGCAATGAGTAATTCACACCCACAGGGGGCGACAAGCGGAAACCCTAAAGAGCAACAAACTGAAGGTACCAGTTGAAGGCCCACTGGACCTCCGTGGTGTCAGCGGACAGACTCACTTGGAAGACACTTTGTGGGGCTTCCAGAAGCGGGACTCCTTCACCTTGAACCAGGGGAACACGCGCTCCATTTGCTGCAGAGAGGCACAAAGACACAGTTTACAATAGGCATGGGGTGGGGCGAGGAGGGTGATGGCTCCTCCCACTATGCCACGCGCCTTGCTGCAGTACTGACCCGAATGAAGAAGGACTTCAGCATGCTGTTGGCCTTCTTGTTTTCGGGGTGTCCTCCATCAGAGTTGATGGCGGTCTGGATGATGCGAACGATGTCATCGCTGAACTCCAGCTGAAATGAGTAAGCACGAGGCCACGTTAAGATATTTGTGTAGCCATATTTAATTTCACCTGTATACTTGTGTGCGCTATTCCCTTACCCAGGAAAGATTTGAAGATTTTTTAAGGTGGGGGGATTAAGAAGGGTTACAATTCATACAAAGGGGTCAAACTCAGCCTTAGTTAATAATATGTTTTGAATCAGTGAGTGACAGGGGACAGGGCACTCTAGAGGCCAATCAGCTTTCAGTTGGGGCCAGTGTCCCTGTGGCTCCGCCCCTGTATGCAGCCCTGCCCTCACCACAGCGCTGTAGCGTCCAATCTCCATCTTTCTCTTCACAGACTCCAGATCCAGGGGAAAGTCATTGGGGGGTGGCACCTCCGTCAGCACAGGGGGGTCGGGGCCCTCGGGAGAGCGCCTAGAGGGTAGGCTCTCCTCAGGTTCCGGGTTCAGCTCCGGGGGCTTCATCGCAGCCTTCATGCACAGAGGTAATTAGCAACATGCTTAATGACCTTTCCAGAGACACTATGCACAAGAACCGGCAAGCCCTGCTGCGACCCCACATCGCCCAGAGTCCCCGCCAGCAGAGAAACGCAAACGTCAACAGAAAACACTGTTAGATTCTGGACCTGCTCACCTGATGACCCCAGCAAGTGCGGACTGAAACAAGAACCTTTTCCATAATCCTCAAACTCCAACATGCAATTTTTTTGAGAAATCATATAGGTATCTGTCTCTCTGACTCCACACAGGCAGTCCACAAGGTGGTGTGCTGACACCACTCTGCAGACACTGCTCCACCAACACCACCATCAAGTTTACAGACCTCACCACCATCAAGGCTCTCCAGGATCTCCAGCGACTGTGAGAGGGCCTACAGGGAGGTGGTCAAGAGTGGCACCAGGAAGAACAATCTCTCCCTAGACGTCAACAAGGCCAAGGAGCTGGCAATTGACTTCAGGAAGCAGAAGGCCTCCTATCCGTTTAGACAGTCCCTGGAGCAAGTAGGCCTTGACCTTAAGGGCCGTGCTCAGGTGCCAAACAGTGAAATCACCCTGCTGATCCTGGGATCTGAACCAAGCACCTTCCAATCACAGACAAAGTGTCCTAACCTGATGAGCCACATACTGGCATTACACTGCCATGTATGGTAGAGAGGGTCGACAGCTTAAACTTTCGGGGAATGACCATCACTGATAACCAGACTTGGTCACACCATACCTCAACAGTTATTAAAGACAAGTGGGACTTTACTGATCCCAGCGAGGAATTGTTAACAATTCTTAAAAAAGACGTCCAGCAGCACCTTCACTTCCTCATACAACTGAGGAAGTTCTGAATGGCATTGGCTGTACTGACCAGTTTCTGCAGGTGAACTTTGGAGTCCATTCTCACTGGTTGCATAACACCCATATAGTGGGTGGTGCTGAGTGAAGATCACTCAGAGCATGACACACACCTCGCAGCAGTCTAGGACATATTCACCACCCACTACCTTAAACAAAAAGACCATAATGGCAGTCACCACGCACAGCCATTTTCTCCATTTTGGTTACCCACGATCCAATTTGGCTCCTCAACAAATGCTAAACAGACACCAAAGGCATTGTCTCACTGTATTCGCCAGATTACACTGCTCCAGTATACACTTGATTTGCCTGCAATGTTTTATTTTGTGTAACGTGCTGGATTCCGTACTTAATGTTTTGTATTTATCTTGAATTTATATGGCACTTTGGTCTGCAGGAAGCACAAAACACACAACAATAAAATATATTCAGCCTCAACCCGTGACTTTAAGGCTGTGTAAGCCTACTCACAGCTGTGGAGTATTTTAATGCAGATGCTTTTATCCAGAGATATACTTCTTTTTTGAGAAAGCTGGGTCAGTCAGTCTCTGGAGCAATTGGGAGGGGGGGTTAAGACCCTTATTCAAGGGCCCAATGGTGAAACCGTTATATAAACCATAGGATTTGAACAAATGCCCTTCCGATCGCAGATTCAGCATCCTAGCCCACTGTACCACACATCGCCTTACATACAGCTCAGCATAAGGCAAGCTGTATAGATAGGGCTAGACAAGTGCTGACAGTGACAAAGCCGGGTTTGACAGCGGTGGAGCATGGAGAGGCGGACCTGTCGGTAGCGGAGAAGGTGTGTGGAGGTGCGGGAGTTGAGCAGCGCGGTGAGGACCCGCCGCACCGAGGCCTGCAGCTCCTTCTCCAGCATGGTCCTCCAATCCACCGGGTGGCGCTCCACACATTTGATGCAGGTATAGGCTACAGTGTCTGGCAGGTTGGAGAGGATCTCGTACATCTCGTCTGGGGGGGGGAGGGGGATAAAAATTAATGACAATGACGAGGTTGGTCTCAGGGTGCTGCTGTTTGCTCCCTACCACTAGGCCTGACAGTAGCTATCATTCGACAAACGACAGCAGCATTGTTGGGTCGGCCGGAGCCCTCCTGACCGAATTAATTACACTTGATGGAACTCGAGGACATTGCAGTGGGGAAGGGCAACCCAGAGGTCCGTTGTGGGAATCTGACCTAGCGAGGTAAGGCAATCATGCGGCGCAAGCCAATCATGCGGCGCAAGGCAATCATGCTGCGCAAGGCAATCATGCGGCGCAAGGCACTCACCACTCAGGTTCTCGCACTTAGCGTGCACCCAGCGGTCACAGCGGCTGCACTGCATAATCTTGCTGTCGTAGTCGTCGTCGTCGTCGTAGCACTTGTTACACAGCGGGCAGAAGTTGCCTGGGAAGGGTGGTAAGGGACTCGGGTGACGTGGAGCCATGCGCGGTCACCGGTCGACCCCGCCCCTAGCTGCTAAAGCTGGTTTCGCTTACCTTTCGCGGACAGCTTGGTGCAGTCGTGACACATGGAGAAGTCATGTGACCACTGGGCATCCCAAGCCTTGCCTGGGGTGGTGGCCCCACACCTCTTGCAGCGCACACACTTGGTGCAGATCTGCATGGGATGGTTCAGGGAGGGGAGAGCATGGTTAGCTCTGTGCAAAGTGGCACAGAATGGAGTGGGGGGGGGGGGATCACTTGCCAGGAAACCTACCCAAACTCTTTTCTTCTTGGTGGGTCTGGTGGGATGGTTGGGGCTCAAGCACTCGGGGTGGTAGCTGTTTCGGCACTTGTTGCATTCCAGCAGCTAGCAGGGGGATGTGGGGAGGGGGGTGAGGGGTTCGATCGTCAATCATGCTACTCATTGCTCATTGGCTCATTGGCCGCCCCAGACACCCAGCGCCTTACTTTGGTCTTCTGGTGCTGGTGTCCGCACGTGTGGCAGAAACGGCAGCGGCGGCAGCACCAGTTCTCCAGCTGCTCCTGCAGGGGGCGCTCCGTCTCCTCCAGACAGAATAGGTGGAAGGGTTCACAGCACACCTGACAGTATACAAACTATACAGGGGGAAGAGGTCAAGGGTCAAAAGTGCAGTGTAGGCGGTGTCTATGGTTATCCCCAACACGGCATGCGACGGCTGGCCCACCCACCTCCACGTGGCCGCTGCTGGCGCAGAGAAAGCAGACGACACGCGAGCTGATTGGCACGGAGGTAAGCAGGCCCAGGCCGCCCTTCTCCCAGACGGTGTCCACGTCGCAGTCCTGCTTGAAGTCCACTCTGATGCGACGCACTCCATCGCAGGGCACCTTCTGCCTAGCGGGGCCTCCAGTCGAGGGAGTGCGCAGCGAGTTTAAAGGACCGCTCTCGGGATGGGCAGGGAGCAGCCTCTCCTAAAAGGGGGGGCGGGGGGGGGG
>JAODKN010000039.1:16887325-16907553 GCA_026774425.1 Petrocephalus zakoni | reverse complement strand
CCCCCCCCCCCCCCCCCCCCCCCCCCCCCCCCCCCCCCCCCCCCCCCGCCCCGCCCCCCCCGCCCCCCCCCCCCACACCCCCCACACCCCCCCCCGGGGGGCGGGGGGTTGCATCTCTCCTGGCAACCGGGGCCCGCTGCTTGACGGGCCTTTTAAAAAATTCAGTGTTTACGAGCAAGCGGTGGGGTTGACCTGGAGGAACACCTGGCGTACCTTGTCTTTGGGTTTCGGTTTGGAGGGCGGGGTGAGACGGGGGGGCCCTTTCTTCGCCTGCTTGCCGTCTTGTGCTGGACATGCAGAAACAGACAGATCAAGGAGCCTGGTGAAGGTCACTATTTGTACCAGAGGGCCGACAAGGACACACCTTAAAAATATCCATAAATGTTAGAGAAAGAAAATTAAACAAGAACCCCACCAAGTTCATTTTCGACTGGCGTTTTTACAAAGGCCAGAATGTTGTTTTTTTTCTGTTGAAAAAGCACTTCACTGATTAATGATTTAAAAATGTTATTGGCAAAAAGATCTTTACACTTTAAAAACGATGCTTTAACACCTGAAGATGGGGGGGTGGGGTGCCGCATGGTGTCAGGCAGGAAGGCGGGGGGGCATGTGACTCCCTACCTGTCTCTGTACCGCATGGTGTCAGGCAGGAAGGCGGGGAGGCGCATGTGACTCCCTACCTGTCTCTGTACCGCATGGTGTCAGGCAGGAAGGCGGGGAGGGGGGGCATGTGACTCCCTACCTGTCTCTGTTATGGCCAAGTTCTTCAGCACCAGCTTCTTCTTCAGCTGGCCAGGGCCGGACTTGGCGAGTGCGTCCTTTTTTGCCGGGGGTGGGCTCTCCGCCAGGGGGGACTGTGGCTGTGGAAGTTGGCCGGGTGAGGTAGTGGGGGGAGCCGGCTGCGTCGCTTTGCGGTCCTTCTTGGGGGCGAGGGTGGCCGGCGGTGGCACCCCCAGGGGCTGCTTGGGTTCCGATGGCGGCTCCAAACGCGGTGGCGTGTCTTTCGGCGAGGGGCTCAGCGGCAGGGGCGACTGCTGCCTAGCCGGCTGCTTCTGCTTCTCCTCACCGTGTTTTGGGGGCGGAGTTTCGATTTTCTTGTGGGAGTGCTCCTCCCTCTGAGAGGGAGAGACCGGTTTGGGGTCGCCGGGGTGATGTGAGTCCTTTTTTTCGGTCATTTTGTTTTTCTTTTTATCCTTCTTGGCTGCAATGGGGGGTGGATACAAAAAGACCCATTTAGTAGGTGGTTAATACCATGACATGAGGAAGGCCTTCCAGTCAGGGACACTGGCACCAGCTGAAGGCTGATTGGCTCCTGGAGTGCCCCTCCCCAGTCACTCACCAACTCAAAACATGTAACTGGCTAGGTTAGACCCTCTTATCCTACTATTCCTATCTTAAAAATCCAAAAATATCTACTGCTTCCATTGCTGAGTGAAGGTCACCTACCCTTGGCTTGTTTCTGGAGAAAGGCTTTGGATGGCATCCACTGCAGGTTCTGGCACTTTCTCTCCCTGAGAAACAGACACACAGATTAGAAATCCATTCATCCTCCAACTCATCTGACTTCTTTAACTGCTGATCCAGGACAGGATCTCAGGATCAGAAACAACAACCAGAGGACATGCGAACGCCCAGAAGGCTGGGGGCCACATTACTAAAGACTGAAGCAGTATGCCACCTCCCTTCACAATTGCAATTTATTTATTTAGCACACTCTTTTACCCAAAGCAATGTATTGTTGAAGTCCCTTGCTCAAGGGCCCCATGGTGAAATCACTCTGCCGACCACAGGATTTGAACGGACCTTCATAAACGACCTTCCCGCTAATGGCCGCGGGGCCCTCTCCCCGGGCTTTAAGGGGCCACTCACTTGCAGCACTGCTTCTTGATGTTACGGCCGCCAAACTTGGGCTTGTCCAGGCAGTTGGTGCAGACGCCGCAGTCGTCTGGGACCTGGCAGCCGGGGCACTGCCCGCAGCGCCGCGACCGCCGTCCCTTGCGCGCCGGGGGCTCCTGGAGAGCCTTGTTCCGTGTCACCGGCTTAATGGGCTTGATGGGCGGAGCTGGAGGCTCCGCCTCCTCGGAACCCGCTACCGATGACTTATCTGTGTAGGGAATATGGGATGCTGGGGGTCAAACCTGCTCTCCCCGAAGGGCCGATTCCAGCTCCCCAGCCTAGTCAGATACTCAAAGTCCAATACTATTTATTTCTGAGCTGTTACTGCAGAATCCTGCACAATTCTCTCTGCACTTGTACGGTCCATTTCATCTGTTATTTATTGTTACTGTCCATTAATGTTTAAATGTCTTTTCACTGTCTAAATGTGTGTATCGTACTTCTCTCTCTCCATCCATTCATCCATCCATCCATCACTTGGATATAAAAACTCTCCATTTCTTTCAAGGTAGCAGACACAGTCACATACACATCCAGACAAACACAGACACCCACACACACATATACATATACACACATTCAGACAAACACACAGACAGACACACACACTGGGTGTCCCAGTGCCGCTGACTCAACACCTTCATGGACATAAATGACAGTGTTTCACACAGGGGCTTGTCAGTGGAGGGGGAGGGGGGCAGATTACAGGTGCAATGAGCTCAGCCTCACCGTCATTTCCCATGGAAGACAGGATCTTCTCCCTCTCCTCCCAAGGCAAGGCACTGAGGGTGGGCATGTCATCAGGGAACACGGCCCGGTTCTGGCCCAACGCCACCGAGGCGCGCCGGCACACGTGTTTGATGCGTGGGCCGCGGGCCGACGTCTCAGAGGAGTCGCTTTCCTGGCCCTGGCACCAGAACCAGAACTGGATTACCGTCTTTAGCATCACCGTCAAGGGATGTATAGAAGGGCAGAACCACAGCGGGCACTGACACCAGCAGAAAGCTGACTGGCCCATGGAGTGCCCGACACCTGCCACTCACCACTTCAAAACATATCATTGGCGAATGATATGGCGAAAGTTAGCACCCCTGTATGGATTAAGGCCCTCTTATGCCCCTGGAGATCGGGATGGGGGGGAAGACCCCACACTGTGCTTAACACAGCCACTCACACCCGAGGGTTTGTCACACAACGAAACCCTGTTACTGTTCAGTACTATTTCTAGTTCTGACTGAATTTTCAGCTTTAGCATAGAATCAGTCTTAGAATGACTGTGAGACACATCAGGACAGCACTGCATCTGCCAGGGGAATTCAAAGCAAGCCAGAGCTCGGGTTTGCGGCACCTTTCTCCTTTCCCACACTAGACACCAAAGGCACCCACGGACCCACCTGGACTTTGGGCGGCTCGCTCGACTTCAGCGACTTGCTCTTCTCGATCCGGTACAGCTGGTCCTGTGCCAACTTCAGCACCCCTGCCACACGCCGGTCAGCCATTTGCTGCCTACCGGCGGCGGCGGCCAGCACAGAACCCAGCGACGAGACGGTGGGCTGCTTCCGCGGTGGCCCCGCTGGGGTCCCAAAGCGCTCGCGCTCCTTCTCCCTGTCCTTCTCCTTGGCCCCTGCTTCCACTTCCTGGCCCTTGTCCGCGGGCCTCCCTTTTTTGGACATGCGGCCCTTGGGAGACAGGGGGGTGGCGGCCGCCTGGACAGACCCTCCATCTGTGGATCCCGGCACGGGGGAAGGTGAGGTTTCTACCCCGGGGTCGCCGGAGATGCACTTCTTACGCCCAGGTGTCTTCTTCGGGGGACTGGATACCGAAGACTCCTCGGCGCCCTCTTCTGGCGGGAAGAGGCTGGGGCTGGGGTAGGATAAGCCCTCCAGGGCGGCGGTCCTCCCCCTCCGGTCTCGCTCCTTCTGAGCCTCCTTCTTGTTCTCCTTCTCCCTCTCTCTGGTCCTCTCTGGCTCTTGTTCCTTCTCCTTAGCGCTCGTCTCCCTGGAGGCGGATGCCCCCCTCTCCCGACCTCCACTCCCACTGCTGGCCGCCTGGGTGCCGGAGGTGAAGAGGGTGAAAAGCGGAGATGAGGAGGCAGAGGAGGAGTCCCCGCTGGTGCCGAGGCTCCCTGCCGCCTTGCGGCTGGTCGGCTGGTACGACTCGCCGGCGCCTTCTGTCGGGTGGCTCAGCGGGCCCGAGAACGAGTTGAAAGCGTGTGGGGTTAAGGCACTGGCGGCAAGAGGGCTGACCGCCACCCCGGGCAAGGAGCCGGAACCAGTGGTGCTCGCGTGACCGGGGAGTGGGGAGAGCTCAGACGCGCCCTTGCCGGCCTGGGAGCTGGACTGGCTGCTCCGTGTGGTCATGGAGTGCGAGGGCGACCTGGGATGGCCGCGCAGCGCCGCAAACGACCGCCGTCGCCGACGCCGGAACTCGCCAGCGGGGGTGGCCAGCGCCTGTAGCGAGGATGCCGAGCTGGATCCGCTCCCCGCAGAGGGCGGGAGGGTGACCGACTCAAAGATGCGGGAGTGTGCTGCGCTGGGAGTGAACTGGGGGGCACGGAGCAGTGGGCTGCGCTTGTGGTGCGGCGGCTCGTAGCGTGACGCCGGGTGCTGGTGCGGGTGGTGGGGCAGGTGTGAGAAGAGCCGGTTCCCCGTCCCAGGGCCTCCGGCCGGCCCGGGGAAGCCACCCGCCACTGCGCCAGCTGCGGCCCCGCTAGCGCCACCTGGTGGCAACAGACCCACGTCCTCGGCGGTGAGCGGTGGGGGCCGAAAGTTGTCGAAGACGGGCTTGCGGATCAGGCCCTCCTTGGCGTACTTAGCAGAGGAGAAGTACCGCTGTTCGGAGCGCGGCATGGAGGTCCAGCGGAAGATGGGCTCTCGCAGGATGGAGTGCCGCTTCTCCTGCCGGGACGGGAGTACCGGTGCCGGGATGAAGGGGGCGATGGGATGCGGCACCATCCAGGCTGGGTGCGAGTGGTGCTCGCTGATGGCTGACGTGGTGGAGGCGGTGGGCTGCGGTGGTGCGAGCAGCGGGGGTGGCGAGGACGAGGACGTCGAGGAGGCCTGTTTGGAGCCCCCGCGGGAGGAAGACGACAGCAGCACCCCCGTCGCTGGGCTGATGATTGACTTCTTCCTTCCCCCGGCCAGGCTACCCTGGCCGCCAGCCACCAAGCTGCCCCTGGCAGTCACCTGCCCCTGCCGGCCCTTCCTGCCCCGCTCCAACACAGAGACGTGCTCCGGCTCCGAGGGGGGCATCTCCCCATCCCCCTGCGATGAAGGCGAGCGGTCGGGCTCCTCGGACGGCGCCTGCGTGCCCTCGGACCCCTGCGAGTCGCTGGAGGAGTCCAGGCTGGGGCTGCTGGAGCGCGAGGACTCGCCGGAGGACAGCTGCGAGGAGTGCTGCGACACGGCGCTGGAGCCGCAGGACGCCGCGCTGCTGCTGAAGCGCCCGTTGCCGTTGTTGCAGCCACCGCTGTCGAGCAGGTTGCCGCTGGGCACGGAGCACGCGCCGGGCGCCGGGGGGGCCGCCCCAACGGGCACCGGAGCCCCGGCGGAACCAGCCGGCCCGGACGCAGCGGTCGCCGGCGGTGCCGAGAGAGGGGAAGACGAGGGCTGAGGTCCGGCGGCGGGGGTGGGAGTGTCCACCCGGGCCATCTTGTGGTGCGGTGGGGGCGTGCCGAAGCTGGCCTCGTCCTCGATGAAGCGCTTGGGCGTCTTGATGATGCGCAGCGACACCGTGCTCACCACCGGCATGATGAACTGCCGGATGTTCTTCAGCTGCGTCCGTCTCTTCCTCCGGATGCCGCCCTCCACCCCCACGCCCCCCTGGCCCACAATGGCCCCCGCCTCCTTCAGCAGCTTCTTCTTCTGGGCCCCCTTCTTAGCTCGCTGCAGCAGCTGCTTGGCGATGGTGGCGTCCGTGCGCTTGGAAGGTGGGACGATGCGCACGGGCTTGATCCGCCGGGGACTCTGCCGGACGCCTGCCGGCCTCCCCGGCCCGGACGGGGGGTCCGGCGATAGGCCGGACGGGGAGCCGCGCATGTCCGCATTGGCCGTCAGACCTGCGGCTTGCGCGACCCTGAGCTTGAGGTGCTGGGGTCGTACCCTGAAGAACTTCTGCCTCCCAGTACCTGGGGCCGCCAGTACGGGTGCCAAGGGGGCCGGGGGGGCGACGGCCGCCTCCGCTTTGAGGCGCTCCGCCGATGGAGGTCGCCCGCGCTTGCGCCGCGGCATCACCGGGACTGGGACCACTTTCCTTCCGACGGCTTTGAGTCTCGACTTCAGGGGGGCCAGCTTCACCGGCTGCAGCTGCTTTATTTTGGTTATCTTGGAGATGCGCCCCACCCTGGGCCCCCGGGGGAGCTTGGCCACGTCGGGCTGCTGGGCCCTCTGGAGAGGCATGGCCACCAGGGGCAGTGGCCTCCTGACCGTTTTCTTGCTCCTGTCTTCCTGAACCACCTCCTTGCGCTGCCCACCCCCATCCCGGTCTTCTTCAAGAGCTGCCTGGCTCTTCTGAAGCCCCGAGGTCGGAGGTCGGCCTCGCCTCTTCTCCCCGGTGTTCGGAGGCCTCCCCGGGGGACGCTTCACCTTTTCCGGGGGCCGATCAGTCCCTTCGGGCTTGCCGTGGGAGGTGGAGGCAGGCAGCGAAGGTGGCCCCCCATCCAGAGGTACTCTCTGCGCGACCAGGGCCCTCGGGGGCCTTCCTCTGGGCTTCTTCTCCTGAGGTGACTTGGCTATAGCAGGGGGGCACAACAAACAACATTAACTGTTTTGGAAGGGACAGGAATCATCTCCCAAACACACTGTATCAGGATATGGGTTTTTATGCCCTTATTTAATGCTTTCACACACCATGTGACCAGCGATCTGTCACAGCTGACGATTTTAAGGCTCCTTAACAGTTATGTTAGCGTATTTATGATTAGTTGTGAGTCTCTCAAACACCTGCTAATCTCCTTAAGGTGCTCTGATTGGTGGCTGAATGCCCATCGACATGTAACAGGGGACCATCTATGCAAAGAGAAACCCGTGGACACCTGTGCTGCATGAATCTCCCAAATAAGATGTGGGGGGGTGGGGGGGAGAGGGGAGGTGTGTTCTGAGATCAGCAGTTAGGGTGGGGGATTGCACAGTTTGAATTAAGTTGTTTCAGCCCAGGACCTGCTAGCTGATTAGCCCCAATATAGTCAGTAGATGGTATGTTTTCAGAGGGAAAGGTTCTTTCACAGCTTCCACGTCCTGGAGACCATCAGCCACACAACGTCACAGGGGTAGTGGAATGATCACCGAGTTGTGAACCCAGCACCCTGTCCCACCCTGAACCCCAGGCAGCGTAATCCGGGGGTATTTCTGACGCACCAGTAGGGGTCCTTGCTGAACTCTGTAATCTTCTGTTTTCACTGTGCGCTCCGAATCCACAGAACGGCTCTTCCTGTGGTGGTCAGAGAGAGAGAGAGAGACGGGCTGTCAATAGGAGACACGGCAGACAGCCCGGCAGCAGACTAAAAGCAGGAGAAAGGAAAGCGCAGTGTCCCCATGGTATTCCTGTCTGGTGATCTGAGGAGGTGGAGGACGAAGACGAGGAGGAGAACCAGGAGTACACAGGGCACAGAGAAGATCTGGTCCCCAAGCCCCAATGGGGCCGAAACATTGAAATCCCAGTAATAAAAGTAACAAAAAGTCCCTCAGAGCTCCAACAATGTCAGCCAGACTATGTCTGCTAACTCACTGAATTCCTTCCATGCCGTTTCCTCGAAGATCAAGTTTAGGCCAAGCAAGTAAGAGATTCTTTTTAAATGGAGTCTCTGCCCATTGTGGGGGAGGCAACAGAGCAGGACCCACTGACAGGGGGCTTTTGTTCCACTCTGTTGCCAAAAAATAAGCCACAATAAAATATTCTTCCTCCATTTCAGGCAGTGGTATGGCTCAATAATAATGCGCCACGTTTAAAACTGCCCAATTTCCAACCCACGGTGGAAAAGCAGAGGCAAACCACGGGCAAAACTGAATGCGAGAGGGGTTTTTTTCCAACTTATCTGAAGATTTAGCAAGTTGTGCACAAGAGATAATCAGATATGCCCAACAGCCAAGGACACCCACAAAATGAAGAGCAAATTCAAGATTTCGTCCCGATGATGAGCAGTCACAACTGCTCTACCTGCCCCAAATGATGCTGGTGCCCAAGGCCCATCAGGCCCAAAATGATCACATTCTCAAAGACCTGCTGCAACAGGTTTTCTGCAAGGGACACACTTCTCTTGGGATTCCGAGTCTGAATGCACACACGAGGGACGAGATTTCCGGGCAGAATCACATGTAAAAAAAAAAAAAACAACAACGATCCCTGCCACCTCAGCGCAGATTAAAGTGAAATAAACTGCATGGAAGCCAGTGAAGCCGCAGTGCAGGATTTGCGATGCGACGGCTGCAGTCCTGGTTTGACGTTCGGAGACTGGCAACGCTGGAGATGAGCGCTGAAATCGAAATAACTCAAAACACGGTACCAGGAATATATTTCTTTAATCTCCTCGAAGCGGAGTGCATCCAGCTGACTAATAACCAGCGGATCAAAAGTTTAATGTCAGAACCCACTGGGCAAAGTTCCAGTCTCTCTGCTGCTGGAAGTCTATCAGTATATTAGCCAAGCTATTTCTGGGGAAAGGAGCCATTCTGGACGAAACTGGAGAAAAACCAGCCCCGCTTAAAAACCTACTAATGTCACATACTTACAGATCCCCTGAAAGTTCCTTAAACACATGCAGCCTTCCTGTGACTCAGCCCCCGTCGGCAGGTAATATCAGAAGCACACACACGCCCCCACCATCACAGTCGTCATGCAGCCTAGTAACAGCTGGCACTGCTAAAGCCACCTAACCTCCAGGCGGCCAGTGGGGCTGGGTCACCTCCACAGGAGCCATCGAGACTTCCCAGAATAAGCAAAAAACAAGGCAGTCAGGAGCTTGGCGGGGGGGGGGGTACACAAACAATCCTCAGCCGGCACAGAGTCAATCTACGCAAGCTGCCAGGCTGTGTTTTCCCATCAGCATCCCAAGGACCAAGGGTGTGATGTTCCGCAGTCCCCGGGGCTTTTTAAACACTCTTAACGAGATCAAACAGAAACTGCACAGCGCTATAAACACATGCCCTTTGACCCCTGAGATTTACTGAAGTACAAGTGACAACTGCAAATCCATGACATCACTTCAATGACAAACACCTAGGAGTCAACAATAGGGACCTTCCACTCATTTCTATGGGAAAACCCATAACCCCAACCCAGATCTAACTTTAACCATTAGTAACCAACCCAAATACAAGACTTTTCAGTTTTTTGAGTGCATACACATATTTTTATAAAATTGAGGTTATCCAAATGGTGACGTCTTTTTCCCCCACAGAGGGGTGAGATGTGGCTAAAGGGCATAAGGATCCTCCTGACACGCATCAGCGAGGAGATCACCTCTGAAGGTGCGGTAAGCTCCGCCCCCAGCTGGCCCCACCCCCCACCCACCGCAAGCGAAGCGTTCCATGGCAATGGCAGACAGACAGCTTTACAGCGACGGCACCCTCGAGGTCCCACCACCTGCGAAAAGTGTCAGGAGGTACCTCGTGGCGCAACGGCAGTGCACCCGACTCCAGATCAGAAGGTTCTGTGTTCAAATCACGTCGGGGTCAGCAAGACTTTTCAGAATTTCCTCTCTGGGAACAATATGGTGCCTACATTCCCTTCGGGATTAATAAAGCAACTATCTACACTGTTTGTTGACTACTGCTCTATCTTCTGGTATTTTACTCTGAATTAAAAAAAGCCTTGTATTTTCCCCAACAGAGCATTAGATAGATGGTAGTCATAGCCTGGGTTTTATTGAGTCAGTATCGGGAAAAGTTCATTGTAGAGTCTTAAAGCACTTATGTAAGTCGCTCTGGCTAAGGGCGTCTGCCAAATGCTGTAAATGTATATCTCAAAAACCATTGACGATAATGACTTTTCGTCTCTTTATTTGGCATCAAAATGAAACAATCTGACTTAAATCGAACCTGGGTCAAATTGTAATTTTCACCTGCCAGATTATTAGGCAGCTTCTAGCCAGCATCATAGCTCACAGTAAACGCGTCCTCCAAGGTGGCACGGGGATTGGCCATCTGCAGGGAACGTGCCTGCAGGTCCTCGTGGGACGCGCCTCTTACAAGAAACAGCTGGAAGCCACATGTTTTCATCACTGACTTCAACTACCATACCCCACCTACTGCTGCCGGGCCTGTGATCCTCCCTTGTCCAGGCTCCGCCCCCCCTCCACCAACCTCAAACACAGAGAATATTACTCAGTTTCTTTTCCCCATGTTCATGTTCGAAGGTCCTTGACAGGTCTCCCACCTCTCATTACAGCTGCTCATTCCCGAATTCACGCGGCGGGATACGATGATAAGACGTCACTCAGGAGATCCACGGACGACAGAAAACCCAGTACAACCCAAAAAGCGTTCTGACATGTCACAGAAGAGGTTCAGCTGCCTGATCCGCTTCTCATGTGTCAAAGGGTTCAGTCGTCATATTAGCCGACAGCGTCGCCTGGTCCTCCTACACACGTTTCCACTGTCGATCTCTGTCAGTCATTTCCAAAAATAACACTCAAACATATCCTAAAGCAAACAAATAAAAAAAACGGTTTTGCCGCTGCCAACTGAAGCAGGCAACAATCGCTGCTACCCAAAATTCTCCGACGCGGGGTGGGACGTAATCTCCATACTCCGTACAAGGCCGTGTCAGCATCATGCCTTCACAGGCTTCCGTTATTAAATTATCACACAAATTAGCCACACATGCAGCTACATGAGAAGAATCCAGGCGGCTTGGCGATGGGGCACTGGGAGGGCAACTCCGTTAGTAACACTGCTGCCTCATACCTATGGGGACTGGGGTTCAAGACGGTCCCTGCACTGCATTTTATTTATATAGCAGAGATGCTTTTACGCAAAATGTTTTCAGATGGTCCCTGGAGCAACTAGGGGTAAAGGGCCTGGCCCAAAGGTGAAATAATCCGGCTGACTATAGGATTTAAACCAACAACCCCCTGATCACAAACGCAGCCCTCTAACCTGCTGAGCCACACACCACCCAGAAAAGAGCGAGGCAGATGGTGGCGTAATGGTTAGGAACGCAACCGCGTAAATCGAAAGGTTGCCAGTTTGAGTCCCTGACCTACAAGTACCGCTGAGGTACCCTGAGCAAGGTACTGTTCCCCGGACACTCACATAGCTGCCCCCTGCTGTGACACGATGTCACATGGGGTAAATGCAGAGGACACATTTCGTTGTTGTGCTGTAGTGTGGCAACAGTGACGACTAATTACCATGCACTCTAGTACCATCCCGAAAAGATCAGCCCTGAGACAAACTGACATGACATTCAGGGTTATGCCACATAGAATGGATGGTAATCTCAACAAGTGATGCTAAGTGTGGAACTTTTCAGTGATTCTTCCGTTTAAAAACACACCAATTTGAACAGAACCTTTCAGGAACAGCAGCTACCCCGAAAGCAGCTGACCATTCAGTTTGAGGCCCGGCTGCAGGAATCGCACGAGGAGCCAACAGTCATTCAGCTTTCATGAATGCAGGAGAACAGCCATCACTCACACCATGAATAAGAAGACACAGCTGTTAACTTGGACAAACAGCGCCACGTTTATCAAAGCCGTTCATCTGAAGTTTCGAAGCCGGGGCATTTTAAAATCCCTCCTAGCGATACGTTAAGGCAGCGAGGATCATCCACCAGAACCCACCCAACCCCCCCGAAATCACGACGGGCACATGAACACAGGAACATCTGCTGCCAGCTGCTTGTTAGAGGATGCTCACTCTATGCCCATAAGCCCAAGATTCCAGAGAGATAAACTTACGAAATATGTGAGAATGGGAGCATTGAAAGTTTCTCCATGTCGGAAGCTCCAGCTGCAAGCCATTAGCAGCACCTTTGCCACCCCACAAAATGGGTATTCCTGCATCAGTCCAAAAGTCTTCAATGGGGGGGCGGGTACAACGGCAACACCCCCAGCTGAAAGCTGATTGGCCTCAGGAGTGCCCCTCGTCTGTCACTCATGGGTTCAAAATATATCACTGGTTTACTGTAGAGTTGGCCCCTCGTATGCTCCCCACCCCTAGAATCGCTCTTGGTCCTCATCCCCCAATACTGGGCAGACTTCTCTCCACATGGACAGCTCCACACGCTACCGAGAGCGGCCACATGGCCTTCGTCATCCCGCAACACGCCGGCGGACACTGGAAGGCAGCCTGGGCCGAAGCGGTCCTCGGCTGGGGGTGTACAGGCGTGTAATGCGTTATGGCCTCAGACTCCTCCCAGGGGAACGAAGGGACTTCCAAAACGGCCCACGGGAAGAGGGGAGAAGCAAACAAACAAGCTAAAGCCGACGGGCAGCTCCCATCGAGGCTTCTGGGTCGTCTGAAGCAGCGCCAGAATCATGGGGCCGCCGAAGAGCACCGCAGACTGCCAAGGGCTTCCAACCCGAGGAAGCAGGACTTGTGAGTGTTGGAGTGTTAGGTCCTACCTCAGTTGGGGCATGGCGAGCACGCAGTCAGCACTGACCTCTGAATTTTAACCAACAACCTTCCAATCACAGAGCTTGGCTGAAGTGTGCGACAGTGAAATCACTGGACCGGCACAGAGACTGGTACCAGTGACCTTCCATTACAGGCACCCTAACCAGTAGAGCGATACACCAAAAACGTCAGCCCTGATTTTGTGTATAAAAAGAAAAAAAAAGGGTTCATAAAGAGGGTTTAGCTGAGTACATGGCTGATGTACAAACCCAGGGCTTTCCTGTAGACAGACACAGAGGCGACAAGCAGCTCAAGTAGTTTATTAAGCAGCAGCAGATGGCCTTTCCAGCTAGGTGGAGTGCCTTTGTGCAGCCGTGGGGGGGTGGGGGGTGGGTCTAGACACAGCCCTGGTTTATAACTGCAATGGTCAGCCCACTGACAGACACAGACAGACCTTTGAATCTCCCAGAGATCATCCCTGGTGGCCACACCAGGCCAAAATAGCAAGGCTGCGGGGCTACCACATTTACCACCTGGAGTAGATGTTAGACAAGGGGTGGGCAGGTGTGTATGCAGGTTTTCGGGATAACCCTAGGGGCAGCTGTTCAAACCCAGGTGTGTGGACTCTTCAGCCAATCGGTCATCTAATTAGTAATCTAATTAGGGAGTTGCAGCAAAAACCTGCATACACAATGGCCCTTTGCGGATGAGACTGCCCACCCGTGTTAGACTGTGAGCACCAGTCACGCACACAGACCACACAGCCCCACGTGTGGCCCAGGGTACACTTTCAAAACAAGAAGCAACATGGCTATATACAACTGATTTATTAGCAATAGATAACAAAAGTACATCTGAAGGCCTTCAGCTAAGCCCTAAAGCACCTCCAGCGCGGCTTCAGAGAAGAAACCCCGCTCGTGGAAGGTGCAGTTTGCAGACTTGGCTCTCATTTGTCTACAAGACAGTGGCCACTCAGGACCTGAACTCACACGCAGGAGGTTGAGTTTTATTTTTAAAAGCGTACAGCCAGGTAGACGGGTAAGGATGTAAAGGACAACTTTGCCGTAGCTCGGGAAAGTGTGTCGGGCATAAAGGGGAACACGACACCACACCTCACGCTGCTACATACAACCTAAATTTATGGGGCGACAGTAACACCACTGTCCCTTTCAAGGGGATTAAAGTAACGGAGGGTGGTGGTGCCGGGGGGCTACTGAGTGAGTCTGGGGGAGGGGCCCTTGAGAGGGGCTTTTGTCGTTCATGCGCTGACAAGCAGGCAGCTTGGCCTTTTGTTCCCAAATTCAATGACTTCATGATTTATTTATAGGCTCCGTCGCAGCTGCCCGATGTCTGCGCAGGTATGCAATTCCGTACACATCAGCGCAGGCACACATGCGCAAGCCAGGGTTCCCGCCAATCAGCAGTGGCGACGACAGCCGCCACGAGACCGGTCTGGCCCTGACGAGGACAGTCCTTTCCTCTCTCCTGCAAAGCCATGAAGAAATCCATCCTAAAAGGAGCTACTGGGGAGTGACCTTGACACACACACACACACACACACACACACACACACACACACACACACACACACAGTTTTCAACAGGTGGTCAAGGAACTCCGACGTATTCGGTAACCACTTGACCCCTGGCACAGAACGTAGTGGGGGGGGAGGGTACAGTTACAGCAGACAAGTAGCGAGGCCAAAGAGGTTTTTCAGAAAGCTTTAGACGAGCAGCACGGTGAGCACGACGCCCTCAGCCAGCTTCGAAGAAACTTATGACGCGAAAATGGCTGTATGATGCTGGGCAGAGGACCGCCCCCCGAAAGTCACTGAGGGTTAACAATACACTGCAGACTCTCTGCCCCAGTCTTAATACCAGGTCAAAAGGCAAAGAGAGACCCCCACCGCCTTTCTGATTCCTCACCAAAGCGCCTTCCCATCTGTCCCTAGCCTCTGTGCCCCGTCTCCATTGTTCAGCACAGAGCAGCAGTGCAGAGTACTGCCATGGGAATAGGGCACGGGAAGGGGGGGGGGGGGCGGTGTTGATAATCCCGACTGGGACACTGCAATGTATTCAAACATGGCAGATCAAACTCAAAACAAACACGTGTCTGGCACAGAAAGTTAGGGAAACAGGCGCGAATTAAGAAAGGCAGTCAAAATTAAAACAGGTTTGTGATGTAACAAAAAAAAGAAAAAAAAAAGAAAACACCACCTTTATTTAGCACGGCAGGTGGAAAAGTGGACAAAAGAAAGAAAAGAAAAAAATTCTAACACTTCGGAAATGACCAAGCAGTCAGTTTTGAACTGACCCTTCCAGAGACCTAGTGATGAGGTCGATACCTCCGGACCTTCTGCCCAAAACCAAACGGGGGGGGGGGGAATACCAGATAAACCGATATACCGAAAGATGTGGGAATCTTTGGTTCAAATGACCTACACACTAAAAATTGCAAAGGGACCACACCTTGTGGTAAACCGACCTCTAACCAGAGTCAAATAAAAGGCCAGGTTCCACATGGGTCAGCACTGCAGCACATCCTGATGAGAGGATCAGCGTGCCCATTTTCAGCAAAGTAACCGGACCTCATAACTGAACCAGTTAGGCCTACGGGGAACGTGGAAGGGAGCCGCAGGCCTGTGACGAAGGGCCAGTACAACTGGGTTCATAGACTAATGACACAACACTGCGGGTCAAAGCTTAATTCATTACTTGCAAAGATATAATTCACACAGTAAGTCAACTTGGCTGATGGCCGACATTAAAATCAGGCAGTGATGACCGGTACTAAACGCATTGTCTGAAAGTTCCAGTAATATAGGGACTGCAGACGGAGGCACAGTAACGTCTGAAGGAGGAATTTCCACAAAAGCCCCAACTTCTACCTCAAGACACAGATCCCAATAGCAGCACTGAGGTCAGCTTCTTTCACTTTGTGCAAAAGTGAGACTCTCAGTTTAGTGTGCATGCTTGAATTTAGCAGCTACACATAAAACCCCACAGGAGCATCGCACCGGCCCTGTAAAAAGCATGCATCCATACCACAGACAAAGGGAGGACAGCTTTTAAATTTCACTTATAATGTCAAACCCATTGTCACGTCAAACATGCATCCACAAAACTTTACGGTTTTTTGCATTTGGACTCAACAGTCAATGACAAAAAAAATTGACTTGACAATGATTGGGGGTAACTCCAAAAAATTAAGACACTGCCAAGATTTCAGTTCAATAAACTGACTGGAAAAGGTATAAAAATGTTAAGATCTCCTGTGCAATGTCACCTGGTTCACTTCTACAATCCCAAAATGCATAAAAATTTAATTCTGCTACTTTACGTCAATCACCACCACCACCATCATCTCGTGATGTAAAACCTGGAAGACTCGCGAACATTGTTCAGGTACCAGCAGATCTCAGCATCAGGAAGAGAAGCTGAGGAAAGCCCAGCTTCTTCTCAACTCAGGCTGGTCAACTCAAGAAATGCCCAGAAGACGTCTCAGTTTACAGCAAGCGATGCCAAGAAAGAGGGGGGGGGGAATCTCCTGGGGATTCCAACGAGGAAGTACATCATCTGTTA
The DNA here is from genome assembly GCA_026774425.1 of Petrocephalus zakoni. Taxonomy (NCBI): domain Eukaryota; kingdom Metazoa; phylum Chordata; class Actinopteri; order Osteoglossiformes; family Mormyridae; genus Petrocephalus; species Petrocephalus zakoni. Next base: position 16,891,523 of record JAODKN010000039.1, on the reverse strand, counting down.
AGGATGTCACAGTCTCTCAAATTATGTGCCAGGCGGGGATATTTCTGTCAGCTGGATCGCGAGAGACTTCTGTAGGGTCATGGGTGAAGATGAGATCCTCAGAGCTCCTTGGCTACTCGCCGGAGTTGGGTTAGCAAAGATGTTACTCAGGAGGGAGGCACGAAAGCACCAGCAGATCTTCTATGGAGGCTTCCAGCAGGAAAGAGCAGCACTCGAGGATTCCTCCCTCTCTGACAGCATAGCCCATGTAAGGTCTGTGCTTTGCGCCATCACCATTCATGGGTACTTATTTACATATACAGGACCTTCAAAAATGAAAATAAAGAAATAATGAAAGAAGCAGACATTGTCTTCGTAGCGTACGACTCCCAAGCTAACAATTTACAAAGAGTGAAAAGTGATTGTCACTGTTGACACACCACAGCACACAACAAAGAAATGCGTCTTCTGCTCTTAACCCATATGTGACAGAGTAAGGCAGCAGTGGGTAGCCAACTCCACACCCGGGGAGCAGTGCTTGGGGGCGGTACCTTACTCAGGGTACCTCAGAGGCACCTTGATGGCCACAGATTTGAACCAGCAACCTTTCGATCACAAGTCTGCTTCACTAAACACTAGGCCACCACTGTCCCATTGTGCAAATGTCAATTCGCCATCTCAGAGAAGTCACATTCGGGATAGTGTGCACATTTTAAGTACAACAATTAAAATCTTAATAAAAGAATCCCTCTTATGAAATAGAGATCAGCCTCTTAATTACCACCTTGAGCTTTTATTTATTAATTACAAAGGTTCTGCACTTCCTTCCAGAACCAAAAAGAGGCATGGCATTTATGAACGTGAACTTGCAAAATTAACTACCAATTAACTAATATGCCTGAAACATTCTGCCGACGCAGAGTGTTTTATATTCACTTGTTGCCATAATTTTGCTTTCACAGCCCAGACTTTGTTTTAAGAAGAGTGGAAATCGGCCCAACACATCAAAAGCTCTTCAAATGCAAAGAAACTTAGGACCACAGTGACCTTCCTACAAGCATTGTAAGTATGACATCTGTATGCAAACATCACGACTGTTCCACATCAGCGGCTCCCAAATCTGTCCTTCAGCACCGCCCCGCCACCAATATACTGTTCCATCTGTCTTCTTGCTGCAATTCACCTCCAGCACACCTGATTTAACTTGTTATGAGCAAAGAGGAATTGATTAGTCCAACCATGTTGCCTGATGATGGAATAACATTCTACTCAAGTGGGATTTTGTGATGTCGTTCAAGACCGTTTCTGTAAAACTTGCTTAGACCAACAATTTTGCCCAAGTAACTCCGCAGTGTGAAACCCCCGAAAGGCTACAGATTATGCATTCAGATGAGTCTGCATTACTACAGAGCCATTATTGGGTTGCTCATTTGCTGTAAAAGTCAGCAACATCTTGCAAAACTGTTGCGGAATTATTACCAGGTAAATTTGGGGGCATAGCACTCGTGCTTTCTTTCCAAAATCACTTCAACTGAACTGGCAATCAGTATTCTTGAATCTCCCTGCCTTTTCTGAGCGTGTGATTTGCACCACGTTCGGCTCTCATGTCCTCAGTGTGCGCCCTGGTTTGGATTTTCACGTCTTAAGTGCACAAGTTGCTTACACTCTCACACTTCTTGAAAAGTTCTTATCCAAGCGCATGCCGTCGCAGCGCCTTGCCAAAGGTGGTCTGCTTTTTTCCCTTTTTCTTATTCTGTGACCCCAAGAACCATAACCAGCTTCTCAGAAATCCATCTTGCAGAAGGCAGTTTTAAGGAATCGGACGTTAACGCTCTTGCACTATTACTCCAAGCGAGATTTCACTAGTCATAATCAAAGTGCTTTTCTGAATTGGAAAAAAAAAAATCAAAGGGGATGTTCAAAAGGGCCGGCTGACTCAGATGTGGTCAGTTCACGGCAGCGTGACCCAACCTCGTAAAAGTTTTGCGCTCCCACACGACACGGAAACAGCCCTCTAGGTTTGTCGTAAATAACTACATGCTATCCGATGTACAGTACAGCTCAAAAACTAATCTAGGGCCCAACAACTCATTTTCAGACCATCTGCCTCCAAGCCTGATAGAGTTCCTGTTACTTCAACTCCCTCCAACCCCCCCCCCCAAAATCAGGCGTTAGCCATTGTCAAAACTGTGAAGAGTGACACCATTTCTCAGCTTGCAGGCCTGCATTTGTCCCTCTCGCTGGATACAGCTAGTTTCTCCAAGCAGTGTTGAATTTCCTCATTTGTGTTATGAGTAGGACCACGAGGGGGTGGGGGAAGGACCTGGCCTAATTCGCCCACCACCACGCCAGTGCAGAGGTGAGAGTCTGTCGCCTGCCAGGGGGGGCAGAATAAAGCCATGGATGGGAGAGTGTGTGACTAATTCTCCGCCTAGTGCAGACCCTGGGGGGGGCAGGGGGGCAGCAAGATCCCACCCCTTTGATATGCCTCGCCTGTGTGCTTTCAGCCGTCTGCCCCTCGTGAAAGCCCGGATAAAAGCAGACACAAAGCTTCCTGCTATGATCCACACGCTGTCTGGGGGGCGGGGACGAGGAGGCGGGGGCTAGTCCAGCATAAAGAGGCGTCTAGCACCGGCTGGACCACTTCCATTTTGTTTACCCCATTAAACGGATAACGGGAGGGGGCAAACTTATTTGTCGGAGATTTATTTCAGTTTAAAAATCGAAGGCTCAGGAATTCCCGGAGTTGGGGGCCAGTTGTGTTCCAGAACATATAAAGCCATTACAGCGCAGGTTGTTCCAGACATCGTGTGCCTGCCCCAAACATATCAGGCAGAGATCAATGACAAAGTTAGAGGAGTTTTTCTGCCTCGTTGACCTTTCCGGGACTTTCGACGAGACGCTCCCACCTTCTCGCCCGCAATGTACAATCTGCGCCCACTGCGCTCAGCGCCTGATCAAAATTCCAATTAGAATTAGTTTTGCCCTTTCTCAGAGAGGATCAAGAACCGTCTGGGCCCTTGCTGTGATCTCAGTGGCACAGAAAATAAGTCTAAGAAGGCAAGAAAGCACACACTGTTTAGATTCAAGCCAGCCAGCTAAGTCGACAGCATTTTTTTTTTTTTTTTTTAAAGTTAACTTTTTGGGCAATGACTGTTCGCGAGATCATTATCCCACCCCAGAAAATGCCAGGGGAAAAAATAAAAAATAAATACAAAAATACAAGTACACCGAATTTGTTAGTCATTCAGGGGCAAACCGCTTATTTTAATAGAGCAAGACTCTCTTAAAAAAAAAAGTTCAAATAGGAACTAAATCCGACCACAAATCAGAGGAGCAGATCCAAGCATCTTGAGCAGAGCCTAACATACGAGAAGCGCCAGTCCCAGCCACCACGGTAAGAGATCCAATTCGGTTTCACTTTGATCCAGGCAGCACTGGGAGCTGCCTGGCCTGTGGTATAACACCACGATCCTGCCCCACTGTGCCATCGCCTCCGAATGACATCACAGTGCTGCGTCTGCAACTTCCAGGGGCTGCAAGACCCACAGCCCCCAGCCCGCCACATGCCAGTCCTGAACTGCTCTTCAATCCTTAATCTGTCTTTTGAAGAGGGAAAAAAGGCAAGACATACACAAGACAGATGGATGGGAGTGGGCATTTACATGCGACGCCGCAGAGATGAAGACGTCGCACACAGCCACACGGGGTTCTGAAAGCCTTCCTCTGCTAGCCTCCTCCACCCCAAACCGACCACGTCACAAAACTACAGCAGAGTGTCAGACAGCCATCCGGGGAGGGGGGGTGGACAGGACCTTTTTATTACTAACAAAAATACAATAAGTCAGCAATCGACGTGGAGGGAGAAGCAGAAGCAGAACAGCGCAAGGACACCATTGCTGTACCTTATCTGCGTCAGTAAAGTCATACAGTACTGATGAAGGTAGGTAAAGGTAACAGCCCTAACACATGCAACACGGGCATGTCCCGATGCCCGACCTACACGGGCATGTCCCGATGCCCGCCCCTACATGGGCATGTCCCGATGTCCGACCTACACGGGCATGTCCCGATGTCCGACCTACACGGGCATGTCCCGATGCCCGCCCCAACACGGGCATGTCCCGATGTCCGACCTACACGGGCATGTCCCGATGTCCGACCTACACGGGCATGTCCCGATGTCCGACCTACACGGGCATGTCCCGATGCCCGCCCC
>JAODKN010000039.1:16875105-16885983 GCA_026774425.1 Petrocephalus zakoni | reverse complement strand
CCCGGTACTTCTGCAGCGTGCTGCCCCGAGAATGACTCCTTAAGCCGGAGCGGAGGGAGGGAGGGAGGCTGCACGTAGCCGGGCGAGCCCCACTTAGCCGCCCGCGGAGAAGTTAGCCAGCTAGCCGTCCGGGGGGGGGGGACAGAAATCGCTGCTCGGCGCCACGGCGAACGCCCCCCCCGCCCCCGCTAGGCCGCCCTCTCCGCGCCCGGGCCCGGGCCAGCGGCCGCCTTACCTCCCCGCTGCTGGAGCCGCTCGCCTCCCCGAAAACATCCCGAAATTTCTGCAGGTTGTTGCCGATGGCAGCGGAAACTTGCAAGGCGGCGTCAAAGCCCGGGCCGAGCCCGTTCGCGTTCGGCTGGGTCCCGGTGCCAGTCCGGAGCGCGGCGGTGACCCGTATCCGGCCCGCTCTCCGCCCGCTGCCCGCGCTGCCGATCCCACCGGGCCGAGCAGGGAAGCGCCACCGACAGCTGTGCGCCATTTTACACTCTGCCTGCTTGCCCTAAGATCAGAGTGCTGAGGGGGGCGCGGCCCTAAACCTGTATTTTCAACAAACAACGATTAGCCACTCAGGGAACGAGTATGGCCGATTCATATTGCGGGGCGCGGAATAACTGGAACCCGGATACTGCGTTTTGTTCGAATATCGCCATCCAGATTGCACGCGTTATTTGCTAGCCAGAGTCCGGGGCCAGGCCCGGGAACAAAACACGGCGACTACAACGTTACGCAGGTTGAAACGCAGAACAATTCATGCGGCTGACATGTGTAGCTAAAAAAAATGCATTTAAAAGACTAACTAAGACGCATGATATTTTTTTCCTAATTATAATAAGGATTTGACGCCTGGTTTATTTATATATATAAAAAACATGCTTAGCTTAAAAAAAATTAGGAGTTCGGTGCAGATCAGCACATGGGCTTATGCCTGACGCGACCTACCTTTAGTTAAGTAGCAATTAAGGCACTTTTATCTGGGGCCCCTAATTATCAGCCGATCATTAAGGTGCAGCGGTAAGTGAGGGTCAGCAGAGTCAGGGAAAGTTAACAGACCAGCAAAACTTTTTTTCTCCTTATTGCGATTAAGCAGTAAACTATTTTCCACAAGAAAAATATAATTTAAAATATAAAACCTGAGTGAAATTGTTGAAATGTTTCTTGTATTACTTTATTTTAGTTGATATATCGTAATTGTGTTTCAAGACCGTTCTCCCATCTTGGGCTATTCCACTTTACATACACCGTTTAATTAAAACGCTTAATTATTTTCTTAATGTTATTTTATGTTTCCTCTAGGGGGTGTCAAATCAAAGACCCCGGGGACCGGGGCGCTGCCGGTTTTAGAGAATAAATTTTAATTAGTACCTGATTGATGCCAGCACCACAAGGCGAGGTAACTTACTGGCCAAATAATCTTAATAATCTAATTATGAGCTTTGATCAATTGAAAAAAAGAAAATAAAAACGAGAACGTAGTGTACAATTTACCCCAAAGTGGCACACGGCTAAACTTTTTTTCTTTTAGCAAATTATTGGGCACCAGTTACATACAGCTATAGTCGCCTTCACTTGGCCATGTAATATAATCAGAGCCTGAAGTTTCCAAACCAGTGATGACAGAGAGAGATAATAAAATTGGTTTAAAGAGCATAATTGGTTAAACTGAGCAATCGGTTACATTGAAGGTCTCCGCAGACCGAGGTACACTTCAGTTACGACTCCACGTGGTGTGATGCATATTGTATCACAAGGCAGAGGTGCTCTCTGACCCCCAACCGCTGGATGTGTCCGCTGAGCACTCCTTGCATCTCTCCAAATCCAAGCATGAGATTAAATGTCATCACCGGAGATCTGCAAGTTATTAATCCTCACCCTTTCATAAAATGTCCTAAATAATCATCAGCCTAATGAACTATTTAATTGTGGGGTGGAGTATGGGTTAGGACTCTGTTTGTGATCAGAAGGGTGCTGGTTCAAATTCTGAGCCCGGTGGAGAGATGCCGCTATTGGGCCCTTGAGTAAGGCCCTTAAACCGTATCGCTCCACCCTAATCTTTGTTCTTGTTCTTACCTGTCTGTGAGACTCATAGACATCAAGATGGGATGTATGAAAACTACCTAATTTCCCCATCGGGATGAATACAGTATGATTATAATTATTTTAAATTGGTGAAACTGAGTATGGCTGGGTTTGGCAACTCTAGTTCTAGAGAGCTGCAGGGCTTGCTGGCTGATTGTAAGCGTAGCTGGGGAGCAAATCACCTCACTTGTGGCAGATGGTGTTTGAGGTTTAAATGGGGGCACTAATTAAAATGTTGCCACAGGTCCAAGTGCCTTTGGTATATTATAAATGCAACTAAACTGATGTTAAATCTGAAATGCATCAGTATTATTTTGCCAGCGTAGCTACGTTTGAAAGTCAAAAAGACACGAGTCATTAAGTAAGTTTCCCGTAAAACTGCGACTTTTATCCAATGTTCAACCATAACTGATTATGGTTATAAGTGGCTGTGAAGCTACTGAAGACAATTAGGACAAATGATGTATTACCACAGAAACATAAATTATATAACTACAATACTACCACTTTGATATGCAGAGCCAGCTACTCCCGAGCTTCTATTGCAAAATGAACATAAGCAATGCTTATAGTCTTTGACACATGATAGTACAGTGTTCTTATTGTGCTCCATAAAAGTGGATTAGTGAGCTGGACTTGTAATGGCAAATACATATAAAAGACATGTAATTGTGTGACCAATTGAACCTACTAGTTTCACTTTAATAAACTTTTGTTTAGCATGGAGCAGAGATAATGCATTTGACATTTGAAATTTAAACATGGATTTTATAAATAGCTTTCATGTATTTGGATGTTATGGACAGAAACTGCAGTGACTTGCTTGTTTTTTTCCAGGTTGCCTTCTGTTAAGCTTTTCCATTTAACTAGAATCTTAAGCTTGACCTATTGAACCGATTGAAGACTAATTGACTCTTGCTAACAAAGTCTATCATTTTCTCTTTGCTGTGATGCTAAATGGCATTTAAGGTAATTTATTTTGAAATCTCCAGGTGCATATTAGCTAATATTAACAGCACCTTAGTTGATCACAACCAGACACTTATCCACAGCTGCTTGGCTGTGCTGGCATCGAATCTGAAGCGTTTCTGGCAAATGTGTCAGTTTGATGGCTGATGCACCTAAGCAGTCTGGAAAGCAAGTCAATTTTCTGGTCATTACATCGTTTTATAGCTACAATGTCACGTGAAAGCACCCTTGCATTCTGGACTTGTTCACAAAATGAAAACGCTGAGGTCAGAAACCATAGCTTAGTATTTTAGTTTTATACACATGACATGTCATTCATATGATTGAGAGGTGGATAGTTCAGGTCCAGAAAGTAAAAATCCAAGATTTTTTTTCAACCAACCAGTTGTATACTCTATTATGACTCTTCATACTGAACTGGTTGGTTGAAACAAAACCGTGGTATGGATATTTTTCTTTCTGGACCTGAACTACCCACTTGATATAAACCACATACATGTACTAAGGACCAGTGCTGTATAGGGGAGGCTGACACATCCTCTTGTAAGCTTGCCTTCGCCCAAGGCCAGGCAATGCCAATCAACAACAATCTTTTTTATTATGGTACACAGGAAGCAAATCAATTACTAAGATTGACTTTTTGAACTCTAATACCCATCTACGAAGAACATCTTCACTCAAATCCAAGGCACCCACAGTACCTAGCTGAAAGTGAACATTAGAAAAATGGGATTTCTTTTGCAGACAAAATATGAAGGTATTATGTGCAGGGAAGTGTCAAGCTTCATGACTTCTCACATAGTTTAATCATAATTTATTTATTGGATCCCCAAATGCTGTGTAGCTGTTGGGCGAAAGCAAGTATAAAGACGAAAACCAGCACAGGACAGTCCACAGTTTAAACATTGTATCCAACGATGCCTCCTTTCCCAATGATCTCTCCAACATAGAACCACATCAGAACTTCAGTTGCCACCAGGCCATTTCTCATGGCATCCTGGGAACAGAGAGCTGGGGTGAGCACTACTGAGGGACACACTTTACTCAAAACATGTTAACTTACACAAGGTGCAGCAAGCAGACAGCAAGAATGGGGGAAAAAAAAGAAAAAAGTGATTCACCCTAACTGTGATTTGACCAAGGCGACCCGACTGGAAGCTCTTGATTAGCCCCTTAACGCTTTCAATGGCCTGGGGAACCTCTGCTGGAGTAGGGGGCACCAGCTCAACACGGGCATAGCGCAAAAACGTGGCTAGCCGTGGTCTGGTGTAGGTCACTGTAGCTGCAAAACACACACAAGTCAAAGTGGTCAAAGGTGCTTTATTGAAACTCTTAAAATAAGAGAAGGTTAATAAAAACGTCAACATTGCAACAGTAAGTCCTAAGATGACATCCATGCTTAATATTTAGTTTTAAAGTTCAAAAAAGCCAAGGTTATTAATTAGAAAGTGTAATAGTTATATAAAATGTCTAATGTTATATTAAAAATCTAAAAAAAAAAAAATATCGCAGAATGAACGCGGTTTAGCGTTCAATGGACTGCCGCAGCGTTGACATTGCTTACGGTCTTACCTATGCAAGTTTACGCCAGCCAACCTTCCGGGGGTTTATTAGTTAAATGCTCTAACATGCATGCTACTCAACTTTAATTACTTTAAAATCACAAAGGTTTAATATTCTGAAAGCCTCTCTGCTGGAATACATGCAATTGAAGCAGTGAACAAGGCCTAGCTACCCGTCTGGCTAGCCTGTAATTAACGCGACAGAATCGAAAAACAGCACGCTTTAAGATACGGACCCCGCCGATTAAGCTACCGCAGTACTGTAAAATTCAGTAATGCTTACCGCCTATGACTTGCGGCACTTTAGCAACCAATTTCTGCACCGCTTGTGCCATGATCCTTCCGTCTCGCTTTCCCCGGGTCGCCGCTACTGAAAGTCACCTCCACCGCGAAGGACCCCAGAACGCTGCTGTCTATCCAACTGCCTGCCTGGAAATGCGGAAGTGGCTCGCAACTAGTGACGCCGCTCAAGCCATCAATGAAGATTCATAGCTCGCGTTTGAGTTTAAAGGACGTACGATAAATATACTTCCGCATCTTAAATTTATCCGTAATACAAACATTAAGAGGAATAGTTAAAAAGAAAGAAAAAAGAAACGTAAATGCCAGCCAATAGCAGATGCATTGCCTAACCGTGAGATGCGTCAGTTGTGTTAGGGTTAGCGCTCCTACAGATTGCTGATTATTAAATTATGATTTTAAGAAGTGTAAAACGCTAAATTAATGTATTTATCCCCGGGAAGGTGGATGTTGTAGGTGTAACTGTGGAAAATGAGATACGATACAAGTTTACTAATGGTCTGAGATCTAGATTAGCTGAGATCAGATAATCTTAATGAAAATGAAAAAATTCCCATTTTCCCCAGTTCTACCAATTTTTAAACATTTTCTAATTTTCAAACCGGCCTTTCCTTAACCACAACCACCAGCACCGACACCCATAACCAACCTTTATCTTCATAGCCAGCAGCACTTAAGTGCAATCAAATGTCAGGGCTTTGCTAAAGCTTTCCACCTTGCTATTTAGCTCTTTGGACTTTGAGGATTGCCACAGCTTTCTGAAATATGTAAGATGTACAAAAAGCTCTGTGTAAATTCTAGCTGTAATGAAATGAATAGCATGCATGGGTGCCCTCTCTGTATATTGACCCCAGACAGGCCAAGCTGCATTTTGAGGAGAATGTACCCATCATTGTTAGTTTGACCACTGGCACAGTGAAAGAGAAAAAAAGTCATCATATAAATATAGTCTGAATTCAATGTCATTTTATTTTCATCCTCATATGGTCATTTTGTACAGGTTTTGCATTTTTACATATATATATATAATTTTCTATTTGAGCTGTACAGTATAAACATTTCCACTACCAGCCCCCCCCACTCTGTTTCAGCATATAATTCACCAAGCAACAACCCAAAAATGAGGAGGAAAGACAAACGGTACATTAGAATGGGTCACTTGACAAGACAGCCAGTGCCAAACTGCATCTCTCTGGAAAATCTCCAGGAGGTTCATCACCAACAGATGGACAGCTCTAGTACCTGCAGGCTGATAAAACAGGTGGGGAAATTCCTCCTAAACTATTCAAGTAATGAAGTACTTTATACCATCTGCCAAACCGGCGCCCTTACCAGTCGTAGAAAGTTAAGGCCCATCTCATGTATTTGCATAAATTTCCATAAAATGGTTGATTACCCTTAATTGGCTGAATCGCCAGTGTCAAAGCCCCTCACAGGAACTGGATATATACGCTAATTTTTTGTATTTGGCTTGCTTACCTGAACCACCTTCACCCTGCAGAACGCTATTTTGTCTTTCGGTCTCCATTAATTAGTTTAATCGATAAGGGGAAAAAAATACCACAAATAATACATGTAGGGAAGTTTACAATCATTTTTTTTTTTTACAAAAGTACCAAGATACAACAGATATGAAAATTCCTTCAATATAAACGCAATGCAGTACCACAAGGCTCTTATTAAAGTACCCCTACTGGTAACTTTAAAAAAGACATTTATTTTTAAATCATCTCCGTTTGATACCATTTCTTTCTGGTTGGAAAACACAATTCTGTGAACACTGCTGAAAATGAGCATTTCTAAAAATGAAACATAAAATCTCTCATTTCAGATTAAAAAAAAAATTACAGACATTATTATTAGCCATCTAAGTGTAGAGATTAATGCGGAAGGAAAGCTTCACTCCACAGTCCCACTAGCATTTCGAAATAGCATTTCCACGCACATTCCGTTAGCACGACAGGCGTCAACATTCGTTTTTGCCTCACCATGTTCCCAAAATCAAACAGAGAAAGATTAATGGGTCAAAGAATCGTGACTATTCTAACATGTTAATTGGACAATCACATGTCAGTTTCATATGTGATTAGGCTAAACTGGGTTTAACACAAGAATGCCCGAAATGGTGCTCACAAGATATGGATTGAATTCACCCATGTTTTTATGCAAGGCATTCTATTAAAGGGGACAAACATGTTTATAGGGGGATACACATTTTTTAGCGAATATTGTTAAAACAAAACTTCAGAAATCATATGCAGGTTACAGCTCCTCCTTTACTTGAACACTGCAAGTTGATTTTAAATTACACACTTGCTTTTCCACTTGTAAAATACTTTAAGCAGGTTATCGGTAACCTGTTAAAACTGTCCAGTCCCCCCCCAGATTTATTCTTTCAGTAAGCAGAGTGCCTAGAGAACACTAATAGCAGATGTTGTCATGGTATCGAGCTGCCGCTCCAGGTTAGCCACTGGGACCCATCTCCATTCGCTCCTTCTTACGCTCGGCCAGCCACTGCCGGATCTGCTGCTTCAGCTCCTCGTTGGGCCGGATTTGGTCCATAGTGAGGGGACTCCGGTTAAAGGGATCTGTCTGATCGCTATGGAGAGAATATGGTGAATTTAACGGCCATAAAACATCTGCTTCTGACACTTCACAGACGCTATGTGTAAGGAGCTGGGCTTAAAGCCAGGAAGGTCGAGAAATGATGATTACAGCTTTTATAGTATAGAGCAGGGAACACAGGGGTGTTTCTGGATTTAAGGTGGAGGGCATAAGAGGGACCAACATTATCATTAGCCAATGATCTGGTGAGTGACAGGGGAGGGGGGTACTCGGAGGACCAGTCAACTTTCAGCCACTGTGACCCCACCCCTTTATGAGCCCCTGATAGCCAAGTGTTTCTGGCTGGCCTTTTATGCACATTGATGGCTGAGTCATCAAACAGGACAACAGGTTAGGACATTACAATATGGCAATCAGCTTCCAGCTGGGGCCAGGGCTCCTACAGCCCCACCCTTGAAGGAACAGAAGGAAACTGCATCCAGTCAATGGATAAAAATTTTTCCTATGCAGTGTAACATCTACAGCAGTGTTTCCCAATCTGGTCCTCAGGGACCAACAGACTCCCTCCCAGTTCCCTAGGAAGTAAAAATGTGGACTGACAGGGAGTTCGGTAGAAGCAAAAACCTTGAGCGACCATGGGTCTCCTAGGACCAGATTGGGAAACACCGATCTATAGGATCTAAAAGAGTCTCATGATTTGCATGGAAACTCACGCCAGTGGCTTCCAGGATCCACGTACCTGAGGAGGTGGCGTGCGATGGTGGAGCGGTCAACCGTGATGTGCGAGGAGGGGAGAAGCACGGGGTCCAGCATCAGGGTAGACATGATGGGATCGAGGAACTCATCCGGGGCGTCTGAATAGGTCTCCTCTTCCTGTTGCTGTCGGTCCGCCAGAGACTGGCAGGACACGGAGGAAACAAAAAGGTGATCATTGTGCAAGACCAACAAGGTGGCTCAGGAATTATAGGTTTTATAGGGTTTGGGAGGGGATAAATAGGATTAAAGCTGTAGGTCCAACCTTTATCTTGTCTGCCAGGAGGCTGAAGGACACGATCATATCTCCAGGCTTGTTGATCTTCTTAAGCACTCGGACTATCTGAGAGAAGAGGGTCGGTGAGTAGGACCGGCCATCTTTCGGTACCGTGGCACAGAAATTCTCCTCGTCACTGGGAAAACAGAATACAGAATCCCTTAATCCCGGTATAAAACCAGAGAAAACGTCCCCCGTGCACAATCTGGCACAGACGAGTGGTGGGCATGCTGTGTGGTTGGCACTCTGTTTGAGGACACCATTGCACACTTCCTTTTGTCATCCTTCTAACTTTCTAGACTTATTTGCATTGTGAATTCTCATTGTGGCTCATGCAGGCTGACAGCCACCAAATAAGGTGCTGAATTACAACGAAACCTATCTAAAGATTCAGATATATCCAGAACGCTGCGTTCTGATCAATGGGCTGCCTATTACTGCCCATTCTGTTTGTCTCTAAAGTTGCACATTGCGTTTCATTTCTGTGTTGCGTTTTACCGTTTTGCACTCTTTATTGCTGCTGTGGTGAGACTTCACGAGTGTTCCACTCACCAGTACGCTACCAAGTGTGAAGTGATATAACGATGTGATTTGATCTGAGACCTAGCTGCCCTTTCATGGTGCTTTCGGATGTGCACATCACACCCTCAGCAGTTAACGCTTCCAGATTCAGAAGACGGCACGGACTGTAGACAAGCAGAGAGTGAAGACATACCCCAGGTTGAGGTAGATGGTGCAGATGTCTGAGACAAGCTGCTGGGGTTTGAAATCGAACTCGCTGAAGTCCTTCACCTTCAGCGCCCCCATCTTGGGGCCTACCAGGTGCTGCAGGAAGTAGTTCAGCATGGAGATGATCCGCTCAGCCAGGAAGGGATGGACGAACAGACCCTTAATCTCTGAAATGCCAGGGGAACGGAATACGGTCAGAACTGTAACGTTCGCACTGAAGTCACAATAGTTTCCATAGCCCGTCTCATAGAATGATGATGTTGCTTGCAGATGTTTCGAGAGGCTCCTTCCTCCTATACATAAATACATTACATTATACATTAACTCAGTAACTCATGGCAACCCCTCCCCTCCCTCTGCCTCTCTCCATACATGCACAGGTCACTTTCATGAAACGGTTTTTAATTTAACTGAATATGTAGGAAGTGCAATATGTCCATAACGGTGATATACACTGATTCTTGCTGCTATACTGGTATTAATTTATTTATATTCCATGTTATTCCACTTTATATCTTTCATTTACATATTTTTAATTTTAGATTTTATATTTATATAAGTTAAAAAAAATTTGTATTAGTATACTGTACTAGGCCGATGGTGAGTAAATGCAAAGGGATTTCATTCTGATGTGCACAAAACCAGTGTATGTTTCTGAATGACAATAAAGTAGCTATTCTATTCTATTCTTTTCTATTCTATAAATAAATGCTGGCTTTTCCACTACAACCACCTCAACCCCTCACCAGATGTGAGGAAGGCCAGCGTCCCAATGGTCTCGTTGGACATGATGTTGTGGAATCGCCCTAGCTGGCCAAACATCTGCAGGCTGGACTCCTTCTCCCGACGGGCGTCCGGGGCCAGGCCCTCCCACTCCCCCCGGTCCCTCTCCAGCTGCAGGACCTTGATCTTGCTCAGGTACTGCAGGATAGAGTCAGAAACGTAAAGTCCCCGCATGCAAACATAAAGTCTGTAAGCACTTATGCAAGTCGCTCTGGCTAAGGGCTATAAATGTACATGCAAATGTAAAGCTCCCGCGGGGGTAGCGGAGACAGGTCACCGTCATCTGCAGGGAGCTAGGGAGGAACAACACAGCCCTCATGCGACAATCAGAAGCGTGACAGAAAAGGGACGCGTGTTTCATGTACAAACATCAGCCCCACAGTGGGGGCCACGTTTCACCACTTTTCCGCCGTCGTGTCGAGCAATAACAAGGGCGAACTGAGCCAAATGAGGACAAACCAGACCGCGTTTACATCTCACTCCCCTCCCCCCCCCCCCCATCATAACCAGGAACCCTGAGGGATTGACTGTAAGCTGGTGACATCATATGACCCCCGCAGGGCTAATTACCCTAAGCAATCTCACAGCAGAGCTGCCAAATGTGGCAAGACACCTCAGACCAATCAATACCAGAAAACCATAAATGGTAATCTGACTAGCTCAGTCTCTGAGCTTACTTTGACTGAACAGCCGACAGTTCCGACATAAATCACAGTGCTCAGTTAGCTAAGAAGGGGGCGTTTTAGGGGTTCTTCAATGGAAAAACACTTGATGACGCAGGCTGACTGGAGAGTTGTCAGCTGGGACAGAGATAAACGACCGAATGTTTCTGGAAATTTCATAAGTAGATCACCGAATGAT
>JAODKN010000039.1:16817510-16829552 GCA_026774425.1 Petrocephalus zakoni | reverse complement strand
CGGGGCCCATCATGCGGCACCAAGGGCACGAGCACCGGTGTGATGTCGGCCTCGCCGGGGCCCATCATGCGGCACCATAGGGGGACGAAACAGAAAAACGTCTTCCTTTTTGGCTTCCTTCACTGCCCCTTGTCAGGAAGACTCACTGAAGGGAGATCTTAAGAACAAAGTGATTACCCAGGAGGCAGACTGGGGGGGGGGGGTTGCACCCCCTCACTCTTGTGGAGGTTTGTTGGCCCCACATAGTGTAGTGGTTATCATGTCTGCTTTACACGCAGAAGGTCCTGGGTTCGAGCCCCAGTGGAACTACCTGGTGAACTGGTTTCTAAAAGGATTCTGGTTGCACCCTTTTAATGACGGAAACAGAAAGAGGCTCACGGTCAGGGGGTCTCAAGAGTAAAAGAGCGCCCCCTCCTGGGCCCAGCCCTCAACAACATGAGAAGAGAAAGCAGGATATTCCATCTCAAACACTGTAACATTTATGTGGCAGTAATCAATCAATTATCAACGTGAGGGGGTAGAGTCGAGAAGAACACACCCCCCCACCCCGTACACCATTTTTCCGTTGGAGAGCGTGTCTGTTTGCAATATAAATAATGCAGATACAGCAATTACAAGTAGCTAGTGATTCCCGCACCCCCTCCCCCGACCTGAGTCATCAGTTCTGCACCTTCCAGAGACTTTCAGACACCTGACGCTTCACCTTACAGTGGATCACTTTGAGAAAACCCCTCCCCCCAGGTCACATGACAGGAGACAGCGCTGACCGTGTGACCCAGCGACCGCAGACCACCACTGTGAACACTCTGCTCAGCTCCCAGCTCAGGGCCGACAGAACGGGGTCAAAGCACATCACACCCCTTATGGGCCACAGGGCCTCTCTCCATCCCGTCGCAAATACCCGGCCACGCACGGCAAGACGGTCTGGGGGTCAGCTCCTGATCCCCTACAGTACAGGCAAAAACAACACACTTTGCGAATCCCTTTGGCTGCTGACCCTCCCCCCGCAACACGCATACACCATCCCGTCCACATGTAGCAGCGGAATCGATGCACCCGGATACTGTTTCATCCAAGACGCAATGCTATGCTGAATCACCAAAAAAAATACCCTGAGCATCCCCAGAGGCCCGGTGTGAAGTACATCTTAATGCAGGCGACATGAGGACGTGACACGTGTGGCGTGCTGGTGCTGGAGCACGGCAGCCCCGACACGATCTAACCAGCCCGGGCACCGTTAGCCATCACCAGGGGCACAATCCTTTGAGAATTGCCCTCAGGTTTGCCCAAACGGGCCAAATCAGCAGGAGCATCCCTCTTTTGATGTGTAGCTAGAGTTTTGTAGGGTGGCTAGCATCGGTCCCGAAACCCAGCACAGTCACAATTCGCAGTGCTCTAGTGTCACAGAAAGGTGGTCGCTCTCCTGGTAGGTCTGGGTGACCACCAATGCTAACAGTGTTGCTGGGCCAAAATCTGATATCTAAATCTCCTTTGTTGCCACTTTCATATAATCAACCTGGATTATGATGTTATGACTGCAGAAAGCAATCTTAGAACCTGCAGTTTAAAAATCTACGATTCTCCCAAGAAAAGATGTAGCCGAATCAAAATGAAAGCCATGTGGGTTATTTCGAAAACATTTGATGCTCTCCTGAATCCCTGCACCGAATCTGGTCAGAAAGAACCGTGCGGATGAACCAACAGCAGTGAATCCGCCATAACATCCGGCTGCCTAGAGGGGGCCAGGACGGCATCCTCTTCACCATTCTGGTGCCCTGTGGCTTTTCAAAGGAACGCCAGATGTCAATGCCTACCGTTGGCGTAGAAACGGCGGTGAGCCCCGGGCGTGCGCCTGTGTGGTAGGCGGCCGCGTTCTCCACCGCGCGTGGCCCGGCCACCGAGGATGGTGCGATCACAGAGCGACCGGCTACGGAGAAGCGCAAAACACGGCAGGAGGTCAAAACGGAGTCTAATCCGCTGAGTCTTTAGCTGGCGGGAGGCACGACATTGGCACGGGTCTGAATGATCGTTTGCATTGATCACCAGCTCTATGCCCGATGTCTCCAACTGGTTCTGACAAGGGTAATTGACTTGGCATGTGTTAAAAAGGGTCAGTTGGGTGGATGAAGGAGTTGATCTGCGGGAATCCCGTAGGAAGGCTCCTCCACTGGTGACTCACAATCAGAATCAGGTTTAGTAGGCAAGCATGTTCACACATAAGGAATTTGTCAATGGCTTTCATACATACAGGAGACACACACAGTTAAGACTCTGGTCACACACAGAATCCAGCTCCTCGTTTTTCTTGCAACCTTCCATAGATTTAAACTTTCCTGAAAAAACGTAAATCAAAAAAACATGAATCAAACATGAATGAATTCTCCCACAGATGTGTTTTTTCTTTATCGTGGTTTCTCATAACAGGGGGCCTTACTGGGCCTTACTGGTCTGGCAATCAGGCATCAACAATCAGCATGGCACTTAAACAGCACGTTTGACATACTGGCCTCTCTGCTTCTTATAATGCTGGTTTTGCTGGACAGCCACATCTGTGCAGAGCGACACGTGCCACAAGACCAACACACACACACTGTACTTCAGTACCCTTAAATCCAACAGCATGATAGAATACCAATACTACTACTATTACTACTACTACTACTACTATTACTACTAATAAAAATAATAACAATAATAATAATAATAGTATTATTATGAAGAATGGGAGTTTTCTTATATTACCTGCGCAAAAGAGGTTGCATATGTAACAAATGACTTAATATAATCAATAAAATTGTGTAATAAAGCTTTATTACAGCCACTTATTGTGCAGAGGAAGGAGGTCAGTAAATCTAAATTCTTATACCAGGCCTCTCGACGGAATTACTGAAAATGAAAGGATTGCTGTATATACATTTTTTTCCTGCAAATACTTTTCTTAAAGCATTTTGGCAATTCAGAACCTCTCTCACACCCTTGTGGCAGATATCTGCCCCAAAAAAAGCCTGGCATGACATCAACAACTAGACAAGCTTTGTAATGACACCATGTATTTCATCTGAACTTACAGAGTGGACTAAAAGACTCAAAAGAACCATACAAGAACCAAAAATATCAAACATTCTTCATGTTTCCTGCATAGGAACAATGAAACAGCACTTGCTGTTTGGGATACTTTCATCCGTGGCAATTTAACTTCTGTCCTGTGGCCCTTTGGGGAGTTTATAGCTGAGAGACGGCGGCCATGTTCCAAACCATTCCCCTCTCTTTACCAAACATCATAACCACCCTGGATCCAGTTAGGCCACCTCAGCCCAAACAGACCGCTGGATGGGTACCTGGAGGTATAGTTCCCTCCACATTTGATATCGGCCACCCCCCCGAGACAGCGAGTTATCCACTGGGAGTGGCTGGGTCAGACATGGTGAGGCACGCAAGCTAACGGCGCCCATGTGCATTTCATTTTAGCACCTGAATGCTGCAGCGCAAGGCCAGGCACTAATGAGAGCAGCGATCGCAGATACATTACTTCAGCAGTACGTATGAGAGAGAGAGCGAGAGAGAGAGAGAGAGAGAGAGAGAGAATCCCACCATGCACAGTGCTCCACAGTCAGCCTCCTAAGATAAATGTGACATAACCTCATGGGGTTCAAAACTCAGACTTCCTACTGGCTGGAAATGTATGGACAGCTCAACTTGGCCATTAGTACATTTCCATTAAAGCCCTGGCTAAACAGATCCTACTTTGTAAAACTCTGTCAGAGGATGTGACTCATCCGTTCCCGCAGAATATAAGATGTACAAGGTATGCTGTATAAAGCTCTAAGGGGACGTGCACCAGGGATGCCACAGAAAGGGGTATCACGTCAGGCATCTCTGTTCAAAAACCAATGATGCCTTCTTCTTAACAGCTGGACACCTGTTAACTGATATTTTAACTGAGCGGTACATGCCAGTCTGACGTGATGGACCACTGTCCTTTCGCCTCTAACCGGCCGTCGGGGGCTCGGATCGTAACGGCTCACAATGGAGCAGACTACATCTGCCTGGGACAATAGTCTCCGGACAAGGAGAGAGGGGTAATCGGGCAGGAAGGCCTCTGCATAGCATAACCCTTGCACAGCAAAGAATCCTTAAATAAAACCTCAATATAGATCAAATAAATTGGCTGTCCTGAAAATCCACTCTCTCTCTGACCTATACAGTATACGACAAACCACCCACTATACTGTAAGAATACAAATGATCTTTTCATTTAACCCTTGCTGCACAAAATGCCACTATAATAATAATAATTATAATAATAACACCAATAATAATAACAAGAAGAAGAATAATGGTAAAATATAATGGGCTATAAATTCTAATAATTTCTTAATATCTATTAATGTTTTCATTTGTTGCAAAGATCATGTTACATGCATAACAATGTCGACGTTCCTAACAGCAAGTGTGTATGAAAGCGGCGCATATACTTAGGCTGGTCCCGCGATGCGCAGATGAGATGTTTGTGCTCCTCTCCGCTCTGTCCCCCGAAGCAGCCGGCGAGGGCGATCACTGCGCGTCCACATCCATGCCGGCGCGGCTCGCTGCCTGACGGATGCGGAAAGCGCTTTCCTCCCTTCGCAAACCGCCGTGCATGACCCGCATGTCCCGGTCCTCGCCAAAGGCAGCGGCTCTCGCAGAAATTAATATCCCACCCGTAATAAAAAAAGGGGATAATACCTGTAATGAATAATTTAGCGAATCAATGCTGCATCGTGAAGGTGGGGGTAAAAAAAAGCTCCAAAATCAATATGTTTTAACCAAACCGAGGCTAAAAAAATCCGACAATTTGTTTTTGACCGAATATATGTATTAGGGAGAATCGCCGTTCACGTGATCGGCGATGCCTCCCGTGCCATTCTCCCCGGCGCGGCTATTGAGTTTTTGATCCTCAGGTTATATAGATTGCAGGAGCCGCTGCCCGGTGCCGTTATCTGGCCACCGAGCCGCTCTATCGCTATAGCGCACCAGTCTGTCTCGAGTGCAGGGCGTTACTAGCACTTTTTCTGAGCAGATATATCTGCAGGAGGCACGTTCTGAATATGCAAGTTAAAGAGCCCGTGGCTATTTTTACTTATAATCCGGTGCTTTTCACCCAGAGACATCTATTTCAGACATACGCGAGAAAAAGAAGCCCAAGTTAGAAATGTAGACAAAATTTAGTCTTGGAATCCAATGCACTTATAAGTCATACGTTCAGTATACAGGTGTATACACATAGACAGACAATTTTTTAGGTGCATGTGTGTGTGTGGGTGGGTGTGTATTATATATTAGATTATATATCATATTATAATGAAAAAGACTGTTATACGGCATGATAATTGCAATTATCATTAATAATTTTTTATTTTATATATATATATATATAATTATAATTGGTGATAATTGCATGTGGATGGAAGGACAGATACATGATGCCTGTTGGTAAAAATGCCTACTTCTATTTCCAAGGACTGTGGACAGAGCTCAGCAGTCGTTATTACCTATAGCAAACTATATGGGTGTGATCCGCGGGAAATTGAGGAGCGTTATGGCCACACGCCATGACAGCCTGCCGGCACCGCATTGCCGAGGGGCGGGCCGGCCGGCTCGCCGCACAGCACCCAGCTATTCGCGCTCCGGGGGCCGCCGCTTTGGACTCGCACCTTTAGCCCACGGAAAAGAGGAATCGTGGAGGAGATCGGCCTCAAAGCCATAACCATTAGCTCTGCAGCACGGGAATGACGATGCGGAGGATACAGTGTGCACAGACGCACATGTATTAATATTAACGATACTGTTTGGCATATGCTTACTGCCGAAGATGGTGTCTGATGATTGATAATTTTCAAATTCACTAACAAACAAATAAATATAAGATGGTGCCAGTAATGGGATATTTCTATGATTAGGGTGTATCATTCCTCCAGTAAATGTTACATATCAAGGTACACTTCATCTGCATATATAAAATACTGAACGAAATCTTTTATCATCTACAAGCTAACTTGTAAGTGTTCAGGTGGACAGGAATCACCGGCGTACGTAACTGTCGTTAGTATATTATAAATGAATCCCAGGCGCTCCTAATGAGTGCGCTAGCAATCTACGGCGGCTTTTAGGGACAGACAGGCAGGGCACCGCCGAGAACGTGAATCGCCCATATTTACGAATCCGCGGATGAAAAACAGTTGGACAAAAATAAAGAAATAAAAAGGGTCAATCGCTTTGACTTTTAAAGAAAACTGCACGCCCATCGCCGTTCCTGTGCCGGAGAAGCAGCCGCGTTTTGCGGCGATGTCCCTTTAAATCCTGCACCTGCGCTGGGCTGCTACACCGCTGTTGCTGATGCTGCAGTGCTCGGGTTATTTTCGGTGAAACATCCGGGGTTACTCCCGTTCAAGAGACACATTCCTGCATCACTTGCGAGCGGAGACAAAAAGTCCTCCATCCCAGCCATGCACAGACAGATCTGGTTTAAAAAAAAGTCATTCAAGGAGCATAAAATAATGTGCCCGACTGTCTCGCGGCGAAAACGTCCCTTAAGACGCGATGCGGTTGGAACGTGATGCAATTGAAATTCAGATGACGAGTTATGCTTTGCTTGTTTATATATTTTTAATTACTCATAATCTAATATACAGTTACTTTAATTGAAAGTAGGAAGTACCGATGCGACGTTTTACCCTATGAACCTTGTACAAATGAGAGGGATTTATAGCTGCACATGCATTTGGTAGCGGAGGGATTGCAGCCTGGAGACGGACTGCAGGCTATCGCAGGAGGGCTGTCCCTGTTTTTCCAAAGGGATAAGATGAAATCCCGATGCCGGCTATTGCGCTGCAGTGGAATCAGCGGATTGTGTTACAAAACAGCCATTACCAGCCATTCCAGGTTTAATCCTGGATCAACATATGAAATCGAGGTCAGAGCGGCAGTAGAATTAAAAAAATTCTGGCCACGTAAAGTAGGCTGTCTGTGCAATGCTGAGGATTGTTAACACGCAAAAGACTAAGATTGAAATAATAATAAAAATTGTTTCATTTTAACATTTGCATTCTTTTAGTATTAACAAAGCAATACAACTACATTATAGAGAAAGACAAATATAGCGAAAATGAGCAACACCGCAACTTACTAATGTGCAGATAAAAAAAAAAACATCTAATATTCTTTTTTTAAAACCGTAGACTCTTCGTGGTCTCTCTCGTGAATAATTCATTAGGTAATTACTAGTTGCCAATAATGAATTGTAAGTTTAGTTAAAGACAGACATTTTAATATTTTTTTTTCGGACGAGGAGTTCGATGTGCATACACTCGGATAGTCAAATAAAACAATTATGCTAATTTAAAAATACAATTATTAATTGAGGATATAATCACTTAGTAAAACACTTTAGTGCGACTACATTTCACACCTGTAAAAAAAGCTCGGCACGTACCGAACTGTATCAGCACATTATCTATTTAGTAATTAGTGCAGCTAATCTCTATTTCACAGTAAAAGGACAACCCTCTAGGTCAGTGTTTCTCAGTCCTGCTCCTGGAGCCCCACCTGCCAAGAAGTTTTCTGTCAAACCCACACTGCTTACGGCCAACCCCCTTCATTATTAGGCCATTACGAAACACCTGATGCTAATTAAGGTCAGGCTGGAGTGAGAACTTCCTGGCAGGTGGGGCTCCGGGGGCAGTATTGGGAAGCACCAATCTATGCTATACCAATTTTTCTGGGGATTACTTGGAGAAATGTGAATTTTTCTTCTAGTGATGACTGTTCAGATTATTTAAATCAAAGTATTTCAGTGGAATCTCACTTATAGGATGTATCATACATATTAACCTAAAAAAGCAGTACATTACATAAAAATAAGGGGGAAATAAGGAGTATGACTTACAGTAACGGCAAAAATTATTGGCATCTGTGCTTTTCCTTTCAGAAGATGCACCACAGAAAATTGTTGCAATCACAAATGCTTGGGTATTCATATGTTTATTTCTTTTTGCATAATAACACAAAAAGCGAAGAGAGAAACAGTCAAATCTGATATCATTCCACACAGAACACCAGAAATTTGACAAAATTATTTGCAAAATTACCTTTTCAAAACTGCAAGAAATATCAACCTACCAATTTAAACCTACCGGTGGCAAGTAACAGGTACTAGCAATATGGAAATCAGACTGGCAACCAACTTAAATAGAGAAAAATCGACTCAATTTTTGTGGCTGTGTGTACCACACTGATCATGGAGAAAAAAAACAGAGCAAAAACTCTTCTGAGGATTTGAGACCTAGAATTGTGAAAAAGCATAGACAGTCTCAAGGCTACAAGTCCATTTCCAGAGATCTTAATGTTCCTGTGTCCACAGTGTGCAATGTCATTCAGTTTACAGTCCAAAACACTGTAACTAACCTCCCTGGATGTGGACATGGGTGGAAGAGAATTTATTGATGGAAGATTGCAACAAAGAATTGTTTGCATGGAGGATAACAAACCTCAATCAACTTCCAAACAAATTCAAGCCAACCTGCAGACACGGGGTACAACAGCTTGCACTGTCCATCACCATCAGTATGAGGCTCCACTGTTGACACAGAAACTTACCGAAAGAAGCCAAGATCCTTCTGGGAGAACTGTGGACAGATGAAACCAATATAAAGTGCATCATTGTGACGTTTACTGGAAATAAAATGAGGCCTTCAAAGAAAAGAACACGTTCCCTATGTGTCATGATTGCGGCGGGAGGAACGACCCATGATAGCAGGCTGCGGGGTTGAGCCCTTCAAAAGGGCGTTTATTGACAGGGTAAGCACGAGGGTAAGCATGATAGCAAGCATACATAGCATTGACAATACCAGACAAGGGGCACAGGACACAGACTCACTAAAATAGGGCAGCACATTAAGGGTCAAACAAGAGGCAGCTGATCAGGGGAAACAAGCGGAGCAAACACACGAGGCAAAGCACAATGAGGGACAGGTGCGACGAATCAAGCCCCGCCTGGGGGCAGAACAGGGGGAAAAACACAAAGGGCGGGGCTGAGCGTGACACTACGGTCAAACATGGAGGCTGACAGATATATTGGGATTGTTTTGCTGCGTCTGGAACTGGATGCCCTGACTGTGCGCAAGGCATCCTGAAATCTACCAAACAACCAAAGAATTCTGGAGCACACTGTATGACCCAGTGTCAGAAAGCTGGGTCTCCGTCAGAGGTCATGGGCCTTCCAGCAGGAGAATGACCCAAAGCATCCTTCAAAAAGAACCGAGAAATGGTTTAAGACAGGGGTGCCCAATACGCCGATCACGATCAACCGGTAGATCACGCAACATTCAAAAACATTTTTTTTAGATGCCACTTGATAGGCGTAAAGGGTGGCCAGTTTGCTGTTGCTTAATTAAAACTTTGTTACATGAGGTTACCATAACATCTACTTAGATCACTTCTCTTCTAACGCGTCACCCGGCAGAACACACAAATGTATTGCAAGCTAATGCTAATGCAGTGATGCAATGTTCGCCAACATATATTTTATATTTATATGTACAGTATATGATATATATAATATATATTTAGCATTTTCAATGTGGGTAGATCATTTTGACCTGGTCACTTTAAAAGTAGCTCGCAAAGTGTGGGCACCCCTGGTTTAAGACAAATTGCTGGAGACTTCTGAAGTGGCCAACAATGAGTTCTGATCTCAGTCCTCTAAAACACCTGTGGAGAGATCTCAAAATAGCGGTTGGGAGAAATCTGAGACCTAGAGCATTTGGCAAAAGAACAGTGGCCCAAAACTCCAGTAAAAACATGTAAGAAACTCAATCTTGGTTACCGGAAGTTACTGGTTTCAGTTATTACTTCAAAGGGTCAGTATACAAGTGGTGGCTGCCAATATTCTTGGTCATGACTGTGACTATTTAAAAAGTTTTGCAACAATTAGCATTTACTTGGGCACAAGTTTTTAAAAGTTTTCTTTAGTATTTTCACTAAGGTAGTGTCAGTATTCACAATTTAACAATTTATACAATTATCTAAATATTATTTGGTAACACTTTACATTAACTTCACCTTCATAATGCCTTTATAATGCATTCATAGAATATTTAGTACACCTTTATAACTGATAAACATTATAATCAAACAATTGTATGTTTGTTGTTAAACAATATATATGTTATTAGTATATCTGTTAAGGTGTGTTAAGATGTTATGGAATACATGCTGCTTATTAATGTGCTATGAATGCATTATGAAGGTGCACTGAATGTTCTATGAATGCATTTAAAGGCATTATGAAGGTGCAATTAATGTAAAGCGTTACCTATTATTCTTAATGGTCATGCTTATGAGACGAAAAAACACCCTGGTATTACTGATACAAATACATCTTCATATTTATTCAGTAAGCATTTTTAAAAAGTACATCTCAGCTCAGATGGACACCATTTAATACAAAAAATGGATTAATTTCTAGAATTTCAACTGACTACCAGAAGAACTGTCATTCAAAGCAAAAACAGTGAAAAATATTCTCAGTATGGAAGCAAAAGATCTGATCTGTGTGTATTACTGCACTTTTTGTGGGCTGAACTTTCTACAAACATGAATGTCATGATTATTCTCCTTCCCTCAGTCATCAAAAGCTTCAGACACGATCAACAGCAGCCACGATGCCGTAAAAAAATACATTTAAGAGCATAAATGTAGAATGCTTTTCCCCGGCGATCTGAAGGCATAATATCTCTTCCATAAAAGAATGCCATTCAGCAATAAAGCTAAAAAGGTTTTGACTTACGGGTGATAGAAGCATCCCAAAACAGACATGTATGAGCTTGCTCTGCAAAGCCTTTTAATGCACTTTCAGGGTCAACTTCATCCCATCTAGCTTGAGAAAAATCTCTCGGAATATTCCAAAAGAGTGCTTCTCTTCAGATGGGCCTCTTGATTTTAAAGAAAACGAGTCCCATCAACAGAGTGCATGCCGTATTAACAGTTCTGTAGCCTGCATAAATCTCTGTGCCCACAAAAAGCACCATCTGTGGGCCCTACAGTTGGCCTCATCACTATGATCTTCAGAAGATGTTGAACGTAGCTGCATTTTCTGCTAGTTTTGCTGACATCCTTTTTGAACACCAGGAATTTACACTGGTTAAAACAGGAAAGGGCTCTGTAGCTGGTATCTGCCTGTCAAAACCGTCGCCACGATTATCAGCGGCAGCAATAGACTTAGAGGCAAAAGCACGATCTACCTGACATTTGGCATTTAATTCTCTCCATAGGATGTGATATTTGTCTTGACGTGCTTGTAATTATAATAGAAAGTAATCACTTAGCATGATATGTAACAACTGCATTTCAGACTATTTCTAACCATCCATCCATCCATCACTTATCCAGGTCCAGGTCACGGAGGGAGCAGTCTAAGGAGGGATGCCCAGACCTCCCTCTCCCCCCCGCCACCTCCTCCAGCTCCTCTAGGGGAATACCAAGGTGTTCCCAAGCCAGCCCAGAGAATCTCTCCAGCGTGTCTGGATGTCCCCTTCGGGTTGGACGTGCCTGAAGCACCTCTGCCAGGAAGGGTCCAGAAGGCACCTTAAAGAGAAGCCCGAACCACGTCAGCTGGCTCCTTTCAGAGCACAGGCACCTGTGAGAAGGCAGACGAAGACAGGGGCCTTAGCAGGCCGATCCCTAGCTACCAACTACAAAAGCAACAGCCAATCAATAATCAGCACATATTTAAAAAGAAACTGAGTCAGCTGATTAGCAGACAAACGAACGTGACTTACAGGAAGGATGATGTGGACTTGGAGCTGGCCACGCCCTCCGTGAGCCTAGCCAAACAGCATGGTTACTTCATATGAATGACTGGCTTCCGACTGCGACTAGCATGCTCCTGTCGGCAAAGATGACCTCTGACCTTTCTGCAAAGCTGCTGCTACTGCTGTTACTAGGAAGCATTGGGAAAGTGAGAATGGCTGTCTATAGGCTGTCTTTCTGCACCCGTAGGTCACA
>JAODKN010000039.1:16801328-16817410 GCA_026774425.1 Petrocephalus zakoni | reverse complement strand
CCCACCAAGCCTGTCTGCCTGGCCACCTATAGGCTGTCTTTCTGCACCCGTAGGTCACACCCACCAAGCCTGTCTGCCTGGCCACCTATAGGCTGTCTTTCTGCACCCGTAGGTCACACCCACCAAGCCTGTCTGCTTGGCCACCTATAGGCTGTCTTTCTGCACCCGTAGGTCACACCCACTAAGCCTGTCTGCCTGGCCACCTAAAGGCTGTCTTTCTCCACCCGTAGGTCACACCCACCTAGTCTGTCTGCCTGCCCTATCCCATCAGCCAACCAGCACAGCCAATCTGATCCATCCATCCATCCTAATCCAATCTAAATCTAATCCATCTAGGGTCTCCGAAAGGTGTAGGCCTACAAATTCCCCCTAGCTATAAAAATGCAAGGCGAGGCACCGGTCCGCAGTTTGATCATGGATGTTCCTGACCCTGACCCAAGGTGCTGGCAGCTGTGGATTGAATCTTCTGACAGTAAACAAGGCTCAGGAGAGGTGAGGAGTAAGGAGCATAGCCAGGTCAGGGGGCGGCCCTTCCCTGCTCAATTCAGCCTTATTTAATAACTCTTTATTAATTCTTTATTCTATGTATTAAATATAGACTCCCTTGGACCTTAAAGGACCAGGGGTCACACCCAACCACAACCAGGGCCATCTACCCTCCCATATGCCTCTTTTATTTCTCTGACAATAATATCACAACCTTTGCTCTTATACCGGACGGCAGCTCAGGTGTTCCATCCCAAAAACGAATGTCCACATAATCCGGCAGCTTCTGCATTTTCACAGAGAGCGGAGAAACCAGAGCATGATCGGTGAAGCCCACAAACAGCTGTTCACCGATCAGTCACGCTGGCTGCACGCAGCGCTTCTATTAATTACGCATTTAATGGAAGATTACTGCAAGAAACACGCAGATGTACAACCCTATGAGTGTAATTTGTCAGATGAAGTTGATGTTCCAGGGCCTTAACTCCACAGATTTACAGGGCTGGAAACCAAATGGATGTGTGGCTCCCCAGTATTGTAATAAGTTACCCATCCACATCTGGTTATCAGAGTCCCTCTCACCCTTTAAGAAACACCTCAACTAACTCACTCAACCACTGATCTGCTCCATCTTCATCCACTGCCTCTGTCTTTGATTTGAATATCTGTCCCGTTAGGTTCTTGTAGAGTTGTGCTAATGTATTGTATTTATAGCCCTTACTCTGATGCACTGATAATTGGTTACTGGTCATTCACTGGAAGCTGAGTCTAGCTACACTTATGCCTTGTTGGCTCACTGACAGATGCATCCTTCTGATGTGCTATTTTGCTTACTTGTACACAATATGGACAAAAGTATTGGGACACCTATAGTGATTACAGGAGCTGGCCACATAAGCCACACCCATTGCTGACATACAGATGTATAATTAAGCAGTCACAGAGGTTAGTCAACTTAGCACTGCCACTGGACACCATTCCAACAAGTTGGTTCTCCATATTTACATTTTACTATGAAAATATATAGTGTATAAATACTATATATACTATATAAACTATAAACATATGTGTTAAGCCTCACACACATGCTGCCTCCTCATTTCACCTTCCCTTACACCAGGGGTCTTCCACTCGGTCCAGTAGGTTTTCTATCCTACCTGACTTCTGACGAGCCACACCTGTTCTCAGGTAAATACCAGGAAGAGGTGTGGCTCATCAGAAGGCAGGCCTGGAGATGGAGATCCCTCCCATACAGGAACAGGTGTGGCTCATTAGAAGGCAGACCTAGAGCTGGAGAGCCCTCCCGTACAGGAACAGGTGTGGCTCATCAGAAGGCAGGCCTAGAGCTGGAGAGCCCTCCCGTACAGGAACAGGTGTGGCTCATCAGAAGGCAGGCCTGGAGTTGGAGAGCCCTCCCATACAGGAACAGGTGTGGCTCATGAGAGGGCAGGACTGGAGATGGAGAGCCCTCCTGTACAGGAACAGGTGTGGCTCATCAGAAGGCAGGCCTGGAGAGCCCTCCCGTACAGGAACTGGTGTGGCTCATCAGAAGGCAGGCAGGCCTGGAGAAGGAGAGCCCTCCTGTACAGGAACAGGTGTGCCTCATCAGAAGGCAGGCCTGGAGAAGGAGAGCCCTCCTGTACAGGAACAGGTGTGGCTCATCAGAAGGCAGGCCTGGAGTTGGAGAGCCCTCTCGTACAGGAACAGGACTGTCTAGCTCTACCTCCATGTCCTGCTTAATCATGAGCAGCGGGCTGGGAGCAGAGTCATCAAATGCGCAGGGCCCTGTCATTTGTGAGTGAGGTGGCACTATAAACCACACAAACACAGAGACAAAATACACATAAATGACTGCCTACACCAACCAAAACAATGGTAGCCAAACAGCCTTCAAACTCTAAGGTCAGAAAAGATTACATCAACACACATCACAACATACTTCATACTTTTGACTACCACGGCATCACTTGTATGCAAGATCACCAAGAAGCTATAAGCCAGTGGTTCCTAATCTGGTCCTCAGGGACCCGACCAGGAGCTGGGAGCAAAAATGTGGACTGTCAGGCAGGGAGCAAAAACATGGACCGACTGTGGGTCCCTGAGGACCAAATTAGGAAACACTGCTACAAATCATATCGATGCTCAGAGTAGCAATCATTACTCTGCTGTGTGGACAGCAGGAGAAGCTGGAGATCACCAGGCCTGGAGTCATGCTAGCATCAAGGTTACCCACCACAAGCAAAAGCTCTTTGGGAGCAGATATTGAAATAGAACAGATCTGAACATTGCTGATGGTACTATGGAGTGATATTTTTTCTACAGTTTCCATAAATACCATGATAATTGGCTGACTTAAACTCTGCAGCAAACGGTCACTTGTTAATTCCCACCCTTGGGGAAGCTCAGACACTTACCCCCACTACTCCAGACAGCAGGGGAAGGGGCAGAGAACTTTTAAACAGTCCTCGTGGACCCCCAGAGAGTACACATTTTCGCTCCCTCCCGGCTGCTGGTACACCTACACTGAACCATCAAGAACACCAAATACCTGGTACAGATACACTTGGATCTAGGAGGGAGCGAAAATGCAGACTGACTGGGGGTCTCTGAGAACTGGGTGAGAAACACTACATTTGAGGAGCACTGGTGCAGCAATAAAACCTTTTTGTAATGCAAAGACACTAATTCACGTTAATTCAGATTTTATTTCCCTGATCACTCTTCCTGCTGTTCGGTACTCGCGTGCTCTATAATGTAAAACCAGCCCCATGGTCCTCCAGTGGTGTTGCGGTTCAGGCACTCAGTGACAGCATTGGGTTTGGGATTTAAGACCATCTCAGTGCAAGTCGGGTAGGGCAGAAGCAGGAGCATTAATGCCCCGGCTCAGTACCCTCCACCCTGCTCATCAGCTGCTCCTGGGTGAGGTACGAGTAATGCTTCAAGTACTTCATTAGGCCGCAAGTGCTCATAGTTCCATTCTGACTTTTTTCAAATGTAGTACATTGTGTTGTATTTCCTACACATACCAATCACCATAGAAACTGCCCCTGTCGGGAGTTAAATACATTTTGTTTAATCCTTAATTGGTTCTACCACAAATCTAGCCAACTTAAGTATTTTGCCAGAGAGGACAAGTGACACTGTTGCGCTGCAAATGATGACATCTGTCCTGATCAGGCACCTTTATGGACAGCCCATACGAGGCCCCCAGAAGCAGCAGCATCGAATCCCAAGGCCTTCCCGCGACATGCTTACTCTCACTGGGGTGCCTCACCCTGCATTACGGCCGGACACAAGGCCACAGACAATGCAGCACAAACATGAGACAGTCAGACTGCTTACACGAAGCCAAGTGGCTGCTGATCTTTAACGACTGATTAAAAATACATGTTCATGGAGCAGAACAAGCAGAAGAGGGACCCCAAGAGGTCAGCAAACAAACTGCACGGAAGGGAAGGAGAACCTACAGACTGTTCTGTGCAATCTTTAATCATAACACTGTTCCAGGCAGCAAAATACCAAACTGCTCATGATGGGCACTCATATCGCAGACAGGGCCATTACTCTGCCACCCTGCCTACTACAGACAGGGTGGAATCTCAGGGCTTCTTTACCCAATAAAAGGCTTTTCCTGTCCTGTCATCCTAAAAGCAGTGAAACCAAACAGCTGACACATATACACAAAAAAAAGACAAGCAGAGCAGAGGGAAGCAAAAACTAAGCAAACTGGGACGCAAACTGCATGAGACGGCACTTTCCTCATGCATGAAAAGAAATGTTTAACTTTTGGGATACTGGTAAAGCATGAAAATCTTAATTTTTAAGTTACTTTGATACTTTCTGTGAGTCATTTCTGTGAGTAATTTGTAGCAAACCGAGAATTCACAGAGTTTAGCCAGGGGCTAAAAATACCCTGACTTAAAAAGGAAAGCCACGACTAGAGGGCAGTATATTATTGTGTTGAAACCAGCACTGTTTTTATTGAAAATTTTAACCGGTCAGCCCCCAGGGATGGCAACAGCGGTCAAAACAGATGTTTCATTTGTTTTCGAGCAACTACAGCTGAGTTTGAAAGCACGGACGCGGCCCCTCTCCCCTGTCCAACCTTGTGGTTGGGCAAGAGAGCGCAAAAACCGCAGGAGGATGGTACATGTGGCCGGCGTTTATGGGGCATCTGACTATCCTTAATCTGAAAGCCCGGCCTGACACTCCAGTGAGGTAGCGCATATATGCAGTATTGTACCTGGAGGATCACTGGCGCCCCCTACTGAAGTAAAACACACATGACTGTTAAAACACAGACACACACACTACATGTCAGAGGCACACAAACCACACTAAACCAGAGAACAGCGAGCCCGGTTTGGTCCAGATATCCAGGTTGCGATGGACCTCTTTAAAAACTGACAGCTGAGTTCCATCAACTAACAGTCTTAGATGAACAGCCAAAACAGAAAAAAAAAATTACCAGAATAGAACTTAAAATTCATGAAAAATGAACCCCACTCACTACAGGGCTACATAAGGTGCCCCCCCACAATCATCAGCTTGTGGGGGTGCATCAAACAGGCTGGCTACCAGAGCTGACTGTACTGTGCGGTCTAAAGACGAGCTCTGTGGAGAAACACCAGGACAGGCTCTAACACAGTCAACGCCATTCATTCCAGGGAGAAAACTGTTGTAGAGAGCCACTTCGCGTCGTCATGGTCACATGACCACGGTGACCACGGCAACAGCACCATACTGCTCAGAAACGGCAAACCAATCAGGAGGCCTCGACCTTTCCCTGAAACTGCCCTTTGGAGCTGCAGTGACCAGCAGGGATTATTTATAAACTAAAAGCTGTTTAAATTCAGGTATTTCAGGTGAAGCCCCGTGCCTCTTAGCAGTCGTGTGGGAGGTGCGCCCAGCCATGGAGAGCCACACGGGGGCGCCTACACCACCTCCATGCCCAGCTGCTGAGCCGTGTCCTGGAGCTGCAGCATCACACTGTCCTCGCTGCTCTCTGGCACCCCCTGGAGGCCAGGATCTTGCTGGAGCGCACCATCGCCAGCACTGCTCAGGATATAGTACACGGTGTCGGCCTGTCCGTCGGCACAGCCTTCAGCGTGGCCGTCCGGGCCCGGGCCCGGCTCCCCGCCTGTGGACGCCCCTGCCTCCCCGCCCTCCAGCACGATGCCTTTCAGCCCCCCGACGCCCGCCAGGCCGTCCGGGTCCCCATCCGGGGCCTCCTGTCGCTCCTTCATCAGCTGCTCGGTCAGCTCCACGCTCTCGTAGCGAATCAGCTGCAGCCTCATGAAGCCATCCTCATGCTCCTTGTACCTGCAGTTCAATGGACGTGGGGGGGGGGGGTAAGAATGTAAGAACTACCCCGAAGAGGGCCTCCAACTGTGTGAATATGGAGGAGATTAGTACTTGGTGTGCACTGCAGTTAATTAATACAGAAAATATATCGGTTTATTCATTCATTTACTCCATCTGATGCTTTTATCCAAAGAGATTTAGAGCAGAGGGAAGGGTCATGGTATATTATGTGCACTTCTGGGATTTGAACCCACAACCTTTGCATTTTCAGCATAGCACTCTACTTGGTGAGCGACAAGATTTATCTTCCCTGAAAAGTCCCCGACATGAGAAAACGACTCCCATTTTTGGGCATAAACAGAGAATCCCAGAGTTCCAGATTATATCACAGCGCTGTCAGGCTATCCGCATCCACACAGCTCAACCCTGGACTGTGGTTTGGGGGTGCGGAGCCAAAGCCCGATATAGGGCCAACCCAACCCTTTTCGGGGCCCTACACAAAATCTGATTGACCTGATCTGATTTGTCATCTTCCTTCCCATTCTGAGAGGATGGTCAGATAGGGCTCCCCCTGGTGGCCGCTTAGCTCACTTACGCCTTTGGCCGGCCCTGGCCTAATAGGCTCACCTGAAGCGGGGGTGTCCCGAGGGCCACTTGAACTGGTGCTTCTTGCGGAGGTGTGAGGTGAGGTTGTTCCCCCGCGTGAAGCACTGCTCGCACACGTGGCACTTGTAGCGTGGGATGAAGTCGCCCTGTGGAGATGCCAGAATGTGGCGCAGCCAGCCGCGTCTCCCCCCTAGGGGTGCATAGCGATAAGCGCGGCGCACGCCCTCACCTCGTGCACCTTCTTGTAGTGGGACTTGATGGAGTGCAGGGAGCGGGTGGCGTAGTTGCAGTCGGCGAAGTCGCAGTGGTAGGCGGGCTCGCTGCTGTGCGTGTCCAGGTGCTTGCGCAGGTCGATCAGGTTCTTACAGCTGGGGGCAGCAGCAGAAAGATGTGGGATCAGGGTCACAGGCCATCGGGGAATCAACACAAAGAACGCAAAGATCGTACTTGTGGTCTTGGCAAGAACGGTCTAGCTAACGTTCCTTCCAAGAACAAAACCTGGGGGCAGCGAATCATGAGATTTTTTCCATTTGGTGAGGATGCAACTGATGTATCCTTGATATTTGGGGGTGGGACTTTTAGCACCCTCACTACTTCTGTTATTGAGTACTGGACCTGGTCTTCGGCAATGGAAGACGACGTAAAATCGGTTCGTGGGAGTGCAGTATGCATATTGAGATTCCACCCGTAACTTCTTAACAGCTAACTTTCAGAATCTCTCAAATGCTCAGGGAATCATTTCCAGGCCGATGATGCACTCTGGGGTCAAAGGTCAGGGGTCACAGGGCCAGAGCCGCTACCTGTACTCGCAGTACTCGCAGCTGTACGGCTTCTCGTTGCTGTGGCGGAACTTGACATGATTTCGCAGTGAGGAGGGCGACGGGCACGTCATGTCACACAGCGGGCACTTGTAGTGGTTCACTACGGTGGAGAAAAGGGGGGCGGGACACACAGACGCAGCCAATCAGAGTGCCCGCTGCCATCTCACACACGTTGGCGACTGGCTGGTGCCTGTATGCAGACTCAGGCTTCCTGCATGCCGTGCGATCGTACAGAACAATCCTGATCGGATGTGCTCCAGAAGCACCCCCCAGTCTGAGCCAAAAATAAACAAAGCTACCCCATTAGATATACCTATCAAATGATATACCACGTCATTTTGCGTATACCGTGGTATTTTGAGCATATTTGGAAATCTTGGCAACCAAAGTCAGACAAAATTACCATTATTTAAAAAAAAAAAAAAAAATTAGGACAGCGCTGCTTTTGAGAATACCGCCAAAGTACCGAACAGCGTAATGTAATGACAAATGACAGCCCAAGCCCTCAGGAGACGCACCAGTAAAGGGTTATATTTTCTCTCATCTTCCACAAATATTTTCAGGGGTTGCGATTCTATTTCTCAATTAAATTTCCCTAGTAATAAAATTAACAACTTATATTTGTGTCTATGAAGTATAACAGGCTGCAGAGAGAAGACTCCTTGGCCCAAGTACTGACCGCCAGTGTTACTACACGTCCTGCCCTCCAGTTCCATTCCTGATGCCATCATGGCCACAATACAGCGAAGAGAAGCCCGGAGCCCAACGTGACCTACCGTGGTTCCTCATATGGTCCCTGAGTAGCCTCTCGGTGGCAAAACGTTTGGAACAATGTGAGCACTGGAACCTCTGACCTGGAAGGAAGGAGCAGCCACAGATACGTGACTCCCGGCCCCCTACGTCGCCCCCACCCCATGCTAATAACATAACTAGCAGGCAGCCAGGAGCCCCTCTCTCACCCTCGATGGCGGTCTGCCGGCGGATGTGGTCGAAGAACTTTGTGTTGTTGGCGAACATACCGCCGCAGCTGGGGCAGGCCACCAGCTTCTCCTGCGTGTGACTGCGCAGGTGCTCCCGCAGCTTGAACCGGCCCCGGAAGGTGGCCTCGCAGTCTGCGGCACAGAGGCAAACATACGCATCCCTTGTTTTTTTAGCCTTTTGGGACAGGGTCTGTGACGCCACCGACCCCACGGCTATCGGGACGGCCGCTCTCACCCTTCCAGCCACAGTGGAGCACGCTCTCTTCCTTGCCGTTGGACTTCATCTCCGTGCAGAGTCCGTGCATTTCCACGTGTCGGTAAAACCACTCGGGGTTCTCCAGCAAGGTCTGTCCCACAGACGCACGGCGAGAGCCGGGCACCCAGAAGAGGGCACCGATATTTATTGAGAAAACCGGGCTGACGGATTATGCAAGATAAAGTCGTGCATATTGGCGTTCCGGGCCGCCGCGCTCACCTCGCAATGTTCCCACTGGCACAGGAAGTTGTCCGAGATGTCGGGCACGATATTGCGATTCTGCAGGCCCAGGGCGCAGGATCCAAGATCAGGATTGCTCTCCAAGACCGCCTGCCCCCACTGCTTCAACTTGGTGTGGTAACAGTGGAAGTAGACATGGCGCAGAAGCTCGCCCGGGCTCTCCACCGCGCAGAAGCCGCATTCACGCCACAGGCAGCTCTGTTCTTCTGCTGGAAGAGCAAAAAAAATGATAAAAAATGACCTCGCCGTTCCGACGATGCATATTCTCACGATTTATCAGAAAAAGACAGATTTACATGAAAGGCTACGCATGAGAATATAAGTTCCACAAAAACAAAAAAAACTACATAATCCAACTTGAGTTTTATGACTATTCAATGACATTCCGCACAGACCAGCTATTAAAAGAAAAAATGACAACGTAAGAGTTTCTCAGGCTTCTGCCTGCTAATGCACGCACTGACCCAGGGCGCCGGGTTCCTCGTCGTCCAGCTGCAGAGCCTTCAGGTGCTGCTCCACGTGCTCGCAGAAGTCCTGCATCCTTTTGCACGTCTCCTGGCAGGACCCCCATTCACAGGCCAGCTCCACCGACACGTTCTCCCGCCGCTGCCGCTTGCTCGGAGCCATCTGCCGGGGAAACAAAGCAGGGTTTCGTTTAGGAGACATGGTAAATAGATTTTACCATTAAGATGCTTTTCTGCGAGTAAACATCTTCCGGCAAAGTGGCCAATATACTGCACCTAACGCATGCGGATGAATGCTTAAGTGATTAAGCACTCTTTCAGCGTGCCAGGTATAAAAAGAAAACCATAATAAAAATGCACTAATACCCAGACGTTGTTATAATCAAAGATTAAACTAATACCTGTCAAATAACTGCTCATAAAGCTTTAAATTAGCTAGCTGATGACAAACCTGGTCAATAACACTGTCCCGAGCATTTCCTGCTAGGTCTCCCGCACTCTTAGAAATAAACCAATAAAACACGACCCTCAAATAACTAACCAATGAAGGATCCGATGAGTATAACTGACATAAATATTATCCAATAAAAACCAAGTATGGGAGGAGTCTTTTAGAGGCGCACGGTACGTCTGATATTTTGTTCCGTTTAGTACATAGCAGCTTTCTAATACGTTCCTGTACACGTTATTGCACTCAATTAATTATCATACTTCGGTAGGTCAATTGACAACCGCATGCAAGTGTTTTAATATAAATAGAGTTTTCGTTTTTTGGTTGGCTATGTGAGGTGTCTATATCCACTAGGTAAATAATTTAATCCTAAACGATACCCTGAACAACAGGGAGTTTTTAGTTTTATATTTAAGTACCTTTCTCTTTTCTATGACCGGCCGAAAGGCATAAGATAAATGCATTTTAAAGGTTAACAGACATATATTTTGTAATGTGAAAGACTACTACTAATAATAATAATGATAATACACAACCTATATGAGCCGTTACTTGTTTGATATGAAATATATATTTCTTAAAACGTAATAGCCGACTAAATACAATACATGATGCACCTAAAACGTGTAGCTAGACTGTATTTTCTATACAAATATACACGGAGAGTGAAAACGCTCATGTCAACGCTCAGAATGATTTTCCACAAGTATATCAAAGCCAAAGCAAGTAGGACCAAATAGCCGCACGTTCAGCGTGTACATAGCTAATGCGTAATAAATTCAAAGGAAAATATGTATTACGTAAGGCACCCTTTAGCAATTTGCAGAGCCATTCGGCATGCACTGTTATTTAAAGTCATTTCATTTCACTCCAGATCAGTTGATATCTTAATTTAAAAGCGGGGACATAAATGTGTTTTTACAAACGGCCAAGCCAGCATTAAAGCGGCCAGCCATGCCGGCGCTGGAAAAGCGCTCTGGCCCTTTAACTGGGAGCCGCTGTCCGCACGCCGTTTGCGCCGCGATTTGACAGCCCGTCTGTTGTTGCGCATTACGGACTATGGCGCCGCTGCCGCCGTTTCTGCTGCTGGAAGGAGGAGTTCAGTCGCTATTCCGGGACTGCCGCTGACAGGGACGGCCGTCGGCCGACGCGCAAGGAGCCCGCAGCCCCGATCGCCGCGATCGCTGTGAAATAACCGGGCGGCCAGCGGGATGGACGCACGCCGGCGGTGACTCGGGAGCGGAAATTAAAAAATAGCGTCTAACAGGATTACTGACACAATGTAGCCAGCTGGCGTGATTGTGAAACAATGTTGCGCGAAGGCTGAGCCAGCCGCGCTGTTACCTACCGCGATTTCGCTCGGTGGTCGCCAGATACCGGCTATTTCGGAAGGAGATAAGACGGTAATAACTAATAATAATCCTTCTATATTTGCTGTTAAACGCCGACGCCGTCGTCGTGGGTGATCGGCATCGAGGGGGGATTTAGATGCGGGGAAGCGGTCTCTGGAAGTGGATGCTACGCGGGCGTAAATCAGCCCGCTAGCTTTTACTTAGTCGCCAAGAAAAAAAAAACAGACGCAGGAATCGGGGGATTTGTTTAACGCGATTAGATGGTGGATCTGGTAGTTAAACGAGAGCGATTGAAAGCCCGTGTAAAGCCGGGACCGAAACATCTGTATCTCCGGCACGTCAGTCCGCCTCTTTAATCGTGGGAGTTTTTTCGCTCCACACGCTGGGGCACCCGGGGAAAGCGAGATCCGAGTAGGTCTAATTATAATTTAATGATGAAGCAGATATAATGTTATAGGGGATCCGTTGCCCAGTCCTTCCACGCGCCGGTGGTTAGTGAGTGAAGCACCGTGTTGCCCTGAATGACTGGAGATATACTGGGAAAGTCCGCAACTATTCCGAGCTGCCTTAAAATGTATAACGTCTTGCTAATTTTAATGGTGAGACTCGCTGAATAAAATGTTGTGCATCCTGTACTAGGGGGGAATAGACAATGTTTGGAGGGCTGCTTCTTTGGCACGGTCGCAGGCTTCACAGACATTGGACGGGCTGTGATGGGTGTAGGATGTTATGGAGGCACCACAGTAAAGTTTCTGACCTGCAAGTAATTCGCTTTTTTTCCTCTTTTCCCCACAGCAGTGCACTAAGCTGGAATATAGCTGAATGAAATCCCACGGCAGTAATGCTTCTGCAAGACATTAGTTGGGTGCTGCTAGTGACCCTGTTCCTCACTTCCCTGCTGATCGTGCTCACTTGGCTGGTCCAGTACTCACGGACCCTACTGCGCGCCCGGAGTCGGAACCCTGCCGGCCACAAGCGCCGGGAGAGCCCGACGTGGGAGCAGCTGGGACTCGGGGGCATTTGGGGATCGCTGCAGAAGCTGCGATTCGGACGGGATGTGGGCGGAGGGGAGTCCGAAGCGGCCGAGAAGGGCTTGCTGTCGTCGCTCTTCTCCTTCAGGACGTTCCGGGAGAACTGGCAGCGCGCTTGGGTGCGGGCGCTTAACGAGCGAGCCTGCCGGCACGGGGTGAGTCCGATTCCCCGGCACCGGCCGGTGCTGCTCGGAAAACGCCGGGCTCCGCGTCCCTCCGCCGAACACAGCACCAGAACTGCGCGGAGAAACTCATGCTCCCCCTGAATAAACTGATCTAAAACCCCCTTACGACGAGAACACTTAAATCCTCCTCCCTTGCATCATTAGACATTGAACAAATGGTGAATAATTAGGCCCGCATATTCTAATATTCGCATAAAGTAGGCGTAATGTGATAGAAATCACAGTGCAAGCAATATTTAAGTGCTGGTTTATCTGATGTTCTGATTTGCATCTTTGGTGATTTGCTTATGTCTGCATGCAAAGCGGGCGAATATACCGTCGACGATATATCGCCGTACGCAGACGGACAGGCTGTGCGTGCGGGGAGCCGGGGCCAGTTTGGCTGGAGGTGGGGGGGGAGGGGGGCGGCATGACTGGTGCCCATAACAGCCGCCCATAACAGCCGCCCCTAATTTCTGAACCAGTTCCCGGCAGATACTTTAAGGGGGAGCCCTTTATAACGCCGCAAAGAAAAGAAAGTGCTCAGATTTAGCGCTTGTTGACCGCGGTGGTCGCTTTCTCTCCCACGCCGTTCGGGGGTGCGGGGCTTTTTGTAACTCACGATCGCCTGCTTAATTGGACGCGCATTTAACCGGACCAACTTTTTGCCTTCATATTTTCACCCCGGAGTGGCTTTTTTTAAAGCGTATCGTAACTATACATTTGATCTGTGCTTATAATTAAGCCCCGGAGGTTAAAAAATAAAGCGGCGAGCGCTGGAGCCGCACCGTCGTCCACCTGCGTCCGCAGACTGTTGGCTCTGTAGGTAGGATCAGATAAGGTAGGATGGACACCCTAAAGCGCTTGGGGCTCACTTTACACGCTTCGCCGGCCCCAGATAAACGAGGCTCATTTAGATTGGCATCGCACCTCATCCTTTATTCCTTAGTCTCACTTAACACTTGTTATGAGTTATTGTTATTTTTTTAGATGCTTGTCAGACATTAACAGAGAGGAGACTAGTATAGCACGCCCCCCCCCCCCAAAAAAAAATGACCCATTTACACTGGTGGATATTTTTACATCACTCAAGGGTACAACTACGGAACCTCCATTGCCTGCTTCTCTGCTGCTGGCTAGCCAACAGCTCGTTCCATTGACAGGAAGGGGGCCAGGGGCTGGGGGCGATATACACACCCCCAGATCCAGAGGGCTCTGCTTACTGATGGTGGGTCATGGTAGAAGAAGGACCTTTGGGCTGCTGGGCTGGCCTGTAATGGTGACGAATGTTTGACACCTGGGGAAGATGCACATTTTATACGTGACTAATATGTGTACATTATAAATAAGGTGGGAGGACCTTATGGTAAAAGTGTTAATGGAATTACCTGGCACACTATTTCTGCCTGTCTTTCCTGCCAGTTTTGCATTAATCCAGCTTCTCGAGGGCTTGGTTCAGGTTGTCAAGGGCTTGACAAGTCTTATGCAACCTGCATCTCGAAACTGCTCGTGTCAGGAAGGACTGCGGCGCAGGAGCACATTTGATGGTGCAGGCTTTTCTTTGGCTTCACCTGAGGATGGCCACGTGAGGGGTGTCACGCGATTGGATGCTGCCGTAACCGCGGTGATGGCTGATGCTCGAACTAGCAGGGTGCGTGGCCACCCGGCCGTCCTGGGAGGGCCGCCTCCGGGTCCTTAGATGCCGTTTCGTCGAAATTGGTCCGACTTGAAGAGCCGGTCTTGGAATGCTGCTTGGCAAACAAAAGCCGATCTGGCCCCTTTTTTTCAAACTCTTTCCCCTCCCAGGGCTCGCCTCCGTCGCCGCGTAAACAAACACCCCAGCAACGGAGCCGCTGGCTTCCACTGAATTCCCACCGCACCGATGTATCTGCGGTTACGCGGGCCGAATTAGGCGATAGCTGGTCGCCGTAGTGAAGCAAACAGATCACCTGCACCTGGTGAAGTTACACGGTAGGCAGGACGGAGGACTTATTCGGCTGTGAGAACATTGCTTAGCTTTTCAGGATGCAAATTCACATTGTCCTTGCGAGGATTCATGCCTGGGACTGGCCTCCTTTTCCATCTGTTATGCAAACAGAAAAGGGAAAAACTGGCTTAAACAGAGTCCTAGAGACGGCTGGAAATAAAAATAGTTTTGTCTGTTGATTTCAGGCACCACGTGAGGTTGTCTTTTTGGGGGGGGGCATGTGAGGGTGTTATTAAACGCTCACGTTCACTACCCACTGCTTTTTCAGGCTTTTCCTAAATCGGTCCATGGCATTTGGCCTGAATTATACTTCAGTTTGCGTTTGTGGCCCCTTGTTGGCATCACTCTTATTCCCCCGAGTCGTGCTGTATGGCCTGTCTGTGCTGCAGTCATCCATCCATCCATCCATCCATCCATCCATCCATCCATCCATCCATCTTCCAACTTCCAATTCTGGACAGGCTTGCCTGGAGCCTATCCCATGCAGAACAGGCAAGACTGCAGACTAGTTTGGACTCTAGCCCAGGGTCCCATGTCATGGGGGAGGGCCCGGATTTTAAACGTTCATTTCAGCAGCATTTGGTGCTGTAGTTCGGGCACTGACAATGACATTGGCCCCCACCTCCTTAAACTGGACCCTGGGAATAGGCCATAAAGGAGGTGAACACTCTGGATGTAGTGCCAGCTCATCACGCGGCACAAATACACAGCCATACACTTGGGTAATTACCGGTACCAGCTGGCCTACCCGCATTGTCTCGGGTGATATGAAAATCACTTATTAACTCAAAGTCCATTTTTAACAAAACATTAGTTGGAAAAAACTTTGTCTGGTTAGAAGAGTTCTCACATTTATTTAACAAAAGGTCACCTGTCCTTTTTTCCTTCTTGAACCATGAAACTGAAATAACAAATAAATGTCAAATGTTTGAAATTCTTCTTTGCGTCGTCACACGTGGTTTAAGTGGACAAACCTGTGCCGTCACTGTCATCCGACGTGCGGCCCGGACGGGTGTGGAGGGTTTTTTTGTTTTTCGTCATCTCGGAGCCCAGCATCGCCGTCTGCATGTGTCACAGTGTAGGGGCGAGCAGGGACAATCACTGAATGCAGTCAGCTATTAGAAGGAATACGGTAATCTTCCTACCTAACTTAGATTCCCCCCGAACACCACCAATGCGTAGCAAACCAGTACAACTTTACTTAGAAAGCAAAAATGATCATTTTGTACATTTTATAAAAATGAAAGTGAAACGATTTCAACAGCTGTCCCTGGTCTCCCCAACCACGTCCACTGCGCAGCGTGAAATTGACTTCCTCTTCAAAATACCCTCCCAAAAAGAGGGTTCAGTGTTCATTGATTCAGCAAAGAGTGCCTCTCTTGGGGGAGCTTACAGGGAAATGGAAGCAGAGGTGAGGCCAGCGTGGATTTATGGTGGGCGGAGGTGCCCTGAACTGACCCCTGCACTTTTCCTGAAGCGATAAATGCATCACATTTGGAGGCACTTTCGTATTCGCTGTCTTACTTTTTAGAAGCCACCAGCGCTGCCCCCACCCTCGCTCCCTGGGTCATGTGATCCAGCCGCATTCCCACAGAAGCATGCATGTGTGACGCCCTCCACACCTCCGCAGCGATGGGATTGGCTGAAGCCCTTAATTGCTGTTATTATTTTCTGTGTCATTTTCCGACACGTCAGGAAGCTGCTGAGATGCTCGGCGGTGGGCGTGGGGCACGTGGGACAACGCCACAGCTGTGCCCCCTCCTCAGGACGGGCTGCGGTGATCCGCGTGATCCCAGGATTTGGTGGGGGCGTAGGCACACAGCTGGGCTGCGTGTGGCACTGTCGGAACGCAGATGTCCTCTGCACACACACACACACACACACACACACACACAGCGTGATGTGATGCACTGCTTACTCACACGTGCCACGATTATGTA